>CM060956.1:157361340-157961340 GCA_030765055.1 Mantis religiosa
ACATTTAGGATACAACAGGCAGAAATAACACAAAAACAAAGAGAAGAATTAGGAGATAAAGTAGAACAAAGAATCAATGTAATTTGTTCTGAAATACAATTACAACATGATGAAAGTAAGATACACCAAGAGGAAATAAAGTTACAAATTGATGAGATAAGTAAAGCAAAAGAAGAAGTATTTTTGCACATTAAAGAGGTAAAAGAACATTTTGAAAAAGAAAAGGATAACTTAGGAAAATTGACACAAGTTGTAATTGCATTACAGGCTAGAAAAGTAAATAACGGGAAAGAAATGTCTAGAATTACAAATATAAACGATTGTGACTTACCAGGTGAATTAAGCAATCATCAGAAGTCTAGTGATGTAGTAAGTGAATGTAGTGATTTTGTGAGTCCAGATAATGATATTAATTATCACAGAAACACACAGAACATGTCCTCACACACACAACTCCACAGTCTAGGTCAAAATGAATGTGTACATTATTCACTAAATGATATTAGTCCACCAAGTTTTGATGAGGAATCAGGTGATAATCCAAAAGTATTTCTTAGGGAATTGGAAGAATATTTCCGTATTAAGAGAATTCCCAATGAATTTCGGATGGTAATAGTAAAACGCTGTTTGAAGAAAAATGCTCTTGAGTGGTTAAGGTTAACTTTGGCTTCACATGAAACATACAGTACTTTCAGAAATCTGTTTATAAATAGATTTTGGGGACCTGAGAGACAAAGAAGAATAAAAGTTGAGTTAGCAACGGGTAGGTTTGAGTTTAAAAAAGGGATTTCTATGACTGAATATTTCTTAAAATTAGCAAACAAAAGTAAGTTGATCAATCCCGAAATTTCTGAGACAGAAATTGTCAACATGCTAATACGTCACTATCCACCACATATCAGAAATCATTTAATTGTGGCTAAGCCTATCGATTTCTCTGATATGATTGAATTATTATCCGAATTTGAAGCACATAACCTCATTAATGATACTACATCCTGTGATGGTAACTATATTAACGTCCATATTGAGCGAGGAAGAAATCGACAGGAATCACAACCTACAAATAATAGGAATAATAGGACGAGTTTAAATTGGGGCGGGGCACCCGTGAGAAATCAAAGATTTGAAGGAAGAGGTTATGATCCTAGACGAACTTATGAATCTGTAATTCCCGGAACAGGAAAGGGAGTTCAAAATAATGTGCAAAGGAATTATCATAACAATCAGTCGACGAGAATTGGAAGAAATGATCACATAAACCATGTAAGATTTTATCGAGGAAATAATCAGCGAATAAGTAACTTTAATAGGGGTAGAGGTACTAGTTTATTTAGTGCAAATCAAAGAGATTTTAGGGGTGTGAGATTTGAAAGAAGTAATCAAAATGAAAGAGTCGAAAATACACAAAGCACAGAGAATGATGTGAATATAAACGATAGCACCAACCTAACCAACAATGAAAGTAATAATCAGAGGGAGACGGAAAACTAAAAACCAAATCATTTTGTGCTCTGGAAAGTGGTTCGGTGAGGATGACACAGGGCGAATTGAAAGTTGAAGATAACGGAAATAAGCTCACTCTCTTGCAGAAAAATAAGGAATTAGTTAACCCACCTCAGATAATTATTTACCTATGGGATAAAGAATATACAGCCTTAATTGATACTGGAGCCAGTTCTACTGTGATAAGTGAGGAACTGTTTAAAAATCTGTTAGCTAACTATAAAGTGGAATATTTAAATGTGTGTAACGTTTACTGCAGTACTGCAATTGGGAAGAAAAAGGATAGGATTAAATATCAAGTATTAATTAAGGGGCGAATAGGTGAATGGAATTTCAATTTCATTGCGTTGGTAATTCCACATTTGGCAAGAGATGTAATTGTGGGTAATGATTTATTATATGAATGGCAAAGTGTATTGAATTTCGAAATGCATGAAATGAAGGTTAAGACAGAAAATGATTTATTAGTAATAAAATTATTGGAAGAAGATGGAAGAAAAGAAGAGAATATGGATAATATAAATAATGAAAGGTTTTTTGTGGAAGATATACTTTTGCAAGAAAATGGTAATATTGAATACGAGGAAAATGAAAATTGTGGGAAGAGTTTAATTATTGATGGATTGCAAAATAATGTAACTGACCTTGAAAAGCATTGTTGCCAATTATATACAATACAAGATAAGAACGGCGGAAGCCAAGTGGAGGAAGAAATAGAATTCCAGAGAATATTACAAGTTAGAAAACACATACAATTTAGACCAAGCGAGAAAAGAACAGTTGAAATTGTGTATATTAAAGAATAGAAAAGCCTTTAGTTCAAAACCTGGACTGTGTAACAAATACACACACACATTTAAAGTGAATGATACTGCTCCCTATACACATAAAAGCCGAACTTTACCCATAGCTATAAGACAGCAAGCATCAGAGGTGATAAATAAAATGTTAGAAAATGGAATAATAGAAATTTCTAACTCACCTTACTTACATCCTCTATGTTGGGTTCATAAATCAGATGGCTCATTGCGTATGACAATTGATGCAAGAAAAATTAATTCATTAACCCAACCAGACCATTTTAGGCCTCTTGGAGTGGATGAAGTGCTATCTAAGTTAGAGCGTGGAAAATATTTTTCGAAATTAGATTTGGTGTGCTCATATTGGCAGATTCCCTTGGATGAATCAGTTAGAAAATATACTGCGTTTAATTTTGGAGGGAGAATTTACCAGTTCAAAACATGCGGTTTTGGATTGTCAACAAGTGGAAGTGCATTACTTCGAGCCTTATATAATATTTTTGGAGATACAATTGAGAATTTTGCTGTTCAATATATAGACGATTTTCTTATCTTTGATCAAGATTTCGACGAACATATATCTCATCTGAATTACATATTTACAAAATTTTCTGAAAGTGGTATGACTATAAATTTGGATAAATCAAGTTTTATTGCCAAAGAAATTGAATTTTTAGGGTACATAATATCCGAAAAAGGTATGGCACCAAATCCAGATAGAATAAAATCCATTGAATCTATTCCACCACCAAAGAATATTAAACAACTAAGAAGATTTATTGGCATACTACAGTATGAAAGTAAGTTTGTGGTAAATTATGCCAAGGAGCTTAGTCCTTTGAGAGAACTTTTGAAGAAGAATTCAGTCTGGAAGTGGACAGAAAAACACCAACAGTCTTTTCAAAACATTAAAGAGTTATTTAAAAACGCCATTCTTTTGGAAAGACCTATTAGAAACCAACCCTTTAACATCTATTCAGATGCTAGTATCCATGCTTATGCAGCAGTATTAACTCAAACTGATTTGGATGGGAATAATCATGTAATTGCCACTGCTTCAAGAGTTTTGAACCAAAATGAATCTAACACTTGTATTACGGAGTTAGAAATAGGAGCTATATATTTTGCTTTGCAAAAATTTAGGCAATATGTGTACAATACTAAAGTCATTGTATATACTGACCATATTAGTCTATCATTTATAAAAAAATGTAAACTAACTAGCTCTAAAATATCTCGTTACATACATGAAATTACTTCCTATGATATTGAGGTTCGGCACATCTCAGGAAAGAATAATATATTTAGTGATTTGTTGTCGAGACAGAAAATGCATGGAGAAATTCCAGAGACATTGTCACAATCTCAACATGAGATAAAACTTTTCGAGTTAAATTTTACATGCGATAGAAATCTTACTCTAAAATTTAAAAATATCTCGGAAATTCAACAAAATGATTTGAAATTATCTGCATTGTTGCGACAGGCTCCAGCAGTTGAAGATGCTGCGAATTGCACCATAGCCAAGAAAAATGGTGTACTTTATAAATTACATGGAGATGTGATAAAAAAATGGAAGGTTATAGTTCCCAGTAGTTTAGAAGAAAGTGTAATCACTTCATTTCATCACCACCTAGCTCATTCTGGATGCGAGAAAACTTCCATGACCATCAAAGAACAGCTATATATAAAGCACATTGATAGGAAAGTACGGAAATTAATTTCAACGTGTGAACTGTGCCAAAGAGCTAAACCTATAAACATCAAATATGATTTTGAACCTCAGACCATCATCAGAGATAAAAAGAATGAATTAGTTGCGATCGATGCACACGGGGAGATGCCGGCTAGTCAATATAATTGTAAATACATTTTTGTGATGTTTGACATTTTTACTAAATTTGTGAAAATTTACCCCGTTCAAAATATTAAGAGTAAAACATGTGTCAATAAAATTTTAAAGGGGTGGATACCAGAATATGGGCAAATAAACGCCATACTTTCAGACAACGCCACAGTTCATCGAAGTAAATTGTTTACATCCGAGATGAAGAAAAACAATATCAAAATTTATAATTCTTCGGTTTATTATTCACAAGGAAATCCTTGTGAGAGAGTGATGCGAGACTTAACTTTTTATTTTCGAATACTGTGTCATTCAAATCACCGGTGTTGGTATAAATATTGTACTGTCATAGAAAAGATAATAAATAACACCCCAAACGCTACTACAAGATTCGCTCCAATAGAGCTAATGACTGGAAAACCCCCTGAACCTCTTATAGTAAATGTGCCAACGACTTTTGAGGAGAAAACAAATGTGCTAAATGAGGAAGAGAAATGCGCCGAAGCATTTAAAAGAATACTAGAAAAATCCGAAAAAAGATTAAAGAAAGTACAAAGGAGAAAGGCCAAATGGGATCCTGAAATAAATGATATGGTTTTAGTGAAGACATTTAACATCTCAGATGCTAGACGAAAAGTGTATTGGAGAATGAACTTAATTTATAAAGGTCCGTATAGAGTAGTAACCAAATTTGGAGATCACACTTATGAATTGCAAGATTCGAATAATAAGATTGTGGGAAGATATCATAAGACATTAATGAAACCTTTCAAAAGCCTTGACAGTAATTGAAACAATATTGAATATATACTATGTGTGTGTTAAATAATAATAATAAAAAAAAAAAAAAAAAAAAAAAAACATTGTTAAACATCAATATATTGTTGTATTTTAATTAATGTTAATTTATTGTTGTGTTTTATGTTTGTGTAATAATAATGTGAAATTGTTGTTAAATGTTCATTTATTATATTTCATCCAATGTATGTATATTGTTATATTTTATGTATGTTGTATTGGTATTGTGTAATATTGGTGTAAACGAAATTGTTAATTGGGGCTGTTCTTCGAAATATATGGAAACAGATTGTTAATTCCTTTATTTGGTTATTTTCCATATATTTCGAAGAGGGGCATTTGTAACAGTATTTTTGTTTAGTAATGTTCGAAGGAATAATAAATATATAAAAATGTATGTAGTTGTGTGATTGGCCGAAGTATTAGTGGTGTGACGTGGTGTGACGTGGTGTGATGACGTGTCAGTGAATCGGCCAATCACAAAATAAGGTGGGAATTGCTATGGGGACAAGAAAATCAATAATCTAAGAAAAAGTGAGAATCTTGTGTCTTGCTTGAGAACGAGGAAGGATGTTACGATGATTGTAATTGTGAAGGAAAATTAATAAGATTCAAAAAGTGTTATTCAATATTTATAATAGATAAGAGTGAATCATAGTTTATATTATATAATTAAATAATATATTACCAGATTGGACTCATCTAAATTTTATTTTCACCAAAAATCCGCATCCACACCTGAGAAAAGATCTCACGACTCTCAGTAGATTAAAACTCGACTTGGATCTTACAAAAAGTTGGCTTGCTTCTTATTAGTTGAAGATGAACGAAAGTAAATTCCCGTTACACTGGTCAACATCCCTCTCACAGCAGAAGAATACAAAACAGAATACCACAAAATAATTGAAAGAGCACAAAAAAGTAACTTTCCCAAATCATTAGTAGACAAAAAGTAAACTTAGCAAAAAAGAAGAAGCTACTAAAGAAACCACAACCCCCTCAGCTACAGAAACTAATATGATTTTCAAAAAATTCACTTACCATCCATGGGCCTATGATGAATTCAAAAAAGTGTTCAAAAAACAAAACATTCAACTAGCACCAGTCAACCATTTCTCCTTAAAAAACCTAATTTGCTCAAACATCAAAGATGCCATTCCATCTAACAAAAAACCTGGTATATATCAAATTGAATGCAGTGACTATAGTCAAATTTATATTGGAAAAACCAAAAGAAATTTTGAAACGAGAGCAAAGGAACACTTTAGAAACATAAAATATAAACAATTAGAAAAATCAGCAGTTGCCACACATTTTTGGGAAAAAAAACCACAACATAAATCCAGAACCTAAACTACTAAAACATACATCAGGAAAACAAGAACTATCCACATGGGAACAAATCTTCATTTTAAAAAATAGGAACAGAGTATTCAATTTCAACATCCCCCCGAAAGATTTCTTCAGCAAGTTCTTTGAACCGCCACCAGAGACCTATGACTAATTATTGTCAACTACACCAACGAGAACCAGTCGATGGCCGGCTGAGGATAGAGGCAAAGTCTCTGAAGCATGTTTTTTACAAAAGTGTTGTTTAGTGTCAATCAACTTCCTTTAAATTTAATTAAAGAACCCACAGGTGTATCAGAGAGAACAGTGAAAAAATTGTTCAAAATGCAAAGAAAATGAAACAAACATGTTTTTGGAACTTCAGGCAATAAGCAAAACATTTCAAAAACAAGTAAGATCTAGGTGATTTTGACAAATGTCATTTAAGAGAAAACATAAATTATTAGAGCATAAAGTCATACTTAAACAAATTTTAAATAGAAAATGACCAGACCAAACAAAACTGCTGATAGAAAAACATTCCTTGTGAACAAGACTATCCAAAGGCCATACAGAAGTGGAAGTCAGAGGGAAGATCATTCATTATTTACACAGATGAAAAATATACACAGTAGCCACACTAACCCAAAATGATGTAATGAAAATACTAGGTTTCATAGCTCCAGTTTCTGAAAGCGAGAGGCTAATGATTTTTCATGCTGAGGGTGAACAAGGTTAAAATTCCAATGGCTTGGTCATATATAAATCAAATCGTTAGCCCTTTCACCGATATGGACGTCATATGACGTCCAAGTTAAAAGGCCCCAAACACGATATGGATGTGCATAGACGTCCTGTGCATACATGCATTTAATGCTTATTTAATAATTCTTTTATACTTTGTTTTACAGTAAATTTAAGTAAATTCGATAAGAAGTAAAAGCTTATCTTTAAAAGTTTCTTTTTGAATGGTACACCTCAAAACAGGGATAAACACACAAGGGCACATTTTCACATTCACGGCAAATCGTACTAGTTTCCTTTTGGACACCTTTCTTGCGACACACCAGAGATTTTCTAAACAGATGCGACTTTTTTGCTATGGGTGGTGACCCCAGTATGGAGAGGCCTCTGAATTTTATAGTGCCCAATTAGGCTGTGAGCTATTGATATGTTAAAGTCCAGGTACGTCATTGTCTTCTGAAGGTTTAGAGCTCTCCAAATTACTAAACAATTGTATATGGTTATATCCAGCTGGTGTAAAAATACTCTTTTATGCCATTTGATTGTTTTTCGCAAAGAGGTATATGTGTGTAATAACTGATCTACCAGATCCACTCCACACATATGCGTATTATATTCCTGGATAATATCGGGCTTGAAAATTGACATTTTGTTCCGAACATCATTTTTTCCAGTATCAATCATCAAAATCTTAGAGCTGCAATTGGATAATGCTGTAACAACGCTGTCTTGCCAAGCAACATAGGTCAAGGGTGGGAGCTGATGCATCTGCATTTCTCCTCTTCTTAGAGCCTTCGTATTCACATCTTTTGGCAAATCAATACGATTTGAGCATACTGTTCCCATTGCATTTGTTTTTCTTTTGTGTAAGGCCATGAATAATTTAGGGGGACTGTATCAATTATCTTAAGTACAGATTCCATCAGGTGCGTTACTATGGAACCAGATAACCCCAAATCTTTTTCTCCGGTGTTATTAGTCCCTTGGCCAGTGTATATGCAGCTTTTGTAAAGATATCCTGTTTTACTTCCACATACATCAAAACTCTTTATGCCTAACCTGGCCCTCTTTGTTTTGATGTATTGTTTCCAACCTAAGCAGCCCTTCCCAAGCATCAGTCTTTCAACAGTGATATTTTCACTAGGCACATAATTTTCTTTGAATTTTGAAATAATGTAATAAAAAACTGGTCTGATTTTGTATAATTTATCATTTACATTTTCTGTGCAAGTGAAATGAAGGAAGTGCAAAATGGAAGTGAACCTGTTATTTGACATGCATTTCCCAAAAAATGGGGTAGCCAGCATGTCATCTGTAGACCAGTACATGTCTAGCGTAGCTTTACGAATAACACCCATGAGCATAATTAGACCAAGTAGTCTGTGAATCTCATTCATTGTTACTTCTGTCCACTTCTGAATTCTACTCTTAGGTCCTAAATTGCCTTCAGCAATCAGGTCTTCCTTCACCCTACTCGCATATACATTTGTTTTCAAAACAATGAGACAGTAAGTCAGAAGTGAAAAATTTTGTGAAAATGTCAATTGGTTGGCTGTCAGAAGTTAGCTGAGTATGCGGTTGTGCACCAGAGGTTGTGCTCGTGAATGTCTATTTGTGTTAGTTATTTTGACACCTCCATAATGTTGATTTTTCACGAACACCTGTCGGAAATGAGCGATTTTCCTCCTCACTGCTACCTATATCCTCAACACACCCCTCAAAATCTGAAAACTCGCCATCAATGTCCAGATCACTGCCAAACAGCAAAAATTCTTCCACATTTTTAGGTGTAGTATCAGAAACCCGCACTCTTCCTACACAAGCTAATTTATTTGCTGTATTACTAGTTGAAGCCATGATTAGCACTTAGGAAACTATTTCAACTGTGTTTTTGCTAAAGAAATCGCTTGGACACAGTCAAAAATTACTATATGAACTGAGCGAAGAAAACAGTTACATCAGCTACCATAAACTTTGTGCAATTAGCGAGATGCTGAAGGAGTTTTCTTTACAGCGTATGCAACATATACAGTTTTTACTGCGTGGTAGCATAAGCTGAAACCTATAAACCTTGAACACAACACTTTGCTTATGCAGCTGATATACACATATAGTTTGTAAAACAAAAATACTCAGTATTAGGCACGTTCGACGCATAGAATGGCTTTCTCTACAAGGATATAAATTAATGAAATTTCAACAATTTATTAATATAGTCCCTATTTTAATGATACCGTAGATGTATACTGTGTTTAATGGGCTTTAAACCAGTTTTTGTTTTGCTAAAATAATTTAATAAATACGGATACGAATATTTATTTATGAAGCAGTTTTGCAGCATTTAACAATTTAAATGGCTTGTTCTGTTTATTGGGTATCAGTTCCCGGCCGTACAGGGTTTAAATGGCCATCGGCGAAGCAGTTAATCAGGACATTTCGATACCAAAATGAAAATGGTATCCCAGAATCTATACACTGTGGAATATATTCAAACTTTAACATCTTATAAAAAATAATTATTTATATTTAATTTGTACATAATTTTTCCGATTAATTTTCTACTATAGCTAAAAAAATTGAAATAACTATAATGAAATAGACAGCAACACATACGTAACCAGACTGATTAGCAATCTAACCACAAGCTCCGTAGTTGTTTGAAAATTTCATTTAATACTCAAGAGCTAAAGCCCTTTTGAATTCCTTGAAAACATGTCTCTCGGGTAAAAATATCATATACGATAAAAATATGACCAAATCCAAGCACTATGGCTTGATGAAGTGCACACCCCAAATACAAAACTCATTTGGTAGACTTTGAATAATGCAACCATATTAAACAAACAAAAACCCTAATGAACTAACCTGAGCATGGACTGGTAGCCAATAGAGTTAGAGTAGTGAGAAATTGCAACCTAAAGTAAAAGAAAAACAAAGCTAAAACTGAAGATGAATGGCCACCGTCTGATACGAAAATAGCACGCATGGTCTCAATGGCTAGAAAACTGCCAAAAGTGAAAACATGCATTTACTGAGGCTACCAACATTGCGTGACCAAGCTAGTGATTCTGTAATGTGTAACTAGCCAAACAACAGTGAGTAAATGATACAATAAGTAACTATGATTGACTCAAATAATAATGATAATAATGTAAAGATGTAGATGGGCGGCGTACAGTTATATTGATACGGAATGGCATCACAAAAACAAGTTGCCAACTGTGGCACTCCAATATATGCTCATACAGGAGAACGTTGTCTACTTTCCCCCCCCCCCCTTATCAGAAAATAGCGATACTGTTATGGGAATAGTGCATTGGTGGTGCTGGTGGTGGTGGTGGTGGTGGTCACTGCCCGCCTCGGCAGCGTATCAGCCTCACCTTCAACAGGTCCCGCGTGCCAATCTCGGTCAGGCTGAATTACCTGGATAAGGATTTTTCCGAGGTTGTCCCTTATCCTGAAAAACGAATGTCGGGTAACCCTAAGCTCTATGGACCCTGGGCTCATTAACCATCATTTCATCCATTCCATTCAACGTCCGGTATGACTGAAATTTGGAAGACAAATTAAAAAACCTATTTTCTTTCTGCCTCCTAACTTTGTGCTAAATTCCTTAGTTTTTAAACAATAATAGTAATTATAAACTAGCAGTGACCCACTGATCTTTACATCAGTTAATTTGCGTCTTACGGTTTAGCTGGTTTGCTTACGTAATGTTGGTACTTTCCGCGTTAACATACTGTGCGAGTTGGCAACGGTCCAACTGTGACGTCGGAGCCACGTTATCCGTACGCCGCCCAGGTGCATCTTTACGAATAATGAGATTAATGAGAATAACAAGGGAAAAAATGTGGATTGTCCTCATTTCTTTGTCATAGAACATTTAAAATCTCTGCTGTTGGCAACAGCTTACTATGTGAGCTTTTCCGTGAATACTAGAAAATGGAACAAAATATTGCGACCATGTACAGAAATATGAAGAAACATAATTTCATAATTAAAGCAAATGACGCGTTCACACGGATTACTGGTAAAACTACAGAACACAGATTAATATGAGAATGTGGATCTGCGCAGTTGGCAACAGCCCGTTAGGTTACGTCATCAAATATCCAATCAGACAATGTGTGTGGAAGCTTTACCACAAAATAACCTAGTCATTTGGTTATGTTGGTATTTTCAGCAGCTGCGGCACGATAATCTATCTACGTTTTACATTCGATTACTCCCATTACTCGTGCAAAGAGCGGGAGGGAGACCAAAAAACATGTAACACGATTGCAAATAAAATTAGCTCAGTTGGTAAAATATATAATTTAGTGAACTTGTGAAGGTACGCTGATTGATATCGTATGTACATTACAACGCGAATTCTTCTTGGAATTAGCTTGATTCGCCCAATGGAGGATTATACGGAACGATAAAATACATTTGTATCCGAAGTAATCCGTATATTAACTTAACATCAAAACACATACACAAATAATTAAAAAACAATATATTCTGTAGAATATTGTCCAACAATATATATCACAAGATCAAGAAACGAAACTACACAAACACGAATGTACAACTTTGGGTAAACGTGCATTAAGATGGCGTTGTACCATATCTCCCGTATTACAGAAATATCATTACAACATTGCTGAATTTCCACTTAAAACTTCGTAACACTTTTGAGGTAAAGTATACTGGTATTAAATACAAACTGTAAAATACATAAAATTATAGGTACTGTAAAATACGCTACCATTTCCAAACTACATTACCAAGCAATCTTACCTTCTGATCCGCACTGAAGTCGCCAAAAGAGTAAGTCACGAAGTGGCAGTGATTGAGCAAGACGTGAGAAAGACAGAGACAGAAAATATCGCGCAGGTTCGCCAATTGTACCAGTCCAAATTAACCAACATTATTGCATCAAGTTTCGTCAAGGAGTGTTAAAGTAACAGACTAACAAAGATTTAACAAAAACATTCTTTTATACTAAACTTTCCTAAGTGTCATCGCAAAAGCAAATTATATTTACAGATGCTTCCTTGATAATTACAATTTTAAATATATTCTGATTAAATAACACGAAGTTGCGCCAAACTCGCTTCATTTGGGTTTTAGCCCAAAGCCATGTTCACTTTCTCCATATACATAGAGAAAACGTGTCGCTACGTAGCGCTGTGCTTTTTTATGTCTATGTGATAACATTAGCTCACGCTACACATAACTTTTGGACACATACAGAACATTTCGCTAATAACCATTTAATAAATCCAGGTACCGATTACGGTTGTATTATCAATTTTGAAACAGTGTTATGAGCTTTTCAGGAACGCTCCTTTAGTTGCTGTGGTTTATTATGTGTTTCAAATAGGAAGGTGTTTGTCTTTGAGCGCTACCAGGTGAGCAGCCAATCGTAGTCCGGCGGTGTTGACGTATTGCTTTCTCCCTAAGCGCTGTGTGACGAGCGCCAAACTAATCAATCTCTAATAAATACTATTCGCGCTAAGACAAAAATTCAGATTTTGCAAAAACTGATCCATGTAGAAGGTAGAGGGTAATGTATTTAACATAACCGTAAAAATCCATTATTTTTAGCTCAAATAGTTTTCTTAATACAAATAAATAAAGTAGCTGCCATTATATTATCACAATCCATTGTGACGTAAGCACAGTAATGAGTATCATTATTGGTTGGCATGTATGCGTGAACGTATATTAGAAATTACTCAGAACTGAAACGTAAACATTTGACATGACGTGATAAAAGAAATATATACTTCGAATAAGCCAAGGTGTTTGTTAAGTTCCATGAGAGGTAACGATACACTTCTTGCTGGTCTGACAGAACGTGTCTGGTCACATTATCTCTTTGTATATGAATGGTTCGTAATCTCTGTTTACTTTAGAGAGTTCAAAGCAGCATTATTCAGTTACTCTTCCATGAAAAAGTGTATCAGCTGGATCAATGACACACGATCCTCCGCTTACTACTGCTAGAACAATCCAATAGAGTTAATGTGGGCTCAAATTATGTTGCAAACAGAAATAATATTTTTAATCTGACTTACTGAACGAAGAAATTGACAAGGAATACAACAAGACTGGGAAAACTGTGAGACATCAGATAAACTACAAGAGTACGACTTTTGGACAGAAATAGCCCGTAACGAGATTTTCGAACCTATCATCATAAATTTGCAGTACTCAGACGTTGACAATGGCAATGACGAATTATCTGTTAACGTAACATTCACAGCTATACGGTGTAACCATCCATCTTAATCAGAGTCACAGGGATACAATTTTATAATCTGGCGTCCACTCGTCACTATTACTTTACAATTATATTCATCGCAACATTTTTCATCGTCATGAAACAAGACCGAAGAACATACATCTATCTCAAGATTATTGATTTTCCGTAACTATGGCTAGTCTATTAATTTTGTGATTGGCCGATGTACTGCTACGTCACCGCTTTATGTAATACAATTATTACTACGTTCAGCACAAAATTACACATATATTTGTTACATGGCCTTCTAAGTCATATCAGAAAACAATATTAATATAAAAAGTTCTAACTAAAATATATCGTTACAAATGCCCTCTTCAAAATATATGGAAAATAATTTTAACTTAAATACTTCAACAGTGTGTTTCCATATATTTTGAAGAATGCCCCAAATTTAACAATTTTGTTTACAACAATGAACTATAACATAAATATAACATACACAACATAAAACAATAAGAATACAGTAAATGAAATACAATAATAAATGAACATTTAACAACTTAGCATTACTATAACACGTTTTTTTTAATATATATATATATATATATATATATATATATATATATATATATATATATATATGTCTTTATGAGAGAGGTGTGCCCCGCCCCAAATTTGCATTAAGTATTTTTATAATTAACATTTTTAAATTATTCACATTGAACAAACATGCTATAACAATGTAAAGAATATTTTGACATAACAATTTGTAAACGAATATATGTATAATTAAAATGAAATAAAACAAATTGTTGACAATTAATTAAATGTGTGTTATACACTTAAATATTCATGACTTGAACATGAAAGGCTTATACTTGTGTTCTAACCTTAAATATGCATATTCAGTTTGCCTATTTCTGTATGGTGATACGGTATTCACAATATATTCACAAAATTAGTGTATCATGTGTCGTGTTAAAGTGTTACATTACCGTGTGTATTGTGTAAGTCATGACAGGATACCTGAAGGTCTTGAAGTGCCCCCATAGACTCTAGATATTGAATATTGTCTCAGTGGCTTCAGAATCATCAGGTGGAATCTACCATACAGACTTCCATCAGTCCTCTTGACCTCAAATGTATGGTCCCCGAACTTGTTGGATATCACAAATGGTCCATCAAAAAGTAAGGCGAACTTTGCTGTTCTCTTCTTCTTGGCACTTGTCAGATGGTGCTGTCGAACTAGTGCATCTTCACCGATTATGGGCATTCATCGTTTACTCGTCCTCTTGGTCCTCTTCTTCCTCCTTTCTGCTGCGACGAATATCCTTTGAAAGGCCAACTCTGCCTTCTCTTCTGGGGTTCGCTGTTTTCCTTTCGGAATGGGCGGCGGAATCTGCCTGAA
This sequence comes from Mantis religiosa, assembly GCA_030765055.1. Classification (NCBI taxonomy): domain Eukaryota; kingdom Metazoa; phylum Arthropoda; class Insecta; order Mantodea; family Mantidae; genus Mantis; species Mantis religiosa. The sequence goes on from CM060956.1 coordinate 157,376,007, forward strand.
TAAGGGTGTTGGTTCTTCTTCGAGCATCAACTCTGCTGGGGTGAATCCTATCGTAGAATCCTTAGTAAAGCTGATATGATCTTCAATCTGTTGGCAGTATTTAACCCAACGTTTGTGGTTGGAGTGACACATAATACGGAAAAAGTTGGTGACATTTCGAAGACTTCTTTCTATTAAGTTGCCCCGGGGAAAGTATGCTGAAGAATAATACAGTTTTACTACTAAATCCTTTAATATTTGATTGAATTTCTTGCTCGTGTGGACTGAAGCATTATCTGACAGTAGAGCTTCCATTTTCCCGTACTTAGGGATATAAACCTCTACAATCTTCTTTAAGCATTAGGTTTAAGTAATTTTCTTAATATGGTAGATTTTGATGAATTTTGTAAATGTGTCTTGAATCACAAAGATATATTTATAATTGTGCTGTCGAGCTGGTAACTCACCATATGAGTCAATAGTTACCAGGGCATTTTTCTTATCCATTATAATAGCTGGAGGTTCAACATCATATTTTACATTCAATGGCTTAGCTTTTTGGCAAAGAAGGCAGGTCAAAATGATTTGTCTGACCTTCTGTATAAGTGTTTGACATATAAACACTGTTGAATAGCAGTTGATGTTTTGCCAACGCCGACATGCATAAGCGAGGTATGGAAGGCGGTAATCGTTTCCACTTACATGCTCTAAGGGATAATTGCTTTCCACTTTAAGCAACCCCTGCCATGTAATTTATATAAGATGTTATTTTGTCTTCCTATGCTCCATGTATTGTTACTGTTAATCTCAGATGCTGTATTAAATAAATGTGATAAATGAATGTCTTCCCTTTGGAGATTTCCCAAATTTCTAAGTTTCTTTGCGAAAGAAGACGTTATTGTGAGGTTAAGTGCCATTAGTTTAAGTTCATGTGTAGGAATTGCTATCGTCTCGGGTAAGGAGCGATTTGCACGGAGTCGTGAAAGTGTATCAGCAAAAACATTGTCTGACCCTGCAATGTGTTTTATTTCTATGTCATGAGATGTGATTTCATGAATGCATCGTGAAATCTTTGAATTTGTGAGTTTGCACTTATGAATAAAGGACAAACTGATGTGGTCTGTGTACAATATTATCTTGCAATTGAATACGTAATCCTTGAACTTAGATAAAGCGTAGAAAATACATGCAATTTCAAGTTCTGTGACACATGCATTGGACTCTGTTTTTGTCAGATTTCGTGAAGCTGTAGCTAATACATGATTATCTCCGTCCCAAACTTGGCATAAAACAGCTCTAAATGAAGTTTCAGAAGCATCTGTAAATATGTGGTATGGTAAATCTAGGTTAGGACACTCCAGTAGAATAGATTCTTTGAATAAAGCTTTGCTTCGTTCGAACGCCGCCTGGTGACGCTCTTCCCACCTCCATTTTACTTCTTTCTTTAGAAGTTCTCTCAATGGAGAGATGACTGCAGAATAGTTAAAGATGAATTTCGACTGGTAATTGAGTATGCCTAGATATCTTCGAAGTTGCTTCTGTTTCTTAGGAGGTGGGATATCCTCAATAGCTTTTACACGTTTTGGGTTAGTCTTTATGCCGTCAGACGAAATGACATAACCTAAAACGTTTGCTTCTTTAACGAATAATCTGGATTTTCCAAAATTTATGGTCATTCCGCTCTCATGGAATTTTGATAGGATGTAGTCCAAATGTTGTAGATGCGCTTCTAATACTGTATCATAAATCAAGAAGTCCTCTGCATAACTTACAGCGAATTCTTGCATCTCATTACCGAAAATTTCATGTAAAGCACGGAGTAGTGCTCCAGAACTAGTATTCAGTCCAAAACCGCACCTCCTAAAATGGTGTACACGATTCTCGTGTCTAAAACCTGTATATGGACGTACTGCTGGGTCAAAGCAATTTGAAGAACTGATTTATTGAGGCACATTGCACTGAAGTACTTAGATTTACCCATTCGGGCCAAAATTGAATTAACGCTAGGTGCGCGAAAGTGGTTCGGGAGTGTATATGAATTTAAGTATCTTGCATCAAGCGTCATTCGTACTTTTTGATTACTGGTAACCCAACACAAAGCACTGACATGAATAGATGTTGATAATTCTATTATATCATGCTTCAACAGTTCCTGGATTAATTTGTCTGCTTGTTTACGAATTGCATTTGGTACGGGGCGAAATTTGTGTGAAAATGGTGGTAAACCCTTCACTACAAATGTGTGGACATACTTGTTGCACAATCCTATCCTCTTGGAAAATACTGGCTTATGTTTTCTAAGGATATTAGCTAGTTTCTGCATTTGGCTTAGGTTAAAAGTTTCCTCAAGCTTAACTTGGATAGGTGTTTCAACGTTGTCTGGTGTATTGTTGTGTATGTACCTATCTTGTGTACCGATAAAATCATTTAATTCGTGTTCTCCAGGCTGATTACAGCTGAAACAAGGCACTGTGTGACAAATATTAACTTCCATCTTCTCCTGGTCACATAGATATTGTGCAAAGTTTGTTAACTCTAACCCAACTTTGACTAAATAACAATCATTAATCGTAATGTATTCTACGAAAATTTTATCATCTTCCAAATTTCTCTCCTCTTGCGTTCTCTCGTCTATGGAGGAACTGTCTACCTCTAGCAGGGATAGCACAAAATAAATATTATTGTTTTTATAGACCAAGTGTGCCTTAAGAAATCTAAGGTGCAAGACCATGAAATCAGTAGATCGGTACCTATGATGATGTTAGTAACCTGTTTTGGTACAACTAGCTCATATCCGTCTAATATGAGCTGTAACATCACTTGGAAACGAACTCTTTCCTTTTTCTTGCCAATTGCAGTGGTGCAAGAAACCCCGCAGACTGGTAGATATATAAGTCTGCTGTTTACTTTTATCGCAGTGAAAAGTTCTTCATTAATGACAGTCATGGTACTACCACTGTCAACCATGGCATCGTACTTATTTCCCCATATATTTATCCTTGCATAAGGTGGATTTCCAATGTCTGTCATGTACTTGTGTGGGCTATCATTAATCCTTGCTTCTCTGTTAGCAAGTAAAGTTGCCAGGGAACTCCTATTTACTGTATTATGTGCCACCCAGATGGTACCCGGAGGTTCAATTCCATCTTGAGTTAGTTTTCCTGCAGCTGGGGTTCAGCTACAGGGGGTACTGTTATCTGTGTTGCATTGAGGTTAGGTGTGTCACTTGTGTTTTGTTCATTAGGTGGCGCTGGTGTGTGTTGGCTAGCCTGCACTCTGTAAAAGCTTGCTTCGGGTAGCCTTCCTATTTCACTTCTCGTATCCTGCCATCATCTATTTACATTTTGCCTGTTATAGGGATGAGAGTAGTTTATATGTCTCCTCCCTCTATAAAAACCTCGGAAATTTAAGTTGTTGATCTGATGCGATCTCCCAAAGTTATTTCTATTTCCATTATTTTGGCAATTCCTGTTATAGTTGGTATTACTACGGCCGGAAGTTTGTTGGCCATTACCACTCCTTGGTTGCGATGAGTAGAGAGGGCTCCTCCGGTCATTAGATTGCGTGCCCCTTTCCCCGCGAATCTAATGCTCTTGCCTTTGGCTACCACGGGGAGAATTGAGGTTATGTTCACGCCATGGCATTCTATCTAATCTGTTGTCGTTCTGGTGTTGGGAGTTGTGACCATTACGCTCCCTGTTTTCCCTGTTATTATTTCTAGCATCAGGTGGGATTACCTGTGCCTCAAATTCACGTAATAAGCTCAGAACATCTCCTATGTCGACCGGACGAGCAACTATTAAATTTTTACGGATACGTTCTGGGAAATGGCGAATGGCAGCAGTTATTATGTCCTGTTCATTCATACATGGTTCTATCTTCCTCGCTTTAGATGTGAGCATCATACAGTATTCCGTCAAGCTCTTATGAACTGCAGGATTAAATCTCCCTGTGGCCAATTCCACCCGGATAAGGTTCTGTCTGGCCGGGCTCCAGGATCGGGCCAAAAATCTAGTCCTGAATGTGGCGTAGTCCTCTAAGTCAACTCCAGTGGACTTAAACCATCTAAGGGCGTTACCCTTCAATGCGTCTTTAAAGTGTAAGCATTCTTATTTCGGATGGGATTTCCTTTATCCCAAAATAATTCTCAAGTTCGCGAAGGAAATTTTTCACGCTGTCACCAGCGTCTTCGGCAAAAGATGGAATCTTAATTTCGTTTAGGATGCAACTCCTGTATTGGCATACTAGTGTTGAGGTTAGATTCCCTTCCTCCTGCGAGATTGGGTCGAATTCTAGGTTACCATGATCGTGACAGTGTTGTGTATGTGTGTGTGTGTGTGTGTGTGTGTGTGTGTGTGTGTGTGTGTGTGTGTTTGTGTACGTGATGCATTAGGTCTTTGGCTACTTATACTAACATTGTTATAATTCTGATCACAAACAGGTACAGTTTCTGATGTCGCCTGAATTGCGAAGACCACACGTGTCAAATCACTAAGACTTTCTTTTTCTTTAAGTAAATTTGTATGCAAATGTTCTATTCTTTCTTGTAAATTAGACTGGTTTTCCACTACACTGCTTATTTGTGTGGTTTGGTTTCGCATTTCAGATGAAATATAGTTTACACTTGCATTATTGTCCAGATTTAAGTTAGCAATTTGGTTTTCTAACTTTGAGTTAACATTTGTCTGTAAATTGCTTATTTCTTGGCTAACTAGTTCACTTAATTCATTAGATTGGCAATTCTGTACAAATGCTAACCTCTCTTGTTGATCTCTTAGGTTAGTTATATCTTTCTCTTGTGATCCTAATTGACTATGCACGGCTTCGATGGATTGAGAGTATTCAGTTCTCAATGCCTCGAGTTTGCTTGCATTATCGTTAGAAACCCTAATTTGTTCCTCTGTTAAATCCTGTACGTTTCAACGAATAGAATTTGTTTCCGTAGAAAAGTGTTCCTGCATAGTTTCTATTCCATTATCTAGCAGTTCTGTGCTAGTAATCTAATTTTTAATTATGCTTAGCTCCAGATCAAGTTTATTACTAAGCATTGCATTCATATTATCTATCTTATCATCTAATTTGCTACTGAGTTCTGCATTCTGATTTTACATCTTCCTATTCAAATCTGCATTTTGACTTTCTGTCTTATTATTTACGTCTTCTATCTTATTATTTACATCTGCTATCTTATTGCTTACATCTCCTAACTTGCTACTGAGTTCTGCTATCATTTTCACTATCTGGTCTAAGGTACTTACATCTGGTGATTCGCTAATATGTCCCTCACCCTGTGCAAGCACGTTTGCTTCAATCACATGTCCACTAAACTTCTGGCGTTGATCCATCCTTTCCGCCAATTTATGTCCACTTCGGAGTCTCATATATTAAAGTATTTTAACTTGCAGTTGGTCGTCTTGATTCTCTAACGATGTGCAGATGATAGTTGGAAGTTTCCTTTGACCGTTGTGTAAATAATCTTGCTACCAATTCAAAGCCCGGAAGTTGGGACGCCAAATTTGTGGCGTTACATTCCAGCTTAATCTCTCTCCATCTTAATCGAGCCACACGTACAAGAATCAAATTTGTGGCGATATTCCTTCACTCGCAGCAGATAGGAAGCATGCCGACTGTTTTGAAGATCCAGGTCGAAATTTGATTAAATAATCAGTCATGAGATCTTTTCTCAGGTGTGAATTTTTGGTGACAGAAATAAAATTTTATATATCTTCTATTTCGTAATATATTTAATTGTATAATCCACTCGTTACTATTACGAATTTTGAATAACTCTTTTTGAAGGTTATTAACCTTCCTTTACAATTATACTCACCGCAACATTTTTCATCCTCATCAAACAAGATTGAAGAACCTATCTGTCTCAAGATTATTGATTTTCCGTAGCTATCGTTACTCCTCTATTAATTTTGTGATTGGCCGATGTACTGCTACGTCACCGCATTACGTAATGCAATTATTACTACGGCCAAACAAAAAACTACACATATATTTGATTTTAATATGTCATTACATGGCCTACTAAGTCATATCAGAAAACAATATTCATATAAAAAGTTCTAACTAAAACATATTGTTACAGACTATCGGAAAAGCAAAATATATTTTCAGATGCGAATACCTTCAACTTCATTGATCATTACAAGTTTAAATATTGTGACCTTGTGGGTTCGTAGACTTAAAAGTCCAATTTGCCGAAATTCTAAACGTTCTTCATTTCCGTCGAAATACACTGTTATATTCACACGTAACAACATTACATCACCAATACAACACAATTTTCCAGGGTCGATGACAATAACAAACAGCGTCCGGTTTACATCAGCTCTCGTTACAACAACACTCCTGTTACACAACTCAACTGACTCATCACTAGGCATGGATTCTTTTTATACACCCACTCATGAATTCCATAGCGAAGTTTCTCTAACATGTCACTAGAAATAACACGAATGTTCTAAAATGTAACTATATCGGTACCGGCAAGTCTTTCACCTCTGTGATAAACTATCCGTCTCTTGTTTATGGTTAATTTTCGGCTCTTTGTGAACGCTAGCCGCCTATCAGTTCGTTTGTGTACACCAGGCGCGCGATTGTTAACTGCTTATGCAAGCTAGTGAAACATTATCGCCGTCTATTATCTATTTGTGCCGAAACTTTTATGGCTGTTGCCGCGACACTGCTCCCTCCTCAAGGCTGGTCGTCCCAAACAGCACCATCGCAGTGGGCCAGACGATCCAGGTGTACCACCATCTTCCCTCGGGGCACCTTCTGGATGCGGTAGACCACGTCGTTAATCCTCTTTACAACCCGGTACAGTCCTTGCCATGGTTGATGGAGCTTCCGGCATCGTCCCTTGGTCTGGGTAGGGTGGTACAACCAGACCGGGTCACCCTGCTGGAACCCTTGGCTGATGGCTTGCTTGTCATATCGGGTCTGCATGCAGTCGCTCTCCTTCTGGGTGTTCTGACGGGCCATCTCATGCATGTTGTGGAGATGGTCGCGATACCCATACCCGGAACACCACGCCCTCTCTTGTCTTCAGTGATCCCATTGGGCCCAGTACGACTTGTAGGTGGCATTCCTTGCGCTCGATTGCGGTTACGCGGACCACAGACTCGCACGTCCCCAGCTCCGTTCCGGCCTGGACGTCGTGATCGGTATCTGCCAGGTTGAACAGCCTCACCGACACCTCCTCTCGGCACGGCAATAATGTCCTGGCTACACAGAGTCCGTGCACAGGTGCCATCTGGTCCAGCATCATGTTATTCGTCCACTGGCCTTCCAGTCGCGCCGTCACCACAACCTCGGGGACCACCACATATTTCAAGATGACGCTGCAGATTCCAAGGCGCTCGTCGGGTTGCCGGGGTATCACATCTTCTCTATTGAGGCGCAGGACCTTCCTGCCGAAGTTGACCGTCGCCTCGTGGCTCCGGAGGGCATCCAATCCCAGTATCATCTCCTCAGCCACCTTCGCGACGAACACCTACAGACGTACGGCATTCCTTCCCAAGGTCAACTTCAGTAGGGCCTCCTTCTCCACAGGAAAGATGTCACCCGATACCGTCACAAGCTGGTATGGTTGGCTCAGCTTTCTCATCGGCAAACCCTTGGCCACGTCAGGTCTAATAATGATCACGTCTGCCACGGAGTCCACCAGCACGCGGCGCGGTTTCCCTGTCACCCTAAGGTCCGCGATGAGGCTATGATCCATACGCTGGCTGACGGTGCGCAGTGTCACTCGAGGGGATGGAGGTGATGGCGCCAACTTGCCCCTCTCCACGACCTCCCTTACTCGTTTTCCGGCTGCTCTTCCTGGTGTGGGCAGTCTCTCTTCTGGTGTCCCGGATTTCCACCTCTTCAACACAGGCCACTAGGTCTACACCGGCGTCCCTCGGCTGGTCTTCTGTCTCCGGTGTAGCGGACGGTCCTGGTTCTCGACTTCGGGATAGCTGTCAATTTGGCCGCCATTATCCTTAATGCTGCCATTAGCACCTCGTGGATGGTTTTATAATCGCCGAGCATTAGGCGTTCACGAATCTCCGTGTCTCGTACCCCGTCAACGAATGTGTAGGCGGCTTCCCGGGATACGAACTCTAGTGGTAGGTCGACTAGGGCTTTGCTAGCCAGCTGCTTAATTGCCAGGGCGAATCCTGCAGTGTCTCCCCTGGCTGCTGTGACCTTCACTTCAGGAGACACCGGTACGCTGCTGCTAAGCGGTGGTTTGCAAATCGGTTCTCCAGTGCCTCCCAAATCTCATTATGTGCCGCCGCTGTCTGAACCGAATTCAGGACTTCCACGGTCCGTCCATGGAGACTGGCTATTAGTTGTGCGGCCTGTTCCTCTGGTGACCATTTGTTGTGTTTGGCCACCGTGTCGAACTGACGGCGGAAGACTTCGAAAGTTGTCTCGCCGTCCTATTTAGATCTATGACGCCAGGTTTTCGACGCGTTCGCCCAGCTCCATGACGTCCTCCATTACGCCGTCTAACTGTTCTTCAAACTTTGCGGCGTTCGCCGCTTCCTTTTTGTGCTCAATTCGGTCATCTTCGTGGTCATTGTCGCGGCCAGGTTATTTGCCGTTTCCGTCTTTGCTGTCAATTCGGTCATCTTCGCAGTCAAATTGTTATTCGCCGTCTCCAAATTCTTTTCCATTTTCTCGGCGATGTTGTCATTTGCTATTTCCGAGGTCAGTTCGGCCTTCATTTCGGTCATCTATCAGTTCCTTTGTGTACACTAGCTGCGCGATTGTTAACTACTTATGCAAGCTCGTGAAACATTATCCGCCGTCTATTATCTATTTGTGCCGAAACGTTAATGCCTGTTGCCACGACAATATATTCTGACTAACTAACAACAGGAACTTGCACCAAACTCACTTCTTTTGTTACTACAACTTGTAGCCCAAAGCTATTTTACAAACATCTTCACTTTTCCCGTATACCTACACAGAGTAAAGATGTGTCAGTCCGTAGCACTGTGCTTTTATATCTCTATGTCGTACAATTAGCTCATGCTATACGTTGCTTTATACAAATACAGAAACTTTACCTACAACCACTTAACCCTTCCGATTTGGGATTTTTAAAATAACTTCTTATTACACATTAGACGTATTTAATCTTCTTCTAATTCAAGTAACTAAAATTTTAATCACTAAGTGGCTCTAATAATTATCCATAACTGGTTTCAAATATTAGGGTACATACTATTTCTCAAATTAAAAAGGATAAAAAAGAATTTTAACCGCTCTAAAATTACAGAGAGATTTTAACAGGCAAAGGAACAGATATATTTTTGTCACTTGGAACAATAATTAATTGTACAAATCTGATGAAAGCATATTTTAGCATTGACCATTTTCATCATCACTACAAAAAGTTTGTGAATGGATATATTTACTGCAGATGTTTTTCATGGGATTTAAACACAAACTGTTTACACGTGGAACAGAAACATTTGGTTTTCTTGTAAGCATTTCTTGGCCAAACTGTTCTGATTTGTGTATATCGTTTTGAACTGCTTTGAACTCCGTATTTGAGATTTTTGCTGCCTTTATCCGGATGGATCTTGAAATTACTGCGTTTGAAGTTTTGGAAACCTGAGGACGCACAAACTCCTGTCCCAGCTGCCTTATAGATCGCCTTCTTTTCACAGCAAAATTGAGAATGTTGCACATTATATAACCTGAGCATTCATGCAAGCAACATTAACTTTCGAAAGAACACCGTCAATTGTCATCGTTTTGTTGTTCTTGCTACGGTGTACATATGTGCACACATCTTCTCAACTGTGTCAACGCCGCCTTTTGTGAGGTTGCAGAAGGTAATTGCGACTTTTTCTCGTCACCTGTTTTAGCATTACTACTCTTGGAACTTGGATGCATTGTTGATAGCATTATGACAATTTTTACGTTCCTTTGGTAAATATGAATGAGAAGTGATATCCCCTTTGTAAGCGAAAAATGTACTTGCAGCTTTTGTCCCTCTTATGGTAGTTAATTGTTTAGGAAGCTGAGGCTTATTTTTTATTTTATAGTTTAATCGTTTCTTCAGTATTTCTTCAGCAAGCAACATACAAGTGTACCAAATGTCTGTTGTGATGTTTCGGTCAGGTTCTTGAATCCACTCAGTAAGTCTCAAAACATCGTCTTTGACTGGATTAGAAGCTAGGAAGGGGCCCTTTGGCTTACTTCCGGCATACACTTCCATTTGAGATTATATCAAGCACCTGCATTACATATTAACTGTATCTTGATTCCATATTTAGCAGACTTACATGCAATAAACCCTATAAAGGGACATTTACCTCTGAAGGGCGTCGTGTCACTTGTACAGTAACTGATAAATCTGTATGTATTTCTGCAGTTGTCGCTCAACAACATGATTACTTTGCGATTTTATAATTCACTGAATTATGTGAATAATACAGTTAACCTCCCGTCTTGAAACATTCAAGTCAGTCGTCAATTGTACTTCTTTGCTCGTCGTTTTAAATTTACGTAATACTGACGAAGTTGTTTTGTGCTTCTACTGTGACACATGCATTTGAATTAACTTTTCCCACGTGACATCTTTCTTTTACATTCACCAAAACCGTCATCTGATTTTCCACGATACCCTTATACTTCGTCACCAATTCAATTAACATTTCTTTCTCCATCGATGAAAAGTTTGTCTCACAGCTTTTGTTTACGATGTTTACCCGCCATTTTTCAGCCGTGTGCAGACAAAAATTAAAACAAAAGCGCATCACAGTAGGTTCAGAAAAATACGACTCATCCATAGCGTTCTATAGGTGTAATATTTACACGTTTCTTGGCTTTAACACGTGTTTGTTAATATTTTCAGAAAATAGGTTGGTGAAATGCAAGAAATTTAACAGCCTTGTTAGTGCAATGACAATTGTTACGTTACATTTTTGCTTACAATGTCCTCAATTGCTTAATTCCGGTACATTCCACACAACTTGTGAAACACGTTCAATAAATTGCTTTCACCACTTTTTAACGATTTACCTCTGTGATGTCTAAATATTGCACGGAAGCAGCCTTGTTGTGTATCTGATTCTCTCTTCCTTCTCCCTTTGAACTGCGCAAGCGCAGCGTGCACTCACATAAATACAAATGGCACATTTAGCAAATAATATAACAATTAATTACTGCTTGACTGTTTCATTAGTAATAATGTGATGTTTAGATATTTTCCATTAGATGTCAAGTCCTTAGAAATTATATGGAACTATATTTTTCATTTACATTGAGTTACACGGCTAAACAGCCAATGACGTCGAACACGTACTTTTGTTTACATCACCACATAAAATAAGGACACCGCCGGTTTATATTAAAGTGAGATTTACAAAGTATTTGGAAATACAGTACAATAATTTGGCAAAATTAATTATTGAATATATTGGCTCTTAAGTTTCTCTAAATTCCTATTTGACATTTTAAATACTTTTTCATGATCCTCAAGGTAAAAACACATTTATTCTAGAACGAATTAAGGCAGTGAAACAGTTTAGTTGGAACAAAGGTGTTAAAACACATTTTAAGGCAGTACACAGGTTCAAATAATGTGATATATACCGATATAAGATAATACCGCAAAGACACCGGAAATAATGCTCAAATATATCCAGTGGGTCCATGGAGCTTAGAGCTACCGACATTCGTCTTTAAGGATAAAGGAAAACCCCGGAAATACCTCATTCAGATAACTCACCCTGATCGAGATTCGAACCTGGGGACCCTTTGAACCTGAGGCAGACACGCTACCATCTACGCTACCGAGGCAGGCAGTACAAATGTGATACAGCTCAAATTTTGTCAATTTAACTTTGATACATAGAAAATATATCACAAAAAGTCCCTTGCGACAAAATAACTTAAATTTTGGTCCAATATTTCAACATGCTCCCAATACCTCCATTTGTATAATTAGCTCTATGTTTCACCGTCTAAATAACTTTAGGCTTAAGAAATTTGTAACGCTATGAATATGGCTTTTTTGCCCAGAATTTGAAAGTATTTGTGTTTTGAAGTGAAGAAAGTATGCTTAAATGCATCTCACAATAAAACCCAGGGCAACTATTCACTGTGTCTCTGTGAACGAGTGTAGCAAGTTTCATTAGTTTAAAATCAAAACTGTGGTAGGCGATACTGAACACGTCTGAACTTGCCTGGTTCTCACAGGCGGGAACCAGGAGTACCAACAATGAAACTACTAATAGTTTGTACATATGAGAAAATAAACCTGACTTACAAATTTTGAGGCCCTTGATGCACAGAATGACGGTTGGTAGAAAGAAACAAAATAGTGAAATTTCCTGTTTTGTCGATACTCTTTTTTTATGCATACATAGACTGCCCCTAACGTGTTCAATTGCAAATGATCACAACACACGCACAGAAAGACGAACTCATACACATGTAAACCAAGGGAAATTGTCACAAAATGCAAAGAAACTTGCCAGTACAAGATCTCTAACTGTCGTAACCTTATATAAAATAACAGCAACATTTACGTCAAAGCATTCTCTTTGTGCAGCATTATTAGAAGAGAAACAAACACCAAGGGATTGTGTTTACTGCAGCATTTGCCTAACTCACTTGTCCCACGTAATGCCAAGCACATGTTAGAATATTGGAAACCAAGGTTTAGCATCTAACGTCATGGAAACGTCTTAATTCTAATGGGTCCTTCTAATGGTTACTATGACAACCGTTATGACGTCCTCATCCTGTCCCACTTATTTACAGCATTTTACCATGTGCTTACTGTCAATCACATTCTAGTTTGGCGACCAGTATACTTATTTTTACTGAAACAAGAATACAAATGTACATCTTCTATTGCATTTCAGTTGATGGTAATGTGCTTTTTAAACAGCAAAAGAAGATTAATCATTAAGAGAGAAACATCCATACAGAGTGTACATATGATAAAACATTTATTAGCAGTATTTTCTTCATATTCCTTTAAATAATATATGTTGCATACCATACATTTGGATGAGTGATATTTGCACATAACAGATGTATGGGTGTGTGAAATAATACAAAGAGTAATAAACATACAAAGTAATAATTTAAACTAACTCATTTATACTAATTAATACAAATTCCTTGATCAACCTGTTACTCTGGAACTGAATTATCGCAATAGAACTTAAAACGTATCACACAACTGTAAACACGTGAATAAAACAACTGATATTTAGTGATATACAAAGCTTTCATCTGATACATATTTGGCTTTCTTACATTACTGCTATATACAGCAGATGTAACCACAAATATAATTAACATAGATGAGCTTACTGATCCAGAGAAGTGTAGCGTAATGGTTATTTTGTTTTTTTTCTAACATCCGATACTAACATTTCAAGAACATGTAACCTATATGTTACCTGTACACTTAATTTTTTTTAATATATAATTTAAAAGTTTGCACTGAAGTCAGCACCGTGACAATTGCAGCAGAGTGCAAAGGTACAACTCGAGATGAATAACTTTCTCGGCATTTCTTCTTGGTATACCATCTAATACTCATGCAGGGAGAATTGCTTTACAAACAGTTAATCATCCGCTAGTCACACAAGGTCTGGGAGGACCCTGGTTTAATTTAAATGTATTTTATTTAAATACACAGCATTAAGTATTCGAGCACTAACAAAGATGAAAGCTCCTGTGGCCTTCAAGAAGAGACACCATGCTTGAGTGGTTTATGACCAAGCATTTGAACTTTTTACATTACATATGTTAGACAATGCCTTCCTGTTTTAGTGTTAGACATGATCTTATCAATATCTTTGTCAAAGTAGAAACGAGGACTTATCAAAGAACACATCAGTTTTTGACCACACAAATTAAGGTACGTCAGCAGCAAAAACTTACTACCAAGTATTATGAGGTTATTAAATATAACTCTGTATCTTATGGAACATACCACTCCAGAAAAATAGTTATGAAACAAATAAATTGGCAAAAGAGATGGAGGGAATATTGATATGGCTCTTATGTGAAGCAGTTTTGAAATAAGAACACAAGAGCTCTAAATCTTATTAAATTGTATTTCCAGCAGTTATGTTTACATAACATTCTCTAATCATTTACTAGCTTCTATAAACTATTTTATATATATTTATTTTCTAACCATTAATATTAATGAACATTATGGTATCACTAGCTGTGATAAGAAATTTTGTTGGAAATACAAAATGGATGTAACAGAAGTCTGTCAAACACATTCTTAAAACACAGGAAAAGCTAAGTTACATTAGAAAATCTTTATTCGGTCCATAAAACTAAATGACAGCACTTCAATTAAGAATAATGTAGGACACATTGCATAAATATCAACACATATATCAGAAATGTAGGACTGTCCTTTCCACCCCAAAAATATTGAAAACTAAGTTTTTAAAAACATGCTGGAAGCATCTGTCCACCTTGGTATTATAACCAATTATACAAAAGTACAAAAAATCATTCTAATAAGGAGAAATTCAACATACATGCATATTAAACTAATACATTTGATGAACATCTGTTTTAACTGAGAATATTAGATTCACTTAAAAAAAAATAAGACATTAATAGTACAAGTACTGCATCCTTATGGAAATGTCAAGTGCTTGGAAAATAAAGAAGCTAATCATATTTATCAACTTATGCCTTTCGGCTACATTTAACTGTCTAGTCCTCAGTTGAAGGACAAGAAAACCCTGTCCTATGTAATTCTTTCACAGCATACAATGTCTGTTCAGCCTGATATGTCCACATGCCAGATCAAGTTTACTAAAGAGTACTCTGATAATTACATTACTAAACACTTGAAGTTGCAGTAAAAGAATTTGTGTCTGTTAAAGATAATAAACATATTTCAAATGTTAATGAGTTAGGGTGTCTCACTGAGAACTCTTTGTAGTACATATATGAACACTGAACAAACTCAGAGTGAAGATGTAATGTGCATATAATGCAATAACAGTTACTGTGAGTTTCATTAAATATGATTAACAAAGATTGAGATATCATTAGAAATCCAATAATTAATATAGACACAAATTAACCTGCAAAACAAAATGACAAGTACATCATGAAAACCTGATGTTTGTGTGAAGAAAAACAGTTTGTAATCAGTAATACATTCAGTTTATAAAATGGCTGTGCTATGTGGCAGTTATAATCGGATATAAGAGGAACCGCAATGGTGGCTGTTATCCTAGAGCTAAGTGTATAGGTTGACACTTCTCTCAGGTAGACATATTCCAAGTAAATATTCTACCTCTTCAAGTATTTACAAAGTGATGTGTGACCTTGTGCTTGTGCATATGACAAAGGGCTTCTGCCGGTCCAATCATGTATAGTAACTGAAGCACCACGAGAAACAAGCAACTTCACAGTTTCAATATGTCCTTTATTACAAGCCTTGTGTAGAGGAGTGGCACCCTCACCATCCTTAACATTAACATTTGCCCCCTTGTCCAGAAGATATTCACATATTGCTGTATGTCCTTGGCCTGATGCATAATGTAGAGGAGTAGATCTATACCAGTTAATTATGTTAACAGAAGCACCACGAGCAATAAGCAACTTTGCAATATCAATATATCCGAAATAACAAGCCAGGTGTAGCGGAGTGTTATCCAGATCATCCTGATCATCCAGATCATTAACATCTGCGCCCTTGTCCAGAAGATATTCACAAACTGTAAAATGCCCATGTTTTGCTGCAATATGAAGCAGAGAGTAACCCTGATCATCTACTCGTGATTGTGCTACATCTGTTATAAACTTAAATAGTTCTTCAACTCTTGTAGCAACATTTTGTGTAGCATCTCTGTTTGGTACATTCACCGGAAACTGCAATAGAAGAAAACATCAATCACTAATTGCAACAGTATTAATCCAGTGCCCAGAATCAGGACATGCTGATAGTCTACACATCACTACTGAATGCAGTAAAATATCATCATGAATAAACAGTGTACATGTGTTCAAGTGATATACTCATTCACTGCATGTATATTAATAACAGCATTTATAAGGTTACTTTTCAAATTATTACTGTGTAATACATAAAAATTAAAGCTACTGGCATTTCAGCAATACAAATATTACTATAAAGTATAATTTGCAAGCAGCTTTACTGATCCTTTATTATATCGTAAAAATATTTTATTTTAATATTACAGTGTAGTGTACTGCTTGAACATGTGCTATGATTTATTTGCATTACATGTTTTACACAGAGGTAAAGTGTATACTTTCCTGAACATTGTACGTAATTACGTTTTGGTATGATCTGGGTTTACATCTGAACCACAGCAGGTTTCGCTTTAATCAGAACTTGCTAACCATGATAGTAGCACTGGGATTAGAAATGATTGCTTTGTATGTGTGACCACTTTTTAATACTGCTGTATGTGAATATGTACATAGTAGTTTCTTTAAAAATAAATTTCAAATAAAATTACAAGTTTTATCAAAATTCCGGGTGCTGAATTCATTAGATCAGCTCTACTCTATGCTTAAAGGAATGTCAATTTGGACACTTGATTAATAAATCCCATGGTAAATTATGCTGGTTCTTCTTAGGAATTATCATAATTGTACTTTAATACCCAATTTCACCAAAAGATATTAAAATTTACATTATCAAATGAAACGTAATAATTGTTACATTCCCTGTGAATGTGGGATACCATATATAGGACAAAATGGAAGGACCATTGCTACCAGAATAAACAAACATGAAGAAAGCAATTGTTTAATGCATCCTGAGAAGTCCAGAATGGCAGAGCATTGCTTTGTTAACAATCATAGAGTGAACTTTCGGGAGAAGACCATCTTGGCAAATTTCAACAGTTACTGGGAGCTGAGAATAAAGGAGGCTTTGGCCCTTTCCTGCTAGAGCACGCTTAATTGTGATGCTGGATTTCAGTTCAGCCTTAAAAATGGAAAACAGTCAGCTTAAGAAGCACAGAGCTATACAACTTGATCATCAAGTATTTATGTTTCTTTCACCTAATTAGTTTTCTACTCACACCATCTCCCGGCCCACCTCGGTAGCGTAGATGGTAGCATATCTGCCTCACATTGAAGAGGTCCCGAGTTCGAATCTCAGTCAGGGGGAGTTACCTGGTTAAGCTCTTTTCCGGTTTTTTCCCCTAATCCTGTATGGTGAATGTCGGGTAGCTCTAAGCTCCATGGTCCTTGGACTCATTTGAGCATCATTTAAGCCAGTTCATTCCCCGTTCGATATGACTTAACATTGGAGGATGCAAATTACAAAAAACATCTCCTGACCTGGCATTTAGTTTACTGCAAACAATGTTTTGTTCAGAGATGCGAGTATTGGTAGTGTTTTTTATGTTGATATTTGTGTTATATCTATTTTGTGGTTATAAAAATATCCTAATGATGGGAGCGAAATATGCTCCAAAAATGGCAATTTCTAATAGTGTTTTCACCTCGCTTGTTTCCCGAGAGTATCTTCAACATATTCGTCGCCGGGAAAGCTTCACGTCTTATTTTAATTGTAATGGAGTTAACAAAAGTGTTATCTTGCATTTCACCAACTTGTTTTCTGAAAATGTTAACAAACATATGTTAACGACGAGAGACTTGTAGATATTACAAATACAGAAGGCTGTGGATGAATCTTATTATTTCCTGAACGTACTGCAGTGCGCTTTTGTTTTTATTTTTGTTTACACAGCTGAAAAAATGGCGGGTGAACAAAATCAGAAGAGAAGCCATGCACAAATTTCTCATCAATGGAGATTTTTTGTTGAAATGTTACATCCTCCAACACTGTCATATCTGATGGTGAATGAATTGGGTGAAATGAAGCTCAAATGTGTACAGGGTCCATGGAGCTAAGAGCTGCCCAACATTCGTCCTTATGAATAAGGGAAAACAAAACCTTACCCAGGTAACCCACTCTGAGCGAGATTCCAACTCGGGGACCTCTTAAACGTCAGGCAGACACGTTACTATCTACGCTACCAAGGAGAAAGAATTGTTCGTTGAATTAGTAACTAAATATCAGGAGGATATTGAGGAAAATAAGAGGACAGATGCAGTAAATGTGAATGCCATTCAGACGGTCTAAGTAATTTAATGTAATTTTATCTCCTTGTTTAAACATAATCTCATTTCAAATAAAATTTTGTTGCATATTTAAGTTTACACAGTTCCCTCTTAACAGAGTTTCCAAACTGTATTGCTAGTGAAATCTGAATCCCAGAGGTTTGTGTTAAACTCAAAAATTTTATTACCTTTTGTATTATCTCTTGGGGCCTATAATTTGATATTATAATACAAATTACACTTTTATAATGATATAGGTGTTTAAAAATACAACAGTAGCCATGCTTACCGCTAGCACATAGTTATAAATGTGTAGTTCCTAGTAGATATTTTATTATGGTTGGTATTGTGCTTGACCCATTCAACCAAGTTTCAAACATTGCAAATGCAAAGTGCAACATAAGAAATAAGCATGATACAAAAACTATTAGATTTAATGTCGTCAACATTCTGTTAAAAATGAAAGCCAACTACGGAACATGGTTTACAACATATATACCGTACAGATTATAAGGGTCACAAAGTTAAACACGATCCTTAATAAAAGATAAAGATAGCCTGTGGTTACCCTTTGAAAGTCAAGGGCCTAACTACCTGACGTTAGGGTGAGCTTAGCTCAACTTATATGGTGAGCAAATCCCTATAGGTTACTAATTATCGGATTGCAATTTGTCTTTGGCTCGCAAGTGAACTAATAGCAACAATAAATATATTAGCAACTAAAATACAAGCAATAAAAATTGGAAGGGAAAAAACAACCAATGAGACGTTTTGAACCTGGCCTTTGTATCACTATACTCCGGCAAGCTAATAATTTCGGCCAGCTTTCGCATACTCTCTGGTGCCCTTTAGGAAAGTATTCATTTATCACCTCGTTAGTACTATATGCATGAAAAATCATTTATTTAAGCTTTTTGCAACTTCTTGGTCCTCATTCAGTGCTGTAAGTATTAATGTTGGGTAACTACAGTTCGGCAGCTCTATCTCTGGCTCTGACATTTCTCGAGAGGGGGAAACAGGCTGTTGCCAGTTCTTTAGCGGGAATTTCAAGCAGAGAAACAATGCGTATTTTAAATATTTCACGAACCAGTGGCCATATTATTATAATAGCGATAATAATAGGATTTACGAACACTAAAAATCGAAATTCAGGCACGAAAAATATACCAAAGAAAGTTCACCAGCACAAGCAGCTAAAAGGCCACGTGGCTCAAACAAATTTAACCTGGCAACACAGGGTTGGGTTCCGAAGCCACACCTAGTACTGACAATGCTGATTGGCGCTAGCAGACAGTTTTAACTTCCTGACCACGACACTGGATGTAGAGGCTCCCAGTACTACCAACAGATACAGTTAGTGTGTGTGAAAGGTGTGAACGAAATTTTCGAATGGAGTACTGTTGTAATATATATCTTGCATGATAATGAAATTGCAAGTTGTATTTCATTGTTTTAAAGCCAATAAAAGCTATATTTTCATTCTAAATATAATTTTGAGGATGTTTTCAATTGCTCGTCACTGTATGTTGGTACTATTAACCTTCCTCCTCCACCTCTTGCAGTCACAAAACGTCAGAGCCGGAGATACAACGGCCAGACTGTAGAGTACCAAATACAAGGAGCGAGGTGATGTAACGGCTCTTATATTAAAAGGGTCAATGTTTTCACATCAAACTATACACAGCTGGTTGCATAAATCACAATATATAGGGGCAGAAGACTCACCTGGTAAAACTTTAAATGTATCTACTGGTAAGAATACTGAGAAATCTGCATTGTTACTTCTCTGCCCAATTCCATTAGTTTCTTTCTGCTCACAGCACACTTTATATGAGAAAGTGTTAACTGGTTTCTTCAAGTAAGTATGCATGCACTTATGATTATTTGTTTAACCTTAACTCCATCTAACATCAAAGTTAAAACAATGCAACATTCATAAGCAATCAAGAATCTCAGTAAATTGTAAAGAACGTTAGTACATTTTACTTACGTCACCATTGCTGTTACTGGCAGTGTTACTAGTCATCATTTGGACTTTCATTTCTTCATATCTCTTCTCTGAATCCTTTAACTTTTCCTCCAAATCCTTAATAATTTTTTGGCTTGTCTCAAGTTCTTGCTTCAGCTTGATTATCTCTTGTTCTTTATCGACATCCAGGGTAACTAGGTGTCTTTTCACAGAGTGGTCAATATTTGTCAACATTTGCTCAGAGTTTAAACTCATCTTCTCCTCCAGAGCGATAATCCTTGGAAGAAGTTGTTCGTTAGGTTGGGGTTGAGCAGTCATGTTATTCATCTTCTCCAAAAAGATAATCCTTGGAAGAAGTTGTTCGATAGGTTGGGGTTGAGCAGTCATGTTATTCATCTTCTCCAAAGCAATAATCCTGGGAAGCAGTTGTTCGTTAGGTTGGGGTTGAGCAGTCATGTTATTCAGTTTCTCCTCCAAAGCTATAATCCTTGGAAGCAGTTGTTCGTTAGGTTGGGGTTGAGCAGTCATGTTATTCATCATCTCCAAAGCTATAATCCTTGGAAGCAGTTGTTCGTTAGGTTGGGGTTGAGCAGTTATGTTAAATCTGAAACAAAATACACGTGAAGTTATAAAAACTCGCTATGACCTATTTAAAATGTTCAATAGTGTATTGTTACAGAAGATGACAATAATAAGTTATTTTATGTGAGTTTTAACTAATTGCTGAGTTGAAAAATGGCTTAGTATATTTAAATGAAAGATTTTGAGGCAAATTTTGGGGCCAGCGGAGAAAAAACGGTGTCTGGAGAAGATAGAATCATGAATTGTATAATTGATATAGCAAACGAAACATTGCTAATTGTATAAAAATCAGAAGGTTGAAGTGGGTAGGACATGTGTGTGCCTATGACAGAATGATAAAAAGGATAGCTAATGCAGTGCCAGAAGGAACCAAGAAAGTTGGAAGACCGAAGTTAAGGTGGGAGGACTGGCTGAGAGAGGATGTAAGAACTGCAATCAACTGGAGAAGCACTGCACTTAACAGGAAACAATGGGGAAATTTCAGAAGGCTAAGGCTCACAAAGGACTGTCGTGGCAATCATGAAGTTAATTGCTCTAAAATAAGTTTGACTGATTCAATTTGTGTATAGCATCAGCAATAAACAATGATGAACATAACCATTATGATGAATATACTGAATATTGTCGAATTATTGCAACAGCACAGCCAGCGCGCACAATGTGATAGATACCACATCGCAGAGATAAAAGCTAGCCAAAACTGATAAAAGATAGATAACTGGAAAGTTTGTCTTGCCAGTGACGTCTTGATTGTTAGAGAACATTCCAGGAACTTCTGGAACCATGAAAGGATGTATAAAATGGAGCCGCAGTTAGTTGAGTGGACAGTCGTAAATGGAGTCGGGCACTGTGATTTAAAAGCGAGCTCTTCTGTTCATTCACGTTTATTCACCCACAAAGTAACAATATTTAAATTGCCACAACAATGAAATTTCAGCACCAGCATTTGGTAGGCACAAAACCGCTAGGTGCCAAGCTCTTTTGCATCTATTTTTTAATGCTTATAAAATGGCAAGTACAGAAGTGAACATGTTACAGCAGTGGAAATATTAAACAAAATTATATAAATATTTAAGAATAAAAAACCCACAATTCATGTTAAAACAATAACACACCTTCACCAACAAGCAGCTAAGACAGTTCTGGAATAGTTCTAGATTGATAACACATGGGAAACTGCAAAAGTTGAAGTGTTTAAGAAAACCAGTGAATTGAACCTATTGGAGAAGTTTGGAAATAGAGACAAAGTCATTACCTAAACCAGTAACTAAATCGTTAGATAAAGCTCCTTTGATAGTGAGAAAAACTGACACTGGGTGACGAAATGCATTTGTAACTGGAAAGGGCACGCTGTGGCTGAGTAGTTATAGACCTTTCGACTCTCACCCAGGCGGAATGGTTTCGATCCCGAACAACTGCAAAGTGAGATTTGTTGAGGACTACAACCTGCTGCGAGGGGTCTTCTCTGGGATCTCTGGTTTCCCCTGCAATTTCATTCTATGAGTGGTCCATCCCCATCTAATATATCATCAGCATCACAACACTATCTTCTGAGGTCGATGACAATAACAGCGTTCAGTTAACAACACTCTCAGCTGTTCTCTGCTTACCTCTCATGACTCACTCACTCTTGTTACATGTCTTACAACTCTTGTTTCACAACTTGCCACTCGCGTTGGTGTGTCACAATCTCTTAAATACCTCGCTGAGAATTTCTAGGCTATTTGAAAATACACCAGAACCCCAACAATCTCTATCAGTCCAGAAATTTCCATTTATCCCAGTTTATTTGCCTCGGCAGACCCTTGTCTGCATGATAACTTTGTCTGCGGCTTCTTGGTTTTCGCACTGCCCACCTATCAGTTCCTTTAGTGTAAACAAGCCGCGCGATGGTACATATGGGTTCACGATAATATTAATGCCCGCTAAGAGCTGCAGCATCAATTTGCAAATGGCAGTTCCAGGACGTGCTACCAAGAATGTGAAGCAATTTCTCATTAGCAAGGAAAGCGACATGTAGAATATGGGTTCCCAACAGAGCTTGCTTTAAAAACAGAGTCTGATATATTTAGCATCCTCAACAAAAAAGGCTGTTTCACTCCACCAAGAAGATGGAGTACAACCAACTTCTTAAAATAACAAAAAAAAAAAAAAAAATATGACATGCCTTATTCCAACCAAAATTTAAACCCAGTATCAGCCCTCCAGGTGTGCAAGATATTGAGAAAACACTAAAGGTAGCTTTGAATGAAACATACTCATCCAGAGCTACAACAGATTACAAAATTATCAATCACAAGAACAGAGTGATGCCCGATGGAACTTTTGCTTCTAAATGAATAATGGCCATAAACAAAATAACACTGAACATGCAGTCCTGAGACACACTGTTCTCCTTTAAAAAGAAGAGAAACAAAAGTTTCAGCTACACTCAAAAAGTACAGGCAGGCATAAGCTCCTGTGAGAATAGAGATGATGGCCTTGAAAGTTTCAAAAGAAGAGCTGGCTTATCACAGAAGTTTTCCAAGTCTTTGTTGTCTGTACAGAAAGTTAACAGGCGCAAGCTGCTACTGAAACCAAATGGGCAATAGTAGGCTGCTACAGTTGAAAATAGCATTGTACAGGAGTGAGAAGGGCAAAGATTTCAAGCCACCACATTCTTAGGCATTCTCCTTGCAATTACTTGACAAATACAGCTCTTCAGAAAAACGGTTAATAGTCTATGGCACCCGTGGAATTTTTTAGAACCTAATAATATGAAATATAACAGATATTGGAAAACTCCATGCTGCCAATATAGTTAAAAGTGTCTTAAATGGAACAGCTGACTAGCAGGAGGTAAGTCAGTGATTATTTGTGCATGTATATCATTTGGGACAGTGGCAATATCAGAAATGATCTACAAGGTAACAGTTAATGGTGTCTAAAAGAAACAGCTGAGTTGGGGGACGTAAGTGTTTTAAGTATGTGTATGGCTGAGTCCTTCATATCAACCCTTTCACCGGTATGGACGTCATATGACGTTCAAGTTAAAATACCCAAAACCGATATGGATGTGTATAGATGTCCTGCACAAACATGTTTTAATGCCAATTATTTTTATCTTCCTATTTTAAATAAATTTAAATTAGTTCTATAACGGATGTAAACATACCACTAAAGGCTTCCTTTTTAATGGTACACCTCAAAACCTGGATAAACACCCAAGAGCACATCTGCAGATTCACACCAAATATTGGTTTCCTTGCAAACTTCTTTTTCACGACACGCTTGACTTTTTCGAAATGGTTGTGGATAGTATCCTTTTAGGAAAGTGTTTTCACTCAAGTATGAGGAGTGCTGTATACCCCCAGTATGAGGACGCCTCAAGAGTAATATGGTACTCAATTAGGTTACGAGCTATTTATATGCGCAAGTACAGGTAGGTCAATGTCTTGCATGAATTCACAACTCTGCATATTACTAAACAATTGTGTATATTTACATCAAGTGGTATAAAAATACTTTTTTTTACCATATAGCTCTTATTCATAAAGAGGTACAGCTAGTAATAGCTGATCCACACCACCCATATCTGACCTGTCATTTCCCCAAACAATGGAGTAGTTAACATGCCATCTGTAGACCAATACACGTCTATGGTAGACCTACAAAATATAACGTGTGCACTGTTCACTTCTCAGTTCTTCTCTTGGCGCTAAATTGCCTTTAGAAGTCAGGGCTTGTTTCATCCTACTCACATATACCTTCATTTGTTTCCATGACAATGGGAAACACTAAGTCAGCAATAACTTTTTTGTGTGAAAATGTCAGTTGGTTGGATGGCAGAAGTTAGCTTATACCAGAAAATGTTTATTTGCCTATATGTCTATTTGTGTTAAGTTATTTTGACCACTTCGCAGAGCTGATTCTTCACGGACACTTGAAGGAAGTGGGACATTCACTTAATAAATATTTCGTTTAAATAACTTAATAAATACGAAAGATACGGATTTATATTTATGATGCATTTTTATAGCATTTAACAAATGTCTTGTTCTGTTTATTGGCTATCCGTTTCCGGCCCATGCAGGGTTTAAATGGCCATTGGCGAAGCGGTGAAAATGAGACAAGTAGATACTCCACCAATGTGTTGGCTAAAAGATGGGAATCGGTGGTGGTGGTGGTGGTGGTGGTGGTTTACCACAATTACATCAGATTTTAATCCAAACCCAGTAGGGGGGAGTGTAGTATCAGAAACTGAAGAAAAAAATATTCAAATTAATATTTCTTAACACTGTTGAATTACTTTCCAAGTCTAACTACAATTTTTAAAGGTTGTAGTGTTGGATGATGCCTGAAAGCTTACTTCTTTCAGCAGACTCGTACAGTTGCCCTACAGTTCTGTAACTACCAAAAGCCAGAGTCTGTTGTCCATTCACGGACATTTGAGGAATGGAAGATTTAGCATTGTTTATTATTGTGTTGTGTACTTATGAGATCTCTATATTAATACAAGGAAAAATGGCACTACTGTCGAGGGTTAAGTTCAAAACAAGGCTATCAACCTGCTTTACTGAACACCCACTTGGAACAAGCAGATCTGAATTCGTTGACAACCAGATAAAACAAAATGGAGCTGTGGTCACTTACCATTATGTACCTGGAACTACAGGCCTTTCTATAAAAGCAATGAGCCATGATGAAAGAGCAAGACAGGAAATAGAGCCAGAAGAATCCCAAACAAAAATGCAATTTCCAAAACCAACACAAAAGAAATGAAACAATTTATTAAATAATCAATAAAAGATGGTATGATTATTTCACATGTCTCTGTAGAAGAATTAATTAAATCTATAGATGAATTACAAAAACGACAGTCAGGTCCTGGCCACATTTTTGGAGAATTACTTAAACATCTAGGTCACAGAGTGTTAACTACCTGCCTAAACTTTATTCATCAAATATGGAACACCAGCATTTCCCCCCCACATGGAAAAAAGCCATTAAAATTCCAATTCTGAAATCCGTAGAACATCTTTCTATTGTCCAATTTCACCGACAAGTATATTCTCAAAGACATGAAAGGACTTGTTCAGTCTAGACTTACATTTCAAACTTGCCACTCCACTACTGAACAGATTCTGAAATTTAGTCAAGAAACAAAAGATGCTCTCGATTAACAAGAAACTGTAGCAGCAGCTATCCCTAAATTCCAATAAAACTTGTTTCATAAATTGTAGTGTCACATCTGTTTACAATAATCCTACCTCCAAAGTAAACAACACAGTATACAATTTTCTTGTTTTCTTTTCTTTCTTGGCGAAGCAAAACATTGTATCAATTTCTATGTGAATAAATGACTTACTTTGAAGATGCCTTCGAATCAATTTGGAAATTATATGTTCTGCATAGAAATCCTGAAATTAAATATTAAAGGCAATATGTTATGTTGGATCTACAGTTTATACAATCAAAGATTTTGTGAAACAAAATATGGTATAGCCCGACCAAGGCCAGTGCAGTCCTGCACTGGAAGCAGTAAGCAGGCGAACTAACGCAATGACAACAGGTATACATCACAAAATTCTGTATAGTCCGATTTACTAGTGTGCAGCGTAGTATTCACAGTGAGCATGCTAGTGATGGAACTTACAGGAAATAATTATTCATGAGCAAGCTCGGCAAGTTATTTATGTTATTCAGTTTTGTGATGAGAAACAAGATCAGAAAATACCCATTACAAATGCCACCAAACACGCTGTCGCTTCTACTGGCTACAGCAAGACAACGATTTGCAAGATTAAAAAGGAGGGCCTGTGTGAAGAAAGTGGAGTAAGCAAAATAAATCAATTCGCAAGATTGGTAAACCTCCTCCAAATAAAATTGTTTTGGACGAAATGGATAAGTGCATCATTAGAAATTACAGGAGTATTATGAGGTTATTATAATAATAAAAAAGAGCTCTTGAAACATGTCCTGTGAATAAACAGTGTGAGTGAAGCAATGATTCATTATCTTTTCGATTCACTTTTGTACTAATTTGTGCTTCACTGTCCCTATGCTTCTTCCAAGTTTATACTTTGAGTGTATACAGTGCTGGACTGCATCTTATTATCGTGCATGCTGGCGGGGAAATGGGATTTATTCCACGTGCTTGATTCTAAATCCTAAACCTCAGATTACCATAACAAAATGAACTACGAAAACTACTCCAAGAGGGCGCAAAACCAACTGATACCTGGACTACCAGAAAGCAGCACTGTTGTGACTGACAATGCTCCGTATCACAATAAAGAATACAATAAGATGCCCTCAACCAACAATTTAAAGTCAGAAATACTGAAATGGTTGCAGAACAAAATACCATGTGACTCGGAAATGACAAAAGCGGAACTTCTCATTCACGCAAAACAGTGCAGACCAAAGAAAACATACTCCATTGACAAAATATTCATAGATGCTGGCTTTACAACACTTAGATTACCACCCTATCACCCACACTTGAACCCTATCGAATTAGTCTGGGATTTAATAAAAGCGAAAGTTCCGGACAAAAATGTTGCCATGTTTCTCTGTCAACACTATTAGAGCAATAACAGTAAATTCCAGATTTCCCTGACAACTGAGTTTGTTCTTGATGGACTGATGACGAAGGCGATTTGCTTTTGAAATCGATTTCCATTAGAAAGAAGAAAAAAGTATTAACATCAATTTCTTAAGATAAGTGGAGCCTTAAAACAAATATTTATATTTGGATAATGTTGACCATGTTTCTCTGTCAACACTAAAATCTTAAACATATGCTATTAGAGCAATTACAGTAAATGACTGGAAAAACTCTGTTCAGAAGGTGAAGGATATTCAAGAAACATACTGGCTAAAAGATGCAATTCTGGAAGAAGATATGGAAAGAATAATAATACAGGACTGGAGAGCAGTGATGTGTCTGGAGAAGAAACGACCACCGGAACAGAGGCCGACACTGCAAGTGAGAGAGACATCCCGGAAGAAAGTCAGTTTAATGTGTGTGTGTGTTTGTGTGAAAGAGAGATGCTCACATTGTATTTTAAAGCGTTTGTTAATATATTTCATTGCTTATGATATTAATATGCATATGATTATACTAAAAGTGAAAATATCTGCATGAGATCTGTTATCTTAACGTTTTGCCAAGCAGACTGTACCTGACGGCGGGCTAGCGGTAACGAGTACAAGTGGCGCACCCCTAAGCAGGACTGCAGTGGCCTTGGTTGGGTTATAACATAACATCTAAATACAAACAATTGAAAATAGAACTTCTTCAAGGTTCAGCAATTTCCCCCACACTTCATATCATGATTTACCAATAGAACCACACAAAACTAACAATTATATGCTTTACGGAGACGATCTAACCATGACAAAATACTTGGCATAAACTCACATCACAAATGAATGCCATACAATCCCTGGAACAATAATGTTAAGATAACTGCATGAAAATTAATACTAATAGAACATAAGATTTCTTTTTCCCTAACACATACTGGACCTGAGTTCTCCTTAAAATAAATGGTCAAAACATTCAACACCAAGATTAACTTAAATACTTGGGTATATACTCTGAAGAAAATAATGTTGGGAATATCATGTTAAAAATAAAACGGAACAAATAAACAAAAGATGCAATATATTAAAGAGATTAGCAGGAACAAAGCGGGGCTGCTCTAGCAAACCCTACAAGACAGACATTAAACCTACTCTAATATATGATAGAATATGGTAATCTGGTTACATCCAATAACAAAATCCTTAATAAATTAGAAACAATTCAAAACAACTCTCTACAATTGATAACAGGTGGTGTTAAATCTACTCCCATAACGACAATGCAGATGCTTACTGAAAACCCTCCAATAATCCATCACATTTACCCTTTCATCAATATCAATGTCATATGATGTCCAAGTTAAAATGCTCCAAACCGATATAGGACCTCCTGCAGATACATACTGTTGCGAACCCATTATTTACGATAGCGTGACACAGAGCGATAAGAGACATAGCGCAATGTGGAGATAAACAGCTTGCCTAAGCAAATAAACATAGTGCAGAGATAAAAGACATGCCAAAACAGATAACGTTAGATAAAACAGGAACATTCTAGTGACATCTTGATTGTCTAACAGAACATTCCATTTCTTGTTTGTTAAAGAATATTTGGGAAGTGTCTCGTAATATCAGTCGTGGTGTATATATAAGAAAGCTGCAACTCGCCAAGGCACAGTGAAAAGACAGTCGTAAACAGGAATTGTAAGAAGAGTTGTTGTAAACAGTAGAAGTTGAGTAAGCTCTTTGTTGTGTTGCAAGATTTTATTTGTGTTACGTAATTCTGCTGGCGGACAGAGTGTATTTCTAGGGAAATAAAGAACTTTTTGAATTTCTGCAACTTGGACTTTTAATTCTACGAACCCACAAAGTCACAATACATTTAATGCTTATTTAACACCAATTGTTTTAAGCTTTCTATTTTCCAATAAATTTAAATTAGTTCTGAAATAGAAAACTTACTCTTAAAGATTTGTTTTTGAATGGTACAGCTCAAAATTTAGATAAACACACAGGGCACATCTTCAGATTCATGGCAAATAATACAAGTTTCCTTGCGAACTTCTTTGTCGTGACACACTAGGCATTTTCAAAATGGCAGCAACTGTTTTAGTGTGAGTTATATTCTTTTAGGAAAGTGTTTTCTCTCGAGTATGTGGTGGACTTCTTACTCCCAATATGAACAGGCATCTGCATGTTATAGTGCTCAATTAGGCTGTGAGCTATTGTTGTGTGCAAGTCCAGGTAGGTCGTTGTCTTGAATGAATTTAGACCTCTGTAAATCACTAAACAATTGTGTATGGTTACATCCAGTGGTATAAGAATACTTTCAGATAACATTTAACTGTTTTTCGCAAAAAGGGGAAAGCTTGAAGTACCTGATTCACCACACCCATATTTGACTTATTTTCCCTAAAATTGGAGCCTACAAGTTATACTGGAAATACACATATTGCGTATTTTGATAAAAGAGAAGAAGAGCATATTTAGCTTAAGGTCCATTCAGGTATAACAAAATGTAACTCAAAAACAAAGTAGGAGGTAATTACCTATCACACTGTATAACATCCCTCCCAGTCACTTTATACGAAAATGGGAATAATGGAGAAGATTCATATACAGTTGTAGATTAATGGCTGTTACATCATTTTCAGGAAATTTAGCAACAGTTAAGTTCAAATTAATTCATAACACTATTTGTAGTCGGTTTTTTAACACTCCATCATTTACATTTTAAATTTTTGAGGAACTAGTTTCAGAAGCTGTTGCCTCCATTTTTAACTTTTAAGCCATTTTTATAGCTTTTTGTTCCTTAAAGTACCTGTTATGCTTTATTTATTTATAATAGCAACTGCTATCATCCTGGAAAAACTTAAAGAAGGTTCTCTAAAATTACTGAACCTGCAAGATAATCACATTCAGTTTACAATGGAAGTAGAAAGAGACAACATCTTACCCTTTTTGGACCTCAAGATAACTAGAAATCGTCATGGTATAGATTTTGGAATATACAGGAAGCCCACACACATAGATAATTACATAAATAAAAATTCATACAAGTCAGTTTTACATCAATTAGCTGTCTTTAGAAGTCTAATTCCCGGCTATACAACATCCAACTGAGTAAGGAGGAATTTTTGAAAGAACAACACATAAAAGAGATAGCAGTATTAAATGGATTCAACCCAGTCATCATAAGGAACATGATAAATTGATAGGAAAAACTGAAGATGATATCAAAATATACCACTCTCACACCACTTAAAAACACAAATTGGCAATATAGAAAATTCACCTACCATCCATGGGCTTTTAGAAAATTTGAACGAATCTTCAAAATACTAAACTTAAAACTAGCACCCCAAAACAAATTTAGTCTGAAGAACCTGCTAACTAAACCACTAAAAAATTCAACTCCCAACACTTTGAAACCGGAAATTTATCAGATAAACTGTGAAACTTGTGATAAAAACTACATAGGAAAAACTAAGAGAAACTTGTTAACCAGGCAAAAAGAACACCAGAGGAACATAGAGTTGAAACAAACAGAAAAATCAGCAGTGTCACACCATTTTTGGACAAAAAACCACAACATTGGCCATAATATAAAACTTAAAATCTTAAGTACACCCATAGAATTGGATATTTGTGAAAAAATATTCATAACCAAAACCCGTGATATTATAAATTTTGAAATCCCGGCATTAAATGAAGTATTAAAACTTAGTGCCCCTAACACCAGATGGCAGAGGGATCAGAGCACCGTAGTAGTGGAGGAAGAATGTTCATTTAGTCAACAGCTGAGGATGAGATCGAATGAACTTGAAAACGTTTCAATTATACAAGTAAGTGAAGATTGAATGTAAACAGTCACTCATAAATTAAACTAAAAAAAAAATCACAAATTCATATGCTTTGAAGGCATGTTTCGTTTATCCACTGCAATCAACCCAACAGTACAAATAGTGCAATTGCGATCACTTCATTCTTGATGTCCGTTCTGTGCAGACAGATGGAATACAAGGGAGTTACAAAGACATCGGAAGAGCAATACTAAATATATAGTAATTATTACACAAGAAATCTTGTTATGCGATTTGGCAGGCTCATTTCATAGAATGACTCAAAAGAATTGGAGAGGAATTGGATTGACTTGGTATTAGAGATAATCACTTGTCTCTAGGACTTCTTTGAATCCCTCGGTTTGTTTGCCTAAAAATGGAATTGATCATGAGTTACTTCAGTGTACATGCACCACTACACTAACATCCTTTAACCAATTCCTTTCTTGGAAGTGTTGAAAACAGTGTTGTGATAAATTAAACTTAATTGGAGTCGATTAATGACAATACACAACACTTACTTTTAAATTTTTCCCAAA
The DNA here is from genome assembly GCA_030765055.1 of Mantis religiosa. Taxonomy (NCBI): domain Eukaryota; kingdom Metazoa; phylum Arthropoda; class Insecta; order Mantodea; family Mantidae; genus Mantis; species Mantis religiosa. The sequence goes on from CM060956.1 coordinate 157,407,608, forward strand.
CATGTTTCAGAGACTTTGCCTCTATCCTCAACCGGCCATGGATGGGCCTATGATAAATTCAAAAAAGTCTAAAAAAAAAACAAAACATTCAACTAGCACCAGTCAACCTGGTATATGTCAAATTGAATGCAGTAAATGTAGTCAAATTTATATTGGAAAAACCAAAAGAAATTTAGAAACAAGAGCAAAGGAACACTTTAGAAACAAAATATAAACAATTAGAAAAATCAGCAGTTGCCACGCATTTATGGGAAAAATACCACAACATAAATCCAGAACTAAAACTACTAAAGCATACATCAGCAAAACAAGAACTATCCACGTGGGAACAAATCTGCATTTCAAAAAATAGGAACAAAGTATTCAATTTCGACAATAACCCAGAAAGATATGTTCAGCATGTTCCTTGAACCGCCACCAGAGGAAACCTATGACAAAATATCGTCAACTACACCAATGAGAACAAGTCGATGGCCGGTTGAGGATAGAGGCAAAGTCTCTAAAACATGTTCCGGAAAAATTCAAAAGTGTGTGTATTTAATGCCCAGAATTTGATAATAAAATCATTTTTCTTCTTGCTTCCCAATATTTGGAGACTAGATCTTTATTATGGAGAGTTTCACACACAGTTAGATGATCGATGTTCATCAAATCATCTTTACCACATAAACAGCACTGTGGAGAATTTGTTAATCCAAACTTGAATAAATGTCCATTCAAACAATCATGGCCTGTGATTAATATGAACATTGCTACTGAAGATTTTCGAGGTAGTTCTGCAATTGTCTTTAGTTTCTTTTGGAGATTTTTCCAATAAAGTTTTTCAGAGGAAACTAGATAGTTATATAGTTTTGTGAAGATGATTTTGATTATTCTTTTAACTGTTTCATAGGGGATATTTTGTTTCGTTGTTTGAGATATTTTGGAACCCTTCTTGGCCAACATATCTGCTTGCTCATTACCAGAAATTCCACAGTGAGATGGTATCCATTGGAAAACCATACGTATATTTAAATTTTGAAGATGTTTAATCATATTATGAATTTCATTTATCTTTTCGGTTTTTGGGCTGTCATTTGAAATAATAGCCTGAATAGCTGCTTTAGAATCTGTTAAGAAAACTATGTTGGAAAGCTTATTTGTCCAGGCAAATAGATTTTGTAAGGAAGTATAAATTGCATCAATTTCTCCATCAAAACTTGTTAAGTAAATTCCAGCATGTTTATAGAAAGAAAAGAATTTACAGGTAGCTCCTGCTCCTGCTCCATCTTCTTGATTATAAAGAGAGCCATCTGTATAGTTGTGTGTCCATTTGTCAACTGGATATCTTACATTTATGGTTTCAAGGGCATATGCTTTAGCTTCTGTAGATGAGTATTCCTTCTTTTTAAAATCTGCAAGTAAATCTAGGTAGTATTCTAATTCAATGATGTTCAGTGGGTTATTAAGAGACATGAAAGGTTCTATTTTGGATGGGTAATTTAGTTTATTTCTTAGTTGTTGAACTTTCTGTATGAAGCCTAATTGAGTTTTCAAACTGAAGGTAGATGTGTGTTGTTTTACCCATTTATTATTCTGGGTATTATAAGGGTTTGCATTTCTAAATCTGTCATTATGGGTCTGTTACATGTAAATGCTTGTAAGGTTATTATAGAAGTAGTTTTTATAGCTCCAGTAATTAACCTAAGAGCTTGATTTTGAGTGCGCTCCAGTATCATGGAAGTTGAAGATGATGATGTTATCAGTTACTTCTCCACAGTAATTAAGAACTGGCCTTATATATGTATTGTATATAGTATTTAATGTAGATCTTCCTGCAACTCTTTTTAATATCTTAAAATGGTCAATTGCTTTATCTCTAATTTTTTCAATGTTTTTTTCCAAGTTAATTTTTTGTCAAACAATATTCTGAGATATTGAGCATTTTCTATTCTGGTTAATTTGATATTATCATAACCTAGGTAATATTGGGTTGTTTCTTTCTTAGAGAGAAGAGCTGATAGTTACTTTTCACAGTGTTTACTTCCATGAGGTTTTTAGAACACCATTGTTTAAGGGTATTCAAAGAATTTTGAATATTTGTCTTTAGAATTTCAAGTTTGCCTGATTTCCAAATTACTAAGACATGGGGTGTAAGGGATAGTGATGCGCCTCTTATAGCCTCTCCTATCCAAATCTCATCGTCTTCCTGCCCGTGGAGCACCCTGCTTTAACAGATGAGGCTCAGGGGACCGAGCTACAGTAGTATAACTGTTCCATCAAAATGGAGGAAATGCCATTTATAAATTTACTGCTGACCTGTCATGGCAGTAGGAATGTCCTTCATCTGGCAAATGAAGGAAAGGCCGGTGATATCATAATAATTTGCCAAGCCTGATCCAGCGGATCCGTAGAACGTTCCCTCCACAATATGAGGGTTAAGAAGGTACGATTCAACTGCCTACTTATAAAAAGGAGGTGTCCATAGGAAACGGTTGAAACCTGCTCAATAAACAATGTTTATGTCTCTTTCTACAAATTTAAAAGCGTTGTTTAGTGTCATTAATTGACTCCCTTTAAATTTAATCCTTTAACCATTTTAATCTACAACTGGTTTATACACACAAATAAGTTTTGTGTTGTAGGGTAGTTCATATATCATTTTGACTAAATAACATTTTATACGAACTAGGTATTTAAAACTTTTATTTGTTGGTGCATCAATGATTAATTGCAGCACAACGCAACATATAACTTCTTGAAGTACTAAACTGGAATTTCTATTTTCACTGTAATAGTCTCCAACCTATACCTGAATGAAGTATAGGCTATGGTGCATCCTAAAAATGAACTTTCTTCTTTTGTGTCTTCTACTGTTTAACTGGAGGAGGGGGAGGGGGAAACAGAGCATGATGGCTCAAGTAGTTTCGTCTGTGGCCCACATTTGATTGTCGTGACTGACTTACTGACCCATGGAAATTTCGGGGATTTTCCAGGGTCACCATGCGAATGCTGGGTAAGTCAATTACATCCCACAAATTCCCTGTCCATCCATTTCAACTCCATATCTAGTCATCTTGTGGTCTCTTTCAGAGTAGAAGTGTTGACTGGTGTCGAAGAGCTGCCATGATTTCTTAGACCACCCTCTGTCTCCTCTCACCTCATCCTTCCTCCCGGGGATACCCCACTTGGGGCTTAGGTACAATAAACTACAGTTTTCGGTGCCGAATCCCCTCTGTAGTAATCCTAGTTGAAGAAATATACAAACTTACCAAAATTTCTAGAATTGTGCGTTATATGAAAGATATATTTCTTATTCAGTATAACATAATTCGTCATGAGATTAGGTTAGGAAATTATTTCATACGAGCATACATTGATAGGTCCTATATTCACAATTAGCACAAACATACATATATGGTCAAGTTGTTCTCAGGAAATAAGTCAGGTGAAAATACGATTAGAAATAGACATTTCGGGAGTGTGCATCTCTCCCATCATCAAGATATTTATTAAATGTTATAACCACAGACAAAACACTGGATATAACACAAATAAACACATTTACTTTCGTCCTGACATTAAATTCTCCATTTTACAGTTCTTGTTTGTTTTGTTTCTCAAATTTGAAATAGTGTTTCTCAAATACACCTGTTGCTTCAGAGGGCAATCTGGTTATGTCTTTCACCTCCAGAATATCATAACGGTCAAAGAAAAACTTAAAATACAATTAATACCATAGTCCTTTCAACAATTTTTAAGTATCACTTCACTGCAGGAACACAAAGCAAACAGAAGTACCAAATACCACAAGAAAAGAAATGGAAGTAAAATATTTAATTTCACATTTAAATGTATTAGAACCTGAATTAAGGCATTTATTCATTCTATTGTTATTTGAATGTATAAAATAAGCGATGATATATGTAATGCAGTAACAAACTATTTCAATTCATGCTTCACTATTTCGATCAGTTAAAATGTTGTGATATGGTGCAATACTGACATCGGTACACACTTTAAGGCCAAATAGACTAAAGGTATATATTCATCTCACTTGAAGTCTAACCTCAAATTAAACCCCTGCCAACTAAGGATTTATCTGTAATAATCACACTCTTATAGCCTCTCCTTTCCAAACCACAATCTCTTCCTGCCCGTGGTACACCTTCCTAGAACAGAGGAGGTTCTGGGCACCGAGTTACAGTTGTATAGCTGTTCCATCAAAGTGGAGGAAATGCCATCTCATCACTTCATAACTAAGGCAAAATTGTTTGCATCCATAGACTGCCTTAATCTTCATGTGCCTTTGCATGATGCAAAATGAGCAACATATAAGCCCAATTAATGATGAATTTGCCTCTATCTGCAAATAATTCCAGAGGTAAAACAGTCATCTACTCGGATCTCTGGATGGAGACAAGCAGAGCACAGAGAAGATTATTCGAATTGCACAATGAAATGCAAGAAGAATGCCTCAAGAAATTTGAACTCAAATAGTAATTGAATAAAGCATAGAAGCCAATATACCTCGAGAAACTATAAAATAAATATTAAAAGCATTATTAACAGTTAAGCAATCTTCATTTTTTAGTTTGATTTATGAGTCACTTACTTATTGTTGTTTAATTGAAACGTTTTCAAGACCATTCGATCTCATCCTCAGCTGTTTGGTGACTGAAGATAACATCAAAGAGTACCACTCTCACACCACTTAAAAACACAAATTGGCAATATAGAAAATTCACCTACCAGGGCTTTCAGAAAATTTGAACGAATCTTCAAAAGACTAAACTTAAAGCTAGCACCCCAAAACAAATTTAGTCACTTTGAAATCGGGAATTTATCAGATAAATTGTGAAACCTGTGAAAAAAGCTACATAGGAAATCTAAGAGAAACGTGTTAACTGGGCAAAAAGAACACCAGAGGAACATTAAGTTGAAACTAACAGAAAAATCAGCTGTGTCACACCATTTTTGACATGTCTCATAACATGTATATGTTGCCAGGGACAAACATACGATTGCTGTAAACTAGTTAGCTAATTAATCTTGATATTGATCAAAACGAGATATAGTGGACATGATAAAGCTTAGCATATGGGCCAATAGATGTCAGTGTATAGCGCATTTCAAATTTTAAAGTTGTCATCTATGTTTACGGAGTTAAACGAAACTTACCGAATGAGGACTTGGAACCCGATCGCCCTTTTGCGCGCATATAGTACTTGATCATAAAATCAGTGAAACCTCCACCAAACATTTTACAACAGAATTCAAACAGAAAAACAAACATGGAAAATAACAAAAAAAATTGAAACTATTTACCCAAGTCATCAATCAAGGTAGTATCTTTAATTCAAATTTCACCATACAAGAATTATTTAAATCTATAGAGAAATTACATAACAAACTACAGCCAGGTCCTGACCACATTTTTGGAGAATTACTTAAACAACTAGCTCCTAGAGCATTAACTACTTGCCTAAACTTTATTTATCAAATAAGGAACTGCAGTATCTCCCCCCCCCCCCACATGGAAAAAAGCCGCCATAATTCCAATTCTGAAACCTGCAGAACATCCCTCTATTGTCCAATTTCACTGACGTATTTTCTCTAAGACAATGAAACAAATAGTTCAGTCTACACTTTACATGGTACTTAGAAAAAAAGAAAATATCATTAGCTCAAGCAGCATTTCCAACTCGCCACTCCACTACTGAACAGACTCTGAAATTTAGTCAAGAAACTATAGATGCTCTCGTTTTACAAGAAACTGTAGCAGCAACTATCCCTAAATTACAATAAAACTTTGTTCATAAATTTTAGTGTCACATCTGCTTACAATAATCCTATTTGTGAAGCAAATAGCACAAGATTTCTAGGTATTATGATTGATTCAAAGCTAAAATTGAAGGATCATACAACTTATGTCTGTAAATCTATGTAAATTAATATTCGCTTTTAGATGTCTAAGTAACAGAATCACAACTACATCAAAAACTATATATTGTGGCTATGTACACTCAATCCTCACTTCTGCCATACCATTCTGGGGTTCTACCGACAACAATTTACAAATAATCTTTAAACTACAAAAGAAAATAATTCTAATTATATTTGGCGTACCACATTACACACCATGTTTACAAAAATTGAATTTACTACCTCTACCATGTTTGTACATCTTAGAATCAGTTTGTTTTATACATAAGAAAAATAGGTGATTTTAAAATGAACAGGGAATACCAGAACACAACATATGCATCTTTCTAGTCAAAGAACTTTGAAAAATTTAAAATCCATAGACCATCAGGGCATTAAATTATATAACAAACTAGGTAGGGGATTAATTGAATGACACATCTATAGAGGTAGAAAATCAAAACCATCCTAATGAAACGCAAATACTACTCTGTAAATGAGGTATTAGTGGGCATTTCCTCCGTGATAAATTTAGACTGATTTTAAATGGATTAAATTGATTGTAATTAATGTATGAATAAACAGATTTAAATAACTCATAACTTACTCTAAATACTGTTTGTAGTTCCTTGTAAATAGCATACATATATAACTTTCTTGATTTTTTTCCTTCTTGACCAAGCAAAAAATTGTATTCAATTCAATTCAATTTATTTTGTCCTGTTGATCATACATTGATATCAGACACGTCATAGTATATCAGTTACATATTTGCATTATTTACAATCACTTAAAACTAATTAACATTTAAAAATTCATTTACAGAATAAAATGAATGTTGCAGTAAAAAGAGTTTTACTCCCTTTTTAAAATGTATAACACTCTTCACTTGTTTAATATTTTCTGGTAGTCTGTTGTATAATCTTATACCTTTATTGAAAGCATTAGACCTGAAGATTTCCGTTCTACAACTTTGAATGTGAAAGTCATCTTTTTGACGTGTATTATATTTGTGAATATCTGCATTTTTGTGATTTTGTATTTGTAGATTATTTTGTTTTACATGGACCACTAATTCCAAAAATAAACATACATGCTAGAGGTAATATTTGATGTTTTCTGAATAATGGCCTGCAAGATGTCCTGTTATCTACTCCACTTAGTATCCTTATTGCTCTTTTTTGAAGTTTAAAGACTCTATCTGCCTTTTCCCCCCAGAACACTATCCCATATTGTAGTTGGCTGTGAAAATAACCATAATATATATTTCTCAATGCAGCTAAATTAATTAAGCTTTTTAAATGTTTAAGCAAATAACAAATGGAACTCAGTTTATTTATTAAATGTTGAATATGCGTGGTCCATTTCATGTTCTCATTTATATGTAATCCCAGAAATTTTGTTTCATTATTGTAGCTAATGGTTGTTTTATCAATTACTATTGGAGGTTTGACCACATTTCTATTTTGACAAGTATGGAATGAAATGGCAATAGTCTTATCCTTATTTATAATTAGTTCATTTGTCTGAAACCATGTGTGCAGTTTACCTAGAGCTTCCTTGAGCTTGGTCTGTACACTTACTTGATTGTCTCCTTTTATTAAGATGTTAGTGTCATCTGCAAATAAAATAACATCTGTGGAATTAATGGCAATTGGCAAATCATTTATGTACAACAAAAATAACAAGGGGCCCAGGACTGATCCTTGGGGAACTCCTCGCCTAACTTCTCTCACTTTGGACCGAACTGTATTTAATTTTCCTTTATCTTCAAACTGAAGTTCTACAAACTGTTTTCTATTGCTTAAATAGGATTTAACCCAATTATTCATAATACCCCTAAAACCATATTTATCTAATTTCCTGAGTAGTATTTCATGCTCTAAAACGTCGTATGCTTTCGTTAAGTCTAAAAATAAACCCACAACTGCTAATTTTTTATCAATAGCTTCTTGAATTTTATTTATTAAACTGCCCATGGCTGATATGGTAGATCTGTTTTTTCTAAACCCGTTTTGGGCCTCTGAAAGAATATTGTATTTTGAGATGAATGATATCATTCTATTATGAACCAGTTTTTCAAATATTTTAGAAAATGATGATACGATCGATATTGGTCTGTAATTTTCTCTTTTATTCTTCTCCCCTTTTTTTATGAAGTGGCTTAATTTTTGATACTTTTAATTTATCTGGAAATACACCCGATTGTAATGATGCATTATAGAGACTGACTAGAGGCTTAGCTATTGGATGTACAACTTTTTTAATGATTACATCTGGTACTTCATCAACTCCAGATGAATATCTGGCCTTCATACCCTGGACTATACCTTCCAATTCCACTTCCGTAACAGGTAAAATAAAAATTGATTGACTGCATTGCCTTATATTGTCACCATTCTCTTGACACCCTATATGGTTAATATTGTGAGCTACTAAGGTTTCTGCAATGTCTGTGAAGTAAGCATTAAAGGACTCCACAATATCCTCTGGATTTGTGATAGTATTATTATTGATATTTAGTTGATTAATATTGTTTTTTGGGGCAGGTTTCCCAGTTTCTTGGTTAACTAATGTCCAAAGAGCCCTTGTTTTATTGTTAGTGTTTAGTATGAATCTTTCATTTTCCCTTCTTTTGGCTTCAGTTATAATGGCTTTATAGATCTTTCGATACCTGTTGATATACTCTTTGGTCTCATTAGTTGCTTGTCCGTGTTTTTCTAGCCTGGACAAAAACCGCAGCCTATTGCTGGATGTAATTATTCCCTTTGTAATCCACCCTTTCTTTTTTTGTGATTTAAAGCATTTCTTTTCTAAAGGAAAAGCTATATCAAACCAATACAAAAATGTGTTTATGAAGTTCTCGCATTTTAAGTTAACGTCAATTTCATCAAAGACATTATCCCATGTTTCCTTTTCCAATAAAGAATTAAACAGTACAATACTATTTTTACTAAAGTTTCTTTTATAAATGGTGATGGGTTTATCCATTCTTTTAGATACTAGAGTCTTAATGTGTAGTATTTGTGCCCAGTGATCAGAAAAACCTAGATCTGTGACCGTAGCTTGCTGTACAAATTTTGTTTTGTTAATAATTATTACATCCAATAACGAGGTTGATCTAGTGGTCGAGTTTACTGTGTTAGTCAATTTATAAACATCGAGCAATTCTTTAAGCTTAGTTAGTTTAGTAGTTTCGCGCATGAAATTTATATTCGTCACCACATAAAATTACAGTTCTGGTTTTCTGTATTAAACTATGAAGCATTGTGTCCAACTTCGATAAAAATGTTTCAAGATGACTATCAGGGGATCTATAAATGCAAACAGTAACTATATTATGATCACTGATTTCTACTATAGACATCTCAAATTCTTTGTCTTCTTTTAAGTTATCAAATTTAGTTATATTTTTAGTTTTCAAATGTGATTTAACATATATACATGACCCCCCATGCCCCAGCTTTTCCCTACAATATACATCTGTTAATATGAAGTCATTGATTTTACTTATTGCCAACTGGGATGATGACATCCAATGTTCAGTAAAGCACAATATATCAACATCTTTAAAATCCCTATCCAATAGTACCTCTAACTGTATCAATTTATTATTTAAACTCTGTACGTTTTGATGCAAAAGATACAAAAAATTTTCTTTACTAACCTTTTTACTGCAACCTTCAAATGAATTGTGTCTTTTAATTAATATATTACTTGATTTTTCGTTATAGTCCACCTGACCCTCGTCCTCTGAAGTATCTACTACAGTCACATCCACCACATTGTTCCCTAGTTTCCCTTCAAAACTGAGAAGATTGCATTGTTCATAAGCTGGCCAAATTTAAACGATCCCCTACGATTTAAATGAATTCCATCTCTACCAAAGTCATAATCATGCAACCAGTAGTTTCCATCCACCATTAAACAGTTTTCCTTGCGACACAACTCGTCCAGTTCTTGATTGATTCTTCTAACTTTTCTGTTGGTCACATCCTGCCTGCGAAGAATACCACTAAATATTATTTTTGCATCATTCGTTTGCGATCGAATTGCGTGTACCAAATTTCTTGCTTCTTCTGCTATGTGTTCTGCTCTGACTCCTATTCGAATATTATTTGTGCCCGCGTGTACAAGCACAACTTTTGGCTGTTCTTTCTTGAGGTTTATTATTCCCACTTTGTTTTGTAACTCGCTAAGCGTTATGCCCGGAAAGCAATGCACTCCGTATCCTTTTCCTTTGCACTCTTCCCCGGAAAACTTCAAGAGGGAATCGCCCATCACAAAAACCCGAGATTTCTTTTTATTTGCACACTCTTCCAGTTCATTGTGCACCACATTTCCACTACTGCAGCTATCACTTATTATACCGCCATCACATAAGGGATCGAACCTGTTTTTGCCGACGATAGATTCCATTGAACTTTACGCCATCTTGTTTTTCGTCGGTCTTTTCCTGTTCATTACTGTTGCAAATGACTCTTTTTCACTTTCTTGAAGCGCAGATTTCAGGCTTTCATTTTCCGATTTTAATTTGCTAATTTCTTTCTGTGCTGCCGTAAGATCCCTTGTTAGTAAGTTTAGCACCATATGAAGCGACGCTATCGTTTCCGCATCCCGCGTTGCTGAATTCTCCGTCGGCGTTCCACCAGGATTTGACTGTTCAGACTTTCCGACATGTATTGCTTCCCCGGAGTTATCTTTATTTACACTTCTTCCTTCGTCGTTTTTATTTCCCTGTGCCATATCTTGAGGCTCACTGGCAGTTTCTTTTCCGTCAATTACGCTCGAAACTTGCTTGCCTGAGCGCGTAGTTATACCCACCGGCGCCATTTTTATGTGGATCAATTTCTATGTGAATAAATGACTTACCTTGAAGATGCCTTCGAATCAATTCGGAAATTATGAGTTCTGCATAAAAATCCTGAAAAAGAATAAAATAAGCAATATGTTATGTTGGATATACAGTTTACACAATCAAAGATTTTGTGCAACAAAATATGGTATAACCCGACCAAGGCCAGTGCAGTCCTGCACTGGAAGCGGCAAGCAGGCGAACTAACGCAATGACGACATGTACACATCACAAAATTCTGTATAGTCCGATTTACTAGTGTACAGCGTAGTATTCATAGCTAGTGATGGAACATACAGGAAATAAAGTTATTCATGAGCAAGCTCAGCAAGTTATTTATGTTATTCTGTTTCTTTATGAGAAACAAGATCAGAAAATACCCATTAAAAATGCCACCAAACATGCTGTCGCTTCTACTGGCTGCTGCAAGACAATGATTTGCAAGATTAGAAAGGAGGGCCGGTGTGAAGAAAGTGGAGTGAGCAAAATAAAATCACCTCGCAAGATTGGTAAACCTCCTCCAAATAAAATTGTTTTGGACGAAATGGGTAAGTGCATCATTAGAAATTACAGGAGTATTATGAGGTTATAAACAGGAAATCCCTACACTGCGAAAATCACTGCACCTTTATAAAAAAAAGAGATGAATTTCATTGGGGGGGGGGGTAAAGAAAAACCTAGAAAAATAGTGATATCTACTGGATTTCAATTCAAAAAGTGTAAAAATAAAAGGAGTATAATGAGCGAATGTCCTGACATAGTGACTCAAAGAGCATCATTTCTTAGAGTACTCAGAAGTATGCGGTGAAAATTACCCAGTGATATACATGGATGAAACCTGGATTCACACACATTACACAGTTTCCAAGTGTTGGCAGAGTGACGATGTTCCAGGAGTGTATACAGTGCTGGACAGCATCTTATTATCGTGATCCTGGCCGGGAAATGGCATTTTTATTCCAGGTCTTTTATTCTATATTCCAAACCTCAGATTACCACAACAAAATGAACTCTGAAAACTACTCCAAGTGGGTATAAAACCAACTGATACCTGGACTACCAGAAATCAGCATTGTCGTCACTGACAATGCTCCGTATTACAATAAAGAATACAATAAGATGCCTTCAACCAAAAATTTAAAGACAGAAATTCAGGAATGGTTGCAGAACAAAATACCATTTGACTCTGAAATGACAAAAGCGGAACTTCTCATTCACGCAAAACAGCGCAGACCAAAGAAAACATACTCCATTGACAAATTATTCGCAGATGCTGGCTTCACAACACTTAGATTACCACCCTACCACCCGGACTTGAACCCTATCGTATTAATCTGCAATTTAACAAAAGCAAAAGTTCTGGACAAAAAGGTTGACCATGTTTCTCTGTCAACACTAAAATCTTTAACATATGCTATTAGAGCAATAACAGTAAATGACTGGAAAAACTTCGTTCCGAAGGTGAAGGATATTCAAGAAACATACTGGATAACAGATGTACTTCTGGAAGAAGAAATGGAAAGAATAATTCAGGACTGGAGAGCAGTGATGAGTCTGTAGAGTAAATATATTTCACTGCTTATGATATGAATATGCATATGATTATACAAACAGTGAAAACTTCTGCATTAGATCTGTTATCGTTCACGTTTTGCCTTTGCAAAACTGTAGCTGTAACTAACTTTTTGCTGTAGCTAGTATCCTTTTAGAATAGAGTTTCCAAGATTAAGGGATGCTGGGGTTGTGGAAAATTTACCCCCAAAATGAACAGGCCTCTGAATGTTATAGGGCTCAATTAAACTGTCAGCTTATTAATAGATAAAGCCAGTTCCAGCTTGGTATCCCATGTAACTGCAAGGAGAGGTATGCTTATAATACCTGCTATACTAGATCCACACCACCCATATGCATATTCAGGGTTATTCTGCAGCTTCTGGTTAACGTCAACAATTATTCTTACTGCTAATTATTCTTACTATCGGCACAACAGTACAAATAGTGCAAATGTGATCACTTCATTCTAGATGTCTGTTCTGTGCAGACAGATGGAATACAAGTGAGTTACAAAGACTTCAGTACAGCAATGCAAAATATATATTAATTATTACAGCAGAAATCTTGTTACGCGATATGGCAGGCTCATTTCATCAGATGATTCCAAGGAATTGGAGAGGAAATGGAGTGAGTTGATATTACAGATAATCATAAATCTTTGAATTCTTTTCTCTGTTTGCCTGAAAAATGAATTGATCATGGGTTGCTTCAGTGTACCTGTACCATTACACTAACATCCTTTAACCATTTTAATCTACAACTGGTTAATACACACAAATAACGTTTGTGTTTTAGGGTAGCTCATATATCATTTTGACTAAATAATATTTTATATGAACTAGGTATTTAAAACCTTTATTTGCTTGGTGCATCAATGATTTATTGCAGAACAATGCAACATATAACTTCTTAAAGTACATTTCAATTAACTTGAGGTGGCAGCTGAGTAAAGATGCACACTAAATGGAATTAGTCTGTTTCTAATCCTGAATGGAGACTGAGGATGATTTGTACACGTATAGTAGTTGATGCATGTACTATCAATGGCCCCACATATATAAATCATCCCCAATCTCCTTTCACGATAGGTAACCGATTAATTCCATTTAGTGTGCATATTTACTCAGCTGCCACCACAAGTTAATCAGAGTATACTAGATTGGAATTCCTATTTTCACTGTAATAGTCTCCAACCAATACCTGAATGAAGTATAAGCTATAGTGCATCCTAAATATGAACTTTCTTCTTTTGTGCCTTCTACTGTTTAGCTGCAGGAGGGGGGAGGGGAAACAGAGCAGGATGGCTCAGGTAGTTTCGTCTGTGGCCCGAATTTGATTGTCGTGACCAACTTACTTAACCCATGGATATTTTGGGGATTTTCCAGCGTCACCATGCGAATGCTGGGTAAGTCAATTACATCACACAAATTTCCTGCCCATCCATTTCATCTCCATATCATGTCATCTTGTGGTCTCTTTCAGAGTAGAAGTGTTGACTGGTGTCTCAGAGCTGCCATGATTCCTTTGACCACCCTCTGTCTCCTCTCACCTCATCCTTCCTCCCGGGGATGCCCCACTTGGGGCTTAGGTACAATGAACTACAGTTTTCGGTGCCGAATCCGCTCTGCAGTAATCTTAATCCTAGCTAAAGAAATATACAATTTTACCAAAATTCCTAGAATTGTGCGTTATATGAAAGATATATTTCTTATTCAGTAATTAACATAATTCGTCAAGAGATTAGGTTAGGAAATTTTTTTCGTGCAAGCATACATTATAGGTCCTATATTCACAATTAGCACAAACATACATATATGGTCAAGTTGTTCTCAGGGAATAAGCCAGGTGAAAATACGATTAGAAATAGACGTTTCGGGAGTGTGCATCTCTCCCATCATTAGGATATTTATTAAATGATATAACCACAAGTGAAACACTTGATATATTTTTATTTTGTTATATCCAGTGTTTCATTTGTGATTATAATATTCAGGGACATATTTAAGGGGCGGGGGTTAGAGGGGGTCCGGAAACCCCCCCCCCCTCCAAATGAATTCTCATTTCAAACATTTAATAAATATTTGAAATAAATATTAGTTTAAAAAAAATCGAAAATGTTTATTCAGGCTTTTCATCTTAACGTCTATTCACTGTCAGACATACATGAAGTTATTTAAGAGAAATGAAAAGTTACTGCACAGCAGCTGTAGAACTTGCTAAAATACACAAATAATGTCAATTACAATGTGTTGCAAAGTTAACCAATTCCGATAGATTATAATTTGTTGGTTAGAATTCCCAGATACTTACTTAAACGTATGTAATTTTTAACTTCTATTTTTCTATTCTCTTTTTCATTCAAGAACTAATACTTCAAATGCATCAATCAGTGGTTCACTTTTTAAATATCTGATTACTGCTTATATCACTTTATGCCAAATATAAGAACAAAAAATGTGCAATGTGCAAGGCCCTAGTAGACTTTATCCAAAGAAACAAGACAAAAACAAATTAAGAACAATTAGTAGAAGCTTGGGTGGAGAAAGTCATGTGAATATATTACATGTGTTTTTATTTTTTACTAACATGATAAAAAGCACATCTTGATTAATATTTATTAAAAGCAAACAATTTAATGTAGATCTTTCGGACTCCCCCTGCCCCCAACCCGGAAATTGACTGCTAAACACGTGCCTGGTAACATTCAATAAATATCCTGATGATGGGAGAGATGCACACTCCCGAAATGTCAATTTCTAATTGTCTTTTCACCTGACTTGTTCACTGAGAACAACTTGAGCATATTTGTCGCCAGGAAAGCTTCAGGTTTTATTATACATATATGGTTTATATTTATGGTCTTGTATGATTCAAATAGTTTTTGCCTTTGTTGTTTTTAGCAGGTTTAATGTTTAAGCAATAATTGCAAATAATGCAAAAACTAAACAATACCTAAATATTTAAAATGCTTTGCATTTATGATTTCTTATAATAATCTATAAACAGTACTGAAATGAAGTACGAGTTTTGGTGCTTTCCTAACATACATGTTCAATCATTTAATTATAAAAAAGGCTACTTTAACTCTGGACATCTGTTTACTACGACTTTCTGACCCAAACCAACATTTCAGAGGTTGCACGGCAGAAAATAAAATGCAAAAGCTTGATTACAAGATAATTATGTCGGGGAAAATGAATCTCATGACAAACATTTCTTCAACATGTTCCTTATTACCATGTTAATGATAACAGGTAACTCCCCTATCGTCAGAAGTCCCCAGAAACTAGTCTTCATAAATAACTTGTAAGTGGAGAAAAGTATATACAAGGTTGACTCACTTGCCTAATTTTTGTAACAATGGCACTCCACTTTCTGAAATACTTCTTTTTATTCTATATACACTTTTCATTACTTTCACTAATTTATTGTTTCACTTTACGATACATGAATGATAGGTGACCTACCACCAGTGTGTTCTTTATTCCTTAGAGCTTCTAAATCAAGAATCACTAACAGTGCATCCATTTTTAAACAAGGAAAGAGTATCATTGCTGGCGCTAACATACTCTCACCTATGGTTAACCTTAATTTTCAGCCATTGTACCTTCCCTTTCAGTTGTTTCTTTGAATACAACAAATTGAATGTGTTCCATTTTAGTAACCACGAAACGTTTATTTTTCCTGTACTGTTTGTTATATTAAATCATAATAGTCCTGTTACAAGCGACTTTGTCAATTGACGTCTTCATATCAACGCCACCGATATGCTGGAATTTTGACCCACAGGAATTCTTTGAAATCTACTGACATGCTGTTATCTTGGTTCAAAGGAGTAAGCGGTTCACTGATAAGGAGCAAACTTTCACATTCCAAATCAAATAATTCCTTACGAGAACAGACAAATTCTATAGTCTGACTTTACAATGTCACTCCCCTGACCGTAAACTGATCTTTGCTTTGGGCTATGAATCCTTGGTCTACCTCTAATCCTACCACCACTACGTCTTGCTTGCATAACAAATTATTTTGTTTTCACAAAGTAGGCTAACAATACATAATGCAACAAAACACAAGCAAACTCTGTTCCCCACACAAGCGATAACAGACCTGAGAGTACATTCACCATTGTAACCAATCTGGCAACCTTTGTTTACATTACCATAGCAATGACCTTCCCCTCCTACCCTTCGCATACCTTGCTTGATAACCTTCGTGCATCTTCTTTTAAAAATCAGACTGTAGCTATAAAAATTTAGCTGAAAGACAATTGAACAAAAGTAACAACATAGCCAAATAAGCACAGCTTTATGTGCTGAACCTGCATACAAACCCTGTTTTGTTTGTAGCACATAATGTTGGTTCTGGGGTGCTGGGGAGGGTCAATAGCGTTTAGCAATTTCACTTCGCCTTCCTATAAGAACATGTAGCTTCCACCACATCACATGGATTGGGAGGCAATAGTCTTGCTATAATGAGAAACTGCCACTTATAAGTACAAAACAAAGGTAAACCTACATATGACAGACCGTCATCTGATGGCCTCTTTGGCTGGAGCGTTGCCAACAGAAAAACATGCAAATGCTGAAGCTAACAATGGGTAACCCAACTAGTAATACACTATGTAGGATAGCTTTAATAATAATGATATAATAATTTTTTTAATCTCTTCCTTCCTCACCAATGCTGTGTTAGGTCCCTCTCAGAGAGAGGGAGCTGAAGCATAATGACCTTTGATCTGATGAATGAGATCAAGGTTGGTGGGTCCGCACAATGCCTGGGATGGATGAATGATGGAGCAATTGGTGGAATGATGGTGAGGGAACCCAGAAGGGCTGGAGTAAACCCACCCCAGTGCCATGTTGTCCACCACAAATCCCAATTTGTGGACCCCTGGGATCGAAACTGGGTCACCTAGGTAAAACCCAAGCAGTCTAACCACTCAGCCAAGGTGTGGCCATATAATTAAATATTAATTTGAAATTTACGTGCTCTGAAACAATGTTTTCTAAAATAAAACTTGTGAATTTATAGACCAATGCAATTACTTTACCATACCCAAGAAAAAACAAAAACTGTCAAGCTTTTGATCCATTTAAAAGTTAAAGTCAAAATTTCATACAGTTTCTTCAATCTGTGCACAACGATATTGGGTTAAAGTACAGAAAGAAGACATTCAAATAGTTTGATATGGAACGACATCATAGAAAATCATGTTGCCAACTGCAGAGTTCACAATTATGCCAACAAAGCAAAATGTTGCCAACACATTTTCTTTTTCATGTTATAAATTAGTGATACTATAATGATTATGGAATTCAGGGTAAAATAAGAGTTTAAACCTTCGCTTTTTGTACTCGCGTCTACACCATTTTCATGATAATTTTGGATCCTCTAGAGAATGAACAAGGTGAACGCTTCCATCAAGTAATCAAAGAGATGGACAGGATCGATGGAATACTGCGAGTGGACTAGTGTTGGTGCCAGAAAAGGGAAGTTCCTTTATCAGGACTTAAGCGTAAATCAGCACAACCGACTTTCCAGCCAAGGAAAATGTAACTTCACACCTTATTTAACAGATATACAAGTCTCTCTAACATTTTTAATCCATTATTTTGCTTATTTTATTCCTTTTCTAGCACACAGTTATATAAAATCACCATTTTCAAATAATTATTAGTGATTTGTGAGAAAACCTTACATGATAGAGAAATCTGGATAGCATCATTCAATTTAGCACAATGATATTAAAGAAAGCTTTCAGATTGCTAACCGCTATCAAATTATATTTTGCAGTTATTAATGTAAGAATCTGTGTAACTTACTGTTATGCAATTGGGACCTTAGAAAACATTTCTTAATGACGTATAACACATATAGTAAACCACAATAAGAACAATTTTCATTATTATTCTCATAAACAACATACTAATGCACTAATCAAATTAAAAGAAATTGAAACTAGCGAGACTAAAATGGGTAATGATACACTACCAGTTTCCTTACATAGTGTTTGTACTTTCAGCATACTTTCAGTTGGCAACACCTCACCCATGGCGTTTTCTTGCCATTTTGTTATCCCATCTTCATTTTGAAGCGATACTAATAATAATAGAATAAAATGAATATAGGTTGGCAACATTTCATTGCCTCTGCATACTTAAGAACTCTGGACCTGACAAGAGCTTGCTTCGGTTTTCATTGCTTACCTGCCATTCTCTTAGCAGACGACGACCACTCACCTGCAGTAATACCCAAAACAAACAATTTGTGACGAGCTTTTCGGTGAATAACAGAAAGGTGGAGAAAATGTTGCAACCTTGTACACAATGTCAAAGAAACATCGATCTGATGGATTAATGAATATTGCTATTGACAATTTCATAATTATAGTGGATGACTCGTGTTCAGACGGATCTGATAGAGCTTTTGGGATTTCATTCACTATCAAAAATCGAACAGGACTAATGTAACCCGGCCTAAAGGTGTGACCGACTACTCCTAAATCAGTTACATTACAACCCAAACTTAACGGTTTCTTTTCCAACTTGTACAGTTCTACATATTTTGGTACACGACACATTTCAGAACTGTGCAGTTGGCAACAGCCCGCTGTAGATTACGTCATCGCGTATCCTTGCGGTAATGAGATGTGTGGCAGCTTTCACACAAGATAACCTAGACATTTTGGTTGTTAGTATTTTGAACAGCTCCAGCAGCCTAACCAAGCCTCGTGCAGCCATTCTTCAGGATAACCTATCCATATTTTTCATTCGAATTCTCCATTATTCGTGCGATTAGCTGGTAGAAATTTTGATGTGGGCCTGGCGACGTAAACGATTACAACAAAAATTTACTCAAAGTTGGAGAAACTTGCGATTTTAATAAACTTGAGACAGTATCTCTACCGATAATATTGTATGTGTATTACAATGCACGATTCCTTTCCTTGGATCACCTTGGCCACGCCTAATGTTGGATTATACGGAATGGTATAATTACATTTTTATCCGAAGAAATCCGCATATAACATTAAACATTAAAACACATCCACAAAGTATTATAAACCAGTACATTCTATAGAATTTGCTGAAATTAGATATTGACCGACAAAACATAACATAAGGTGAAGAAACGAAACAAAAGCGAGGTCAGAACAATGTACTACATAGCACGTGATATAGAAATACCACTATAAAAGTAAGAACATTTTAGTTAAAACTTCGCAACACTTAAAGTATAATTTTTTGTATTGACTTCTAAAGTAATGCCTGCATAGAATTACACTTCTCAATAACCTAAAATCTAATTTGGTAACTTGGTTCCTAAGCTTACCTTCTTCACCACAATAGAGCCGATATCAGAATGATAAGAAGGACCTGTGCACGACCTGTGAGAAAGATAGATACCTAAATGTCGCGCAGGTTCGCCAATTGTACCAGTCCAAATTCACCAACATTATTGCATCAAGTTTCGTCTATGAGTGTTAAAGACACAGACTAATACAGATTTAACAAAAACATTCTTTTATACTAAACTTTCCTAAGTGTCATCGGAAAAGCAAATTATATTTACAGATGCTGATACCTCCTGCTTCATTGATAATTACAAGTTTAAATATATTCTGATTAAATAACACGAAGTTGCGCCAAACTCGCTTCATTTGGGTTTTAGACCAAAGCCATGTTCACTTTTTCCATATACACAGAGAAAACCTGTCGCTCCGTAGCGCTGTGCTTTTTTATGTCTATGTGATAACATTAGCTCACGCTACACATAACTTTTGGACACATACAGAACATTTCGCTAATAACCATTTAATAAATCCAGGAACCGATTACGGTTGTATTATCAATTTTGAAACAGTGTTATGAGCTTTTCAGGAACGCTTCTTTAGTTGCTGTGGTTTATTATGTGTTTCAAATGGGAAGGTGTTTGTCCTTGAGCGCTACCAGGTGAGCAACCAATCGTAGTCCGGCGGTTTTGTCGTATTGCATTCTCCCTAAGTGCTGTGTGACGAGCGCCACACTAATCAATCTCTAATAAATACTATTCGCTCTAAGACAAAAATTCAGATTTTGCAAAAACTGATCCATGTAGAAGGTAGAGGGTAATGTATTTAACATAACCGTAAAAATCCATTACTTTTTAGCTCAAATAGTTTTCTTAATACAAATAAATAAAGTAGATACAATTATATTATAACAATGCATTGTGACGTAAGCACTGTAATGAGTATCATTATTGGTTGGCAAGTATGCGTGAACGTATATTTGAAATTACTCAGAACTGAAACGTAAACATTTGACATGACGTGATAAAAGAAATATATACTTTGAATAAGCCAAGGTGTTTGTTAAATTCGATGAGAGGAAAGGATACACTTCTTGCTGGTCTGACAGAACGTGTCTGGTCACATTATATCTTTGTTTATGAATGGTTCGTAATCTCTATTTACTTTAGAGAGTTCAAAGCAGCATTATTCAGTTACTCTTCCATGAAAAAGTGAACCAGCTGGTTCAATGAGACACGATCCTCCCTTACTACTGCTAGAACAATCCAATAGAGTTAATGTGGGCTCAAATTATGTTGCAAACAGAAATAATATTTTTAATCTGACTTACTGAACGAAGAAATTGACAAGGAACACAAAAAGGCTGGGAAAACTGTGAGACATCAGATAAACTACAAGAGTGCGACTTTTGGAAAGAAATAGCACATAACGAGATTTTCGAACCTAACATCATAAAATTGCAGTACTCGTTGAAGACAATGACAATGACGAATTATCTGTTAACGTAAGTAACATTCACAGCTATACGCATGCACCGCTGGTATTTTCGTTGGATTAGAAAACTAAGCTATTCATGAATTATAATCAAATTTAAACTTAATATATAAAACCCTTGCAAAATATACGAATATTCATGTTGGAATTGTGAGTACAACTGCATTATTATAAAACCTTGGAAAATTCAGTTTGTGTTCCCTTATGTCTAGCGCTACCAACACTCGCAGGTTTGCGAGGGAGAGGGAAATATAATGTGGCTTTGTGGGTTCGTGAAATAAAAAATCCAATTACACAAACTCAACAATGTTCTTTATTTTCAACGACTTACAGTTGAACACTTGCCAATTACACAAAATTACGTAATGCACACAATTACGATTCACCAGTTCGTCCGTTACCGTTCCGATGCACGTACACAATTACGTAAAGTCTTCCGTTGCACAGTCTTCTCGTTCATTAACGCGGCGCTCCTGCGCTAGTACGTCAAGCACTCACTGACTCAACTCGCTGCAGCCCTCTGTATAGGCATCTCGCAGTCTTCTCGACTTCTCTAGTTTCCACGCGAAGGTTTCAGATGATAGGAGAAGGGGAGAGAAACGTCCAGGGACGAGTGACATTTCCTAATCACCCCTCAGTTAATGGCAGAGACTAATGGGAGGCGTGGCTCGGCTGCCTCTGGTCTCCTCACAGCTGTTGCCGTCATGCCTTCCGCTAATTGGGTGGCACTGCTCCCTCCTCAAAGCTGGTCGCCCCGAGCAGCACCATCGTAGCGGGCTAGTCGATCCAGGTGTACCACCAACATCTTTTCTCGGGGAACCGCCTGGAAGCGGTAGACCACGTCATTAACCCTCTTCACCACCCGGTGAAGGTCCTTGCCATGGCTGCTGGAGCTTCGGGCAGCGTCCCTTGGTCCGGGTAGGACGGTACAACCAGACCAGGTCACCTTGCTGGAACCCTTGGCTGTTGGCTTGCCTATCATATCTGGTCTTCATGCGGTCGCTCGCCTTCTGGATGTTCTGGCGAGCCATCTCGTGCATGTCGTGGAGGCGGTCCACCAGGTTCCCCACATTATCGGTCCCCGGCTGCTTCGCCTCCGGAGGGCTTCCAAACGCCAGGTCACAAGGGAGGCGTTACTCTCAGCCGAACATTAAGCTGGCTGGCGTCATCCCAGGTGTGTCGTGTGTAGACGAGCGGTAGGCCAGGAAGAACAGCGGCACCTTGACGTCCCAGTCTCGCTGATGGCTGGCCACGACCTTCCTCAGGTGTTCCTCTAAGGTCTTGATGTACCTTTCGACCATGCCATCCGACTGGGGATGTAGAGGCGTCGTGCGGGTCTTGTTCACCCCAAGCCTTTGTAATGCCTCCTTCATTAGGTTGGACTCAAAGTTGGTACCCTGGTCACTGTGTAGCTATAGCGGCACCCCAAATCGACAGAACACTTGCTCCACCAGGCAGTCTGTGATTGTCTTTGCCTCTTGGGTTGGGATGGCATACACCTCCGGCCGCTTGGTGAAGTAGTCCAAGACCAACATTAGGTACTTGTTGCCCCGGTCGGAAACTGGGAACGGTCCAGCAATGTCAACGGCGATCCGTTCGAATGGTGCTCCGACGTTGTACTGCTGCATGCGACCCCGGCTCCTAGTCTGGGGCCCACGACTCGCCGCGCACACGTGACACTGACGGCACCATCTCTCAGTATCTGCTCGGAGTCTCAGCCAGTAGTAGCGCTGCCGAAGTTTGTCGATCGTTCGGTTCGCTCCCAGGTGTCCTCCCGAACTACCGGCGTGCACTTCCTCCAAGACTTCCGGGACCTTACTCCGGGGAAGTACCAACTGTTCTCTCTGCGTCTTCCCTTCGGGTGACTCCCATACCAAGAACAGCACGCCATCTCTGGTCTTCAACGAGTCCCATTTGGCCCAGTACGACTTGTAGGTGGCGCCCCTCGGTGCGATGTCCTCCCAGGTTGGTCTTGTCCTTGCCTCCACTTCCCTCAAGAGTGGCCCCGAGTCTGCGTCCGCCAGCTGTTCCCTCCTCAGACCTGCGCTATCCCAGCCGTCCGCAGGCACTGCCACAACTACTCGGACTGGTGCGGCACGCTCCTTCTCTTCCACTCTTGTGCACTGGCCGCACTCTACTGGACAGGGTCTTCGGGACATAGCGTCTGCGTTACCGTGGCTCTTCCCTCTACGATGTTCCGAGGTGAAGTCGTACTCCTGCAGCTTCTGGACGCAACGTGCCGTCTGGCCTTCCAGGTTCTTAAAGCTCAATAGCCAGGTTAGGGCGGAATGGTCAGTCCTCAGGTGGAATGGCTGACCGTACAGGTACTTGTGGAAGTGCTCCAAGGTCTTTACTACCGCCAATAATTCTCGTCGGGTGACGCAGTAGTTCTTCTCTGCCTTGGATAGCGTCTTGCTGTAGTAGGCTATCACCCGCTCATGGCCGTCCTGGATCTGCGATAGGACACCTCCAATGCAATGGTCGCTGGTGTCGGTGTCCACAATGAAGGCGCCACCCGGTTGTGGGAAACCCAAAATTGGAGCACTGCACAGGGTCTCCTTTAGGTGCTGGAAAGCGTTTTCGGCGTCCTCCGTCCACACATAAGGCCGGTGTACCTCTGTCAAGCGGGTGAGGGGTTTTGTGATATTGGAGAACCCCTTTATGAAGCGGCGGTAATAACTGCACAGCTCCAGGAAACTGCGCAACTCCTTCCTATCCTTTGGGCGAGGCCAATCTCTCACAGCCTGTGTCTTCTCCGGGTCTGTGGCCACTCCGGTTGCTGAGACTATGTGGCCTAAGTAGTTTACTTCCTTTCAGAAGAGCTGGCACTTCTTCGCGATCAGCTTCAAGTTGGTCGCCTGCAGTCTCTGTAGCACCTTTCTCAAATTCTCGAGTTGATCTTCAAAAGTCTTCCCGACGATGATGTCGTCCAGGTATAGCAGGCAGGCATCGTAAGTCAGCCCTCTCATCACTGACTCCATGAGGCGTTGGAAGGTAGCTGGTGCGTTGCAGAGGCCAAAGGGCATAACCGTGAACTGCCAGAGCCCTTGGCCCGTCGAGAATGCGGTCTTCTCCTTGTCTCTTGGGTCTAGAGCTACCTGTCAGTAGCCCGACATCAGGTCCAGGGTCGAGAACCACTGTGCACCAGCTAGCGTGTCCAGGGTGTCGTCAATCCGGGGTAAGGGTAAACAGTCCTTCCGGGTGACAGCGTTCAGCTTTCTGTAGTCTACGTAGAAGCGCAGCTCTCCGTTCTTCGTCACCAAGACTACAGGAGAACACCAAGGGCTGTTCGACTCTTCAATCACTCCCCTGGATCTCATGTCCTCCAGCAAGTCTCGTACCGCTCCTTTCTTCGCCAGCGGGACGCGTCTATGTTGTTGTCGAATAGGCCGGGCGTCTCCAGTGTCGATGCGGTGAAGCACTTTGTCCGTACGGCCGTAGTCACTATCACCTTGGCTGAAGACGCGCTGGAATCGTCTTAGCAGTTGTCGAACTTTCTCCAGCTGCTCTGCGGTCAGGTGGTCGGCCGCCCTCTCTAGTAAGCCTTCTAGCCGGGGCCCCAGGTGTTGCGTAGGCACCTGGCTCCTGCTTCTTGTCGATTGCTGTTGCGCTTACCACAAGTCGCACGTTCCGAACGCCTTCCCGGCCTGGACGTCGTGATCGGCGTCCGTTGGATTTAGCAGTCTCACTGGCACCTTCTCTCGGCACGGCAGCAGTGCCCTGGCTACACACAGTCCCTGTACAGGCGTCTTCTGGTCCAGCATCATGTTCCTGGTTCTCTGGCCCTCCAGTCGCGCCGTCACCACCACCTCGCTCCTCGCGGGGACAACTACGTCTTCGTCCAAGACGACCCTGCAAATTCCAAGGCACTCTTCAGGTTGACGGAGTATAACATCTCCGTTAAGCCGCAGGACCTTCTTGCCGACGTCCACCGTCGCCTCATGGCTCCTGAGGGCATCCAGTCCCAGGATCACCTCCTCAGCCACCTTCGCGACGAACATCCACAGACACACGGCACTCCGTCCCAAGTTCAGCTCCAGCAGGGCCTCCTTCTTCACAGGCAAGGTGTCGCCCGATGCCGTGACAAGCTGGTATGGTCGGCTCAGCTTCCTGGTCGGCAAACCCTTCGCCACGTCAGGTCTGATGATGGTCACGGCCGCCCCGGTGCCCACCAGTACGCGGCACGACTTTTCTCTTACCCAACCGTCCGCGATGAGGCTGTCATCCATACGCCAGCTGACGGCGCGCAGTGTCCCTCGAGGGGATGGTGGTGATGGCGTTGACGTGCCCCCCCTCCACGACGGCCCTTACTCGTTTTCCGGCTGCTCTTCCTGGTGTGGGCAGTCTCTCCGCAGGTGTCCGGGCTGTCCACACCCCCAACACAGGCCACCAGGTTTTCGCCGGCGTCCCTCAACTGGTCTTCAGTCTCCGGCGTAGCGGACACTCCTCGTTCTCGCCGTCGGGATAGATGTTCCTTTGGCCGCCTCCATCCTTAATGCCGCTGTCAGTGCCTCGTGGGTGGTTTTATATTCGCTGAGCATTAGGCGCTGACGAATCTCCGTGTCCAGTACCCCGTCGACAAAATTGTAGGCGGCTTCCCGGGATACGAACTCCAGTGGCAGGTCAACCAAGGCCTTGCTAGCCAGCTGCTCAATCGCTATGGTGAACTCCTGCAGCGTCTCCTCCGGCTGCTGCGACCTTGCCTTTAGCTGGCTGCGGTATGCTGCGGCTAAGCGGTGGTTCCCGAAGCGAATCTCCAGGACCTCCCAGATGTCCTTGGGCGCCGCCGTTGTCTGCACCGCGTTTAGGACTTCCGCGGCCCGTCCCTGGAGGCTGGCTTTTAACTTTATGGCCTCCCCCGGTAACCATCTCTTGTGCTTGGCCACTGTGTCGAACTGGCGGCGGAAGACCTCAAATGTTGACGCGCCGTCATATTTCGGAGGTTTGACGCGCGCCGATGTTGTGTCGCGTCCCGGTGCGTCGGCCTTTAAATCCTTCAACCTCCTGCCAACGACGTCCTCCACCATGGCGTTCAGGGACTTGACGCTGCTGTCGGCCTTCCCTTCCAGGTCGTTAACGTGGCTCGCCAAGTCCTCGACGCGCTCGTCCACTTGGCCCATCCGCTTGCTCAGCTCCGTCACGTCATCCCTCATGCCGGCCAACTGTTCTTCAAATTTGGCGGCGAGAGCCTCTTTCGACACCTTCATTTCCGTGGTCAGTTCGGCCATCTTTGCGGTCATTGTCGTGGCCAAGTTGTTGTTTGCCGTTTCGGTCTTCGCAACGAGGTTTTCATTTGCCGTCTTCATTTCCTTCATCTCGGCGGTAAGGTTGTTATTTGTAGTCTCCAGCTTCGCGGCCAGGCTGTTATTTGCCGCTTCCGTTTTTGTTGTTAACTCGTTCATCTTCGCCAAAAGCATTTCCAATGCCGATTCCATGGCCGTAATATTCGGTGGTTATCGTCCCGCTTCCTCACACCAGTGTGGCTTTGTGGGTTCGTGAAATAAAAAGTCCAATTACACAAACTCAACAATGTTCTTTATTTCCACCGACTTACAGTTGAACACTTGCCAATTACACAAAATTACGTAATGCATACAATTACGATTCACCAGTTCGTCCGTTACCGTTCCGATGCACGTACACAATTACGTAAAGTCTTCCATTGCAGTCTTCTCGTTCATTAACACGGCGCTCCTTCGCTAGCACGTCAAGCACTGACTGACTCCACTAGCTACAGCCCTTCTTATAGGCATCTCGCCGTCTTCTCGACTTCTCTAGTTTCCACGCGAAGGTTCCAGATGATAGGAGAAGGGGAGAGAAACGTCCAGGGACGAGTGACATTTTCCTAATCACCCCTCAGTTAGTGACAGAGACTAATGGGAGGCGTGGTTCGGCTGCCTCTGTTTTCCTCACAGCTGTTGCCGTCATGCCTTCCGCTAATTGGGTGACAATAAAGAGTGGCGATTATCTAAAGCATCTGATTGGCTACAGGCAATAACTCTTCCCATTTGAAACATTTAAGTGCCACATTCCATATTTGACATGAAAGACAGCTTAATCCTGTTCAGATATCTCTTCATTAGACGTCGTGTTTCTTTTGTTTTAAATATTAGGTATGGGAACACATCCTTGTTTCCGTTCGGAAGGAAGTCATGCCAAGAGATTTTATGCCCGAAACAAAACCCATCGCCCTTCGCCTAGTTTCATCAGCGTCTCCTGAGATACGAGGCTAAGATATAGTGTGTCTTGCTGCTTGTGTCGTCTGAGACATGCAGTCATGGATAATCGTAAGGAATGCTTAAATAAAAGCACAGTAATATGAAGAAAATTGTTATCATAGCTCTTTATTGCTGTATTAATATTTAAATATGCCACAAGAATATTTGTGACGGCATGTAAAGTCAATCACTTAACCGGATAAAAGGGTACCGTGTTATCACTCGATAAGTAAAAGAAGCACTATGTTCAAAATGGAACAGAGCAATATACCGGGATGAATTTATGACTACATAACCTTTACCTTATTATATAAAATTGTTCAAGAAACATCTTATCACTGTTCGAACTTACACGTGTGATTGTTTTAATTTAATCCAGCCACGTGGTAATTATACTGTGAGCAGCACTCCAAAAAAAAAAAAAAAAAAAAAAAAAAGCCGATTTAGAGAAGTTAATACAATCAACTGGTTCCAAGTTTAATAAACGTTAAAAAAATTACTTAATTGAGAGGGCCTTTTATGACATAAATGAATATCTGCAATTGTAATTTGAAATGATTTTGTTTCTGACCATGTAATTTGTAAATATTTCAATGAGGGTATAAATGGGAGGTCAAACTGTCAATCTGTCTAGTAATTTCAACAAGTAAGTATAATCTTTAAAATATATTTCTGAAATCAGTAAATAAGTACATATTTATGAATTATTATTCTTATTATTACTATTATTATTTATGTTCAATCATTATATAACAAATAAGAAAATACTAATACAGTTTATTACATCTTCTGTTACATATTACTGAGATCTTCACCTTATGAACAATGGACAGGAAGAACCGCGAGACCCTCCTCAAAGAAAGGTAAAACCGAAGATTCTTTTTTTTTTTTTTTTTTTTTTTTTTTTTTTTTTTACCATAAAGACAGTTACATTATTTATTAATCTCTGTATATGCTCTGTAAAATTTGTAAATCTTGATGTATGTAACTAAATATTGTAATATGTAAACTTTTTCGACGAAACTTGAAACATGTATGTCATGTCTATAAGTGAATAAACCAAACCAAGCCATTCAGCTGTTTTTTGTGACTATGTGACAGTACTAATAGTGGTGAATCCGCGAAAGCTGCAGTGAGTTAGCATTGGTATATCTTACTGAAATATATCTTCAGTTATAGTAACTTAAACTGTGTAAATAAACATGCTAAGGTCGTATCTGAAGGTTCTGGTGACAATAAATGAAATAGCGCCAATACTGTAGGTGATTTCTTGGATGCACTTAACGACCGAAAGAAGGGTAGCATCGTCGTGGCTTACGTGCACTCGAATTAGAAGAACAGGAAAATGTTTGCTGTACTAATCTAGTATTCTGAACTTTGTGTTGGCAAGAGAAATAAATATATTAGACTTTATGAAACAAGCAGATGAGGTGGCTGGCATCTAGATATTTCAGGTTTGGCTATATTGGAGTTGAGCAATGCTATTGAAGCTTAGTAAAAAATGAAAAGAAGCAATTACCTGTTTTTGGCAGCCTTACACAACAAATTTCAAATAAATTAGATCCTGTCAACCAAAGAAACTTCAAAATATATTGTTGAATCTACGATACCATTTATATTTACATTGTCAAGAGTAAAAATATCCAGCAATGCCACAAATCAGTCCTTGGTATAACTAGCATTTTTATATTTAATTAAAATCCTCCGACTTTAAATAAAATCCAACGATGAATGATATCGGTGAAATGAGGCCGTCGTCCATAGCGCTTAGCTGTCCCACGTATATCTTTGAGGATGAGGAAAATGCTAAGAAACAACATTATACAGATGATTCGCCCACATGGGGTCCTGTAACAGACATTCTACCACATAAGCTACAGAGGCGGGCAAGTTTTTCTTTTATATATTGTAGCAGTCTTGATCACATCTCTTAGCACTGTAATGTGCATTTTTATTTGGAAATTTACGTCATCCAACGTTAAGCCATATCGGACGATGGATGAAATTGGTGAAATGATGCTGAAAATGAGTCCGGGGTCAATGGAGCTTAGTTACGCGACATTCGTCAATTAGGATAATGGATAACCCCGTATAAACCTTATCCAGGTATCTCGCCCTAACAGAGATTCGAACTCGGGACCTCTTGAACGTGAGGCAAACATGCTACCACCACGCTACCGAGGCGGGCCACTGTAATGTGCATTTAATTATATACATACATGGACACACACAGCTTTTTCTAAAGATAACCTTTGTATTTGGAGAACTCAAAACGCGAGTTTCAATTAAATGTCGGTATCAAGGGGGAAATGCAATACTTTTCCTACTTACTGTAAACAAATTGCAGAGAAAGTAAAAATGAATGCTCAATCACAAGTGACTCTAAAGATAAACTTTCGAGTAATGAAGTACAACATACTGTGTTAAATGTACTTCACATGTTGATCATTCTAAAATAAAGTGTCGAAATACCGGCATATCAGAATACAGTGAATACTGCGATCGAGATCCGAACACGGGACCTCTTGAACGTCAGGCAGACACGCTACCGAGGCGGACTTTACGTGATTGTTGAGGGTACAGTTATATTATTCAGTGTGCTTAAGTCATATTACTAGGGATGTTCAATAAAGAATGATCATAATTTTTTACAGTCATAATTTTTCGCACTAAAATTCAATCTTATTATATCCTGTTAGCTTAATGTGAAACAAACACGCCGTAGTAGTTTCATTGTTGGTACTCCTGGTTCCTGCCTGTGAGAACCAGGCAATTTCAGACGTGTTCAGTATCACCTACCGCTGTAATGGAGATTTCACGCGAGGAACAAAATGCGGCTTTGAAATTCTGCATTCGTGTCAACAAATCTTCAGTTCAGGCCTATACAATGTTACAGGAGGTCTATGGAGTCTGTTCTTACCTACAGCACAACTCGGAGGTGGTTTAAATGTTTAAAGAGGGGAGACAATCAGTTTCAAAGGAAGGTGGAACTGATGCTCCAGTTAATGCCCTTATGGAAGAAAACATCAACACTGCTGCTGCCATTGTGAGAGAGGATCGACGAATTACCTTAAGAACACTTTTTGAAATACTGAACATTTCATTGGGTGCCACCCACGCGGTGGTGACAGAAACATTACACATGAGCCGTGTTTGTGCGCGATGGTTTCCAAGACTGTTGATTCCCGAACAAAAGGACATTCGCATGCAGGTCTGCATGCAGTTAAAGTTGATGTTAGAGGAAGATCAGTAGTTTCTTTCAAACGTAATCACTACTAATGAAACTTGTCTACATCATTTTGATCCTGAGAGCAAACAGCAAAGCCCAGTGTGGAAATCTCCTTCACCACCAACCCCCAAAAAAGCAGAAGTGGTTGCTTCTGCTGGGAAAGATGTGGTCATCTCATTATTTGATATTCATGGAATGGTTTATCGGTATGTTGTACCTGCACACACATCAGTAACTGGACAATACTGCAGGGATGTCCTGAAAACAATGAAAGTCCATATCAGGTGTAAAAGAGCACATTTCCATGAAGCAGGTTGGATGCTGCACCACGATAATGCGCGGTCGCATATTGCAAATGTTTTTGGTGAATATCTTGCAAAAATCAACGTGAAGTGCATCCCTCACTGTCTCTATAGTCCGGATTTTGCCCCATGTGACTTTTTTCTATTCCCTAACTTGAAGAAACGCCTTCGTGGGATACATTATCCATCATCAGAAGCAGTGCTAAAGGCTGCGGAGGCGATTTTGAAGGATTTCTCAAAAAAGGTTTCCAGCATGTCTTTGAAGACTGGCAGAAACGCTGGGACAAGTGCATCGCATTCACGGGAGATTATTTTGAGAAGGATCATCAAAATTATGAGGATGAGTAAAGGTACGTTGTCAAAAAAAATGATCATTCGTTATTGAACAGCCTTCGTATTTAACATAATGGCGGTCTAGCAGCGGCCGGAGCTTCATGGCTTGCTTTGGAAAGGGAAAGAATTAGACAAAGGTACACTAACACTTGAGCATCCAACATGCATTTATTAAGCATTACAAGATGTAAACGTTAATCTAAATCATCACAAATATCATACAGTATAAAAGGACAAGTGTTACGTTTGCAATTAGAAAGATGTTACTCCCTAAGGCATTATTATTCTGCTGAGCATATGTGGCTAAAACGCATTCTGCATGTTTCAATATATTTACATTGTATACTAATATATTATTTCATCTAGATAAAGAATGACGAGTTAGTTTTCCCTCTGTATTGTTGTACGGCCATTTGTACTTCATTGCAAAACTGTTGTTCGATGTATCTGACTGATGTGATATTTGTTATACTTCTTAATTCATTGCCTTTCTTAATTTAACTTCAAAATACTGCAAAAGTACAAAATATATACATTCAAATAACGTTTATAACTATTAACGGACCTCCAGTACATATGTGGAACCCAGAGGATTACCTAAAAGAACGGATAAAAGGTTGTATGCATGCTGAGAACAACCAAAACAGGAAGTCAAATCCGCAAGTGTAGGATTCTGATCGGTTCTCCAGCATCTGGAAAAACTTATAGGTGTGCTCCACCCACTTTTTTGTTAGGAATACGACCCTGGATGTGTACCAATATCAATATTACGCTTTAGCACAACTTTCAGAGCATGTTACTGCTAAAAGAACGATGCAACTTTAGTATTACGTATATTTAAAACGAGATGCGAAGTACAAGTGCTTTAAAAGTTTCGAGGCAGGTGGTGGACAGTGTACTATCCACATAATTCAGTGAATTATAAAATCACAAAGGTATTAGGTAATACTTGAAGCTTAGGCGAGGTCGGCATATTCCTTTCTATGCATGTTCTAACTCAGTATTAGTAAACTTAAAACAAGGGGCGAAGAAGTACAAGTGACGACTGACTTGTAACGTTTCAAGACGGGAGGTGGACAGCGTATTTCCCACATAATTCAGTGAACTATAAAATCACAAAGTTATTAATACTTGAAGCTTAGGTGAGGTCGGCATATTCCTTTCTATGCATGTTCTAACACAGTATTAGTAAACTTAAAACGAGGTGCGAAGAAGTACAAGTGACGAGTGACTTGAATGTTTCAAGACGGAAGGTGGACACATAATTCAG
Organism: Mantis religiosa; assembly: GCA_030765055.1. Taxonomy (NCBI): domain Eukaryota; kingdom Metazoa; phylum Arthropoda; class Insecta; order Mantodea; family Mantidae; genus Mantis; species Mantis religiosa. The sequence goes on from CM060956.1 coordinate 157,440,061, forward strand.
TGAATTATAAAATCACAAAATAATTAATACTTGAAGCTTAGGCGAGGTCGGCATATTCCTTTCTATGCATGTTCTAACACAGTATTAGTAAACTTAAAACGAGGTGCGAAGAAGTACAAGTGACGAGTGACTTGAATGTTTCAAGACGGAAGGTGGACACATAATTCAGTGAATTATAAAATCACAAAATAATTAATACTTGAAGCTTAGGCGAGGTCGGCATATTCCTTTCTATGCATCTTCTAACTCAGTATTAGTAAACTTAAAACGAGGTGCGAAGAAGGGCAAGTGACGAGTGACTTGAATGTTTCAAGACGGAAGGTGGACACATAATTCAGTGAATTATAAAATCACAAAATAATTAATACTTGAAGCTTAGGCGAGGTCGGCATGTTTCTTTCAATGCATGATCTAACCTCTCCTGTACTACCGCAGTAACCTTCATAGCAACAAGTTTCGACCTCCGTTAAAATTTTTCTTCGGATAGCTCCTCAAAATAATTTCTCCCCATAGGGCGTACACTATTATGAATGCCATTTAGACAGTCTTAAATATAGCAAATCGACATCAACAGCTGAGTTCATGCTCGTCATCTTGATTATTTCCAATTGTTAAGGACTTAACATTATAAATTTTACTTGTTAGTTTACCAAGAAATTTAACACATGTTACGCTAACACTTGGTGAAATGCAATTTTTGTTTTAAGTGTTGCTAAACTTGTGTTAAGTCTTAACATCTGTTGGTGAAATTGGGCACTATTTTCTTTAAAGTACATAGTTTCTTCTTAAACAAGGAGCCTCCTACTACAGATGTGTAGTTGCTTTAGTAAATTTTTACCCACAAAATTATATTGCATAATTCTTCGTAGCTGTTTTGTTAATTAACTTATTTAGTAGATACGGGTGTTTTCTAACGCTACACTGCTGCAGTGAAATGTGACGGTTGCTATGACTCAGGGTAAACAGCTGACGGCGCAGCACAATAAGTCTTTGCTGATAGAGTGATACATAGTGTAATGTTTATATGCGTTCACAATTTAAGCCTAGAGCGAGTAGTATTGTAGACTAAAGATTCGACAAAATCCTGATTTAGGGTGACATTTGGGCCATACTTCTGCAGAATTTGTAATTTCTCGCTTACCAAGGAACATTTATCTGCCTGCACTAGAATAGACTGTAAAATGCACAAAGTTCAGAGAAAGACTAAAAGCATAAGTTTTTAAAGTATATATGTTTCATAAAAAGCTGTCAAATGCCCTATATTGCGTACAGGAAAGGTTTTACAGGTAAAACAGTCGAACTGCAACTATCTCTCGGTGCAGTCACACAAACTATCTTCAGACGGTACGTTTTATGAAACATACGGCTGTAACTGCCAATTGTGACCACGACGGTGTATGTACAGATGTATTATTTTATCTTGAAAAGTGCAGAGCGATACACAGTGGTATCTGGACGAGTCCACCTCAGAACGGTTGCAACTGTAGGGGAGGGGAGGTCAGAGCTACTCGGTAATACTACAGCTTGTTTCAAAATGTGCTTGTCTCCTGGTTCCAGGAGGGCATTTATAAATGAGGTCTCCTAGCAGCACATTAGGAAATAAAGTGCTACTTTTAAAAACACGAGAAGTAATAACCAATAACCATAGATTTATAAAACAGGAACAATGGTGTGGGTCAGCTACAAAAATCTGGGGAAGGGTATCTGAAGTAACAGTTGTGTCTGAAAGCAGTTTAGGTGAGTTATTAAGGAGAAAAAAGCCAGTTCTTTTATGTTCTTTTTTCTTATTTGTGCCCGTTGCCGCGACAATAAAAAGATTGAAATGTTATCAATGGAAGTGGAATACTGCCATGATTGCTATTGGATGTTAAAAAGGGACCAAACATGCGATATCGAAGAGGGTATTGAGGTTAGGTTACAAATGTGCTTATGATTATTGATTAGACGTATATGACAAATTATATTTATAGCCTAGTTTTTCATAAATAATTCTTGTTGAAAGTAAATTTTATTAGGTTGCACAAATCTTTCACTTCATTTGTTATTTGTGAATTGTTTGAAAACCTGACAAGGGAGAAATTGGAGATTATTTTCAAATTCAATTCAGAATAATAAGAATAAATTAATTTAAAAAAAAAGTTTGAAATGCAGAACAACTGAAATGTCAGATGCTCCTAAAAACAGTTTATATATTGACTGCAGTAAAGAAGTGTATTACTTTTATCCTGAATTAAGGTAGGAATTTTATAAATTTCATCTTGCAGTTTTGTTCAGAAATCAATTAGAGCTGCAGCTTTGGAATAAAGCTATGTAGAATTCCATGAATGATCAGTTTTTAAAATCAACTCTTAACAAATTCAATATAAAAGTAACAATACACAGCATTGAGTATTCTAGCACTAACAAAAATGAAAGCTCCTGTGGCCTTCAAGGAGAGACCATGCTTGAGTGGTTTATGTCTAAGCATTTGAACTTTTTACATTACATATGTTAGACAATGCCTTTCTGTTTTTGTATTAGTCATGATCTTATAATATCTGTGTCAAGTAGAAACGAGGACTTAGCAAAGAACACAGCAGAGTTTTTGACCACACAAATTAAGGTACCTCAGCAGCAAACACTTACTTGAAACTATTATGAGCCTATTAATTAAACATAACTCTGTATTTTAAGGAACATACCACTCCAGAGATATAGGAAACAAAAAAATTGGCTAAAAAGATGGAGGGAATATTGATATGGCTCTTGTGTGAAGCAGTTTTGAAATAAGAAGACTCTCAATCTTACTAAATTGTATTTCCAGCAGTTATGTTTACATAACATTCTCTAATCATTTACTAGCTTTTATAAACTATTTTATATATATTTATATTCTAACCATTAATATTAATGAACATTATGGTATCACTAGCTGTGATAAGAAATTTTGTTGGAAATACAAAATGGATGTAACAGAACTCTGTCAAACACATTCTTAAAACACAGGAAAATCTAAGCTACACTAGAAAATCTTTATTCGGTCCATAAAACTAAATGACAGCACTTCAATTAAGAATAATGTAGGACACATTGCATAAATATCAACACATATCAAATGTAGGAATGTCCTTTCCACCTCAAAAATATTAAAAATTAAGTTTTTATAAACATGCTGGAGTATCTGTCCACCTTGGTATTATTACCAATTAAACAAAAGTACATAAAAAATCATTCTAATAAGGAGTAATTCAACATACATGCATATTAAACTTATAAAATTGTTGAACATCTTGTTTTAACTGAGAATATTAGATCCACTTAAAAAAAAAAAACATTAATAGTACAAGTATTGCATCCTCATGGAAATTATGTCAAGTGCTTGGAAAATAAAGAAGCTAATTATATTTATCAACTTATGCCTTTCGGCCACATTAAATTGTCTAGTCCTCAGTTGAAGGACAAGAAAACTCTGTCCATTGTAATTCTTTCACAACATACAATGTCTGTTCAGCCTGATATATCCACATGTCAGATCAAGTTTACTAAAGAGTGCTCTAATTACATTACCAAATGCTTGGGGTTACAGTAAGAATGTACCAATATATATAATACAATATACCCATGAGTCAAATAAAGTTTACAATACACTGCTTTAATAATTACATTACTAAACACTTGAAGTTGCAGTAAAAGAATTTGTGTCTGTTAAAGATAATAAACACATATCCAATGTTAATGAGTTAGGGTGTCTCTGCGAATTCTTTGTAGTACATATATGAACACTGAACAAACTTAGAGTGAAGATGTAATGTGCATATAATTCTATAACAGTTACTGAGTTTCATTAAATATGATTAACAAAGATTGATATATCATTAGAAATCCAATAATTAATATAGACACAAATTAACCTGCAAAAAAAAAAAAAAAAAAAAAAAAATTACAAGTACATCATGAAAACCTGATGTTTGTGTGAAGAAAAACAAGTTTATAATCAGTAATACAGACAGCTTATAAAATGGCTGTGCTATGTGGCAGTTATAATCGGATATAAGAGGAACTGCAATGGTGGCTGTTATCCTAGAGCTAAGTGTATAGGTTGACACTTCTCTCAGGGAGACATATTCCAAGTAAATATTCTACCTCTTCAAGTATTTACAAAGTGATGTGTGACCTCCTGCTTGTGCATATGACAAAGGGCTTCTGCCCTTCCTATCATGTATAGTAACTGAAGCACCACGAGAAATAAGCAGTTTGACAATATCAATATGTCCTTTATAACAAGCATTGTGTAGGGGAGTGGCACCCTCATCATCCTTAACATGAACATGTGCCCCCTTGTCCAGGAGATATTCACATATTGCTGTATGTCCTTGTTCTGATGCATCATGTAGAGGAGTAGATTTAGCTGAGTCAGTAATGTTAACAGAAGCATCACGAGCCATAAGCAACTTTACAATATCAATATGTCCTTTATAACAAGCCACGTGTAGCGGAGTGTTATCCGCATAATCCTTAACATCCACATGAGCCCCCTTGTCCAGAAGAAATTCACAAACTGCAACCTGCCCATGTTGTACTGCATAATGTAGAAGAGAGTAACCATGATCAGCTATATCATTCACATCTGCTCCTGATGTTAAGATGGACTTCACCTCAGATAAATTTCCATCTCTTATAAACTTGAATAGATCTTCAACTCTTGTAGCAACATTTTGTGTAGCATCTGTGTTTGGTACATTCACCCAAAGCTGCAACAGATGAAATCAGCAATCATAATATTCCACACATTGATAATGAATGCAATGAATGGGGAAACACATCAAAATTAAACTTAATAGAATATTTATACTACAGAAACAAGCAGTCTGGTATCTGTCAAACTTAAAAAAAAATTGGATATATGTAGGGGAGCCTTCAGAGCATAAAAAATAATGACATTACCAAGCCTGTATATATATAAAAAATATTTTATATATGATCAGATAGAAATTTCCAATGCCAGCATCATAACACCAAAAGTAACCTTGCCATTACTACACACAGAGTTACACTATTTGAAAAGCTGCCCAGTTATGCTGGTGCAAAGTTGTACAATAGGCTGCCAGCTGAGATAAAGCAATGTGAGAATTATACAGAATTCAAAACTGCTCTTCAAACTTATTTAATTAAAAATGTATTTTACTCTTTAGAGGAATTCTTACCTAAATGAAATGTAAATATAAGTAAGTTTTAAGTATATTATTAGTTGTTGAGCCATTAATAAGTTAAGTATACTTAGTACACTAATGAAAATGTAAATACAATCAACTTTTAAATATGGATATGTATTATGTATATTGTATCATAAATTATTAGTTTAATAAGCTTAGTATAATTATTACATTGACCTAGAAGCTTAAAGCACTGTAAATATTAAATATGAAAAGCTTGTTGCACTGTAAATATGTAAATTGACGAGTCGCCTGTTTCTGTATCATAAGATGATGATAAAGTATTATATATTATTATAGTTAAAGTCATGAGTAAACAATGTACATATATGTTCAAGTGATACTGAATGTAAATTAACACCAGAGCATTTCTGACGTTACTTCTCAATTACTGTGAGAGATATAAGAACTAAAGCTACTGACAGCGAAGCAATACAAATATCACAATACAATTTAATAATTTGTTACCAACTTCAGCTATCCTTACATTATATTAATATTTATTCTTATTATATTTAATTGTACGAGTTCCATTTAAGTTATGACACCTATTTTTTTTTCCGGCACTGGGACCAGACAGGAGCCGCTGGACCTTTATTAAAATACACTTGGACTCTTTTGAGTGACAGATGGTAGCACTGTACAATGCATAGAACCCCAGTAGCAGCGACAAGTTATGACTGTTTTTTTATACTTAAAACGGCAATGTTTTCATTGCAAGAACAGTATGTAATCATTCGTTTTCCCCATTTTCTGGTGTGACACCTACTGAAATTTGCCGGTTGAGTGAGACATGTAGTGATGGCACCATGCATGTGTCTAATGTGCGCTCCTGAGTGCAATAGTTCAACGAAGGCAGAACATCTTGTGACAACAAACCAAGAGTCACGGTCTTGCACCAGCCGGTCTGACATGATCCAGCGAGTGGAGAATGTTTTGGAGGATCACTGGTTGAGCATTTTCAAATCTGCATGCAGGATTGTGTGCACAGATCCCATGGAAATACCAATTTTGGAGGCGATGTTGGTTTGTTGTCACACATTGTTCTGCCTTCATTGAACTGTTGCACCCAGGAACACATTAGGCACATCCGTGGTACCATCATCACTCAACTGGTGACGAATTTCAACAGGTGTCACACCAGAAAATGGAGAAAACGAATGATTACACGCTGTTCTTGTAATGAAAACATCACCATAATAAGTATCAAAAACAGTCCTTACTCTCGTCACTACCACTAGAGTGCTATACACTGTATAGTGCTGCCATCTCTGTCACGCATTCACAAAGAAAAAAGAACAACTTTCTATCTGGTCACAGTCCTGAAAAAAAAATAGGTGTTGCAACTTGAACGCACCTTGTTAGTTAGTTTTTATTCATCCTTTTGATCATATTACATGATATAGGACACGTCAAGTACTTATAACTAAAAATTATACAATATACATATATACAACACAAGTTTGGAATGAAAATTCAACTGTATGTACAGTATAATGATAATGATGATGATAGTAGTAATAATAATAATAATAATAATAATAATAATAATAATAATAATAATAATAATAATAATAATAATAATAATAATAATAATAATAATAATAATAATAATAATAATAATAATAATAATAATAATAATAATAATAATAATAATAATAATAATAATAATAATAATAATAATAATAATAATAATAATAATAATAATAATAATAATAATAATAATAATAATAATAATAATAATAATAATAATAATAATAATAATAATAATAATAATAATAATAATAATAATAATAATAATAATAATAATAATAATAATAATAATAATAATAATAATAATAATAATAATAATAATAATAATAATAATAATAATAATAATAATAATAATAATAATAATAATAATAATAATAATAATAATAATAATAATAATAATAATAATAATAATAATAATAATAATAATAATAATAATAATAATAATAATAATAATAATAATAATAATAATAATAATAATAATAATAATAATAATAATAATAATAATAATAATAATAATAATAATAATAATAATAATAATAATAATAATAATAATAATAATAATAATAATAATAATAATAATAATAATAATAATAATAATAATAATAATAATAATAATAATAATAATAATAATAATAATAATAATAATAATAATAATAATAATAATAATAATAATAATAATAATAATAATAATAATAATAATAATAATAATAATAATAATAATAATAATAATAATAATAATAATAATAATAATAATAATAATAATAATAATAATAATAATAATAATAATAATAATAATAATAATAATAATAATAATAATAATAATAATAATAATAATAATAATAATAATAATAATAATAATAATAATAATAATAATAATAATAATAATAATAATAATAATAATAATAATAATAATAATAATAATAATAATAATAATAATAATAATAATAATAATAATAATAATAATAATAATAATAATAATAATAATAATAATAATAATAATAATAATAATAATAATAATAATAATAATAATAATAATAATAATAATAATAATAATAATAATAATAATAATAATAATAATAATAATAATAATAATAATAATAATAATAATAATAATAATAATAATAATAATAATAATAATAATAATAATAATAATAATAATAATAATAATAATAATAATAATAATAATAATAATAATAATAATAATAATAATAATAATAATAATAATAATAATAATAATAATAATAATAATAATAATAATAATAATAATAATAATAATAATAATAATAATAATAATAATAATAATAATAATAATAATAACAGTTCACTTGTAGTTAACATATTCAAACAATTCACGTATACTATAAAACATTAACATCATTAACATTAACAAAATCAATTGTCAAAGTAATCATAATATTCTTTTATGCTATAAAAACAATGGAGTGAAAGAAGTTTTTTGAGACAAATTCTAAATCGATGCAGTGCAGGTATTTGCTTCAGATAATTGGGTAATTTATTATAAAGCTGGAGGCCAGTATATACAAAACTTTTTTCAAAAGAACTAGTGCTATGTGTGATTACATGAAGGTTATCTTTTCTTCTGGTATCATGAGAATGTATCTGTGAGTTTGTTGTGTACATACTGAGATTATTTTTTATGTAGCATAATGTTTCATATATGTAAATACAGGGGAGGGGCAATATATTTAATTCCTTAAATAATGGCCTACAACTGGTTCTTTTATTAACTTGTAGTATTATCCTAATTGCCCGTTTTTGCATTTTAAAAATAGATTTTGCTCCTATTGAATTACCCCTAAATAATATTACAAAGCTAAGAACAGATTGAAAAAATGCATGATATAAAGATATGACCGATTTCAAGTCCATGATTTTTGAAATGACTGTGATGGCATAAGTTATTTTACTCAGTTTTTGAGATAGTTTTTGAATGTGAGCCGACCACTTTAAATTATTATCCACCCATGCCCCTAGAAATTTTGTACTATCTGTGTATGAGATATATTTGCCCTGGAACCCTATAAAGGGATGACTGGCAAGTGTATTTTGTTTATGATGAAAAGCTATTGCTGTTGTTTTTTCTGTATTTATAAATAATCTATTAATGTTGAACCAGTTTAGCAATTCAGACATTGTCTGTTCTATCTTAAATTTTAAGGATGTCAAGTTGTAACCAGAAATATATAAGTTTGTATCATCAGCAAATAATGTTGGATAACTATTTTTTAAGGAACACTCTAGATCATTTATATATATATCAGAAATAAAACAGGTCCAAGAATTGAACCTTGGGGGACACCATATTTTATTACTGCCACAGATGATAAATATGTTGTAATTTCATTTGTATTTACATGTGTATAAGTGATTTCTACCATCTGTTGTCGGGATGTTAAATATTCTTTAAACCACTTGTTCACTGTTCCACGTATACCAATAACAGCTAGTTTTTCCAATAAAATTTTGTGGTCTACTTAGTCGAATGCCTTTGACAAATCTAAAAATATACCAATATTTTCTTCTTTTTTATCCATAGATTCATATATACGTTTAACAAAATCTGCTATTGCTGTGTTTATTGACTTGTCTTTACGAAATCCATGTTGTTTGTTTGTTATTATACTGTGTTTGTCGAGGAATGATGTAAGTCTGACGTACATTACTTTTTCTATTAATTTTGAAAAAACGGATAGTAGTGATACAGGTCTATAGTTATCTACATCAAATTCTTCCCCCTTCTTAAAGAGAGGTTTCACCTTAGCCACCTTCAATTTTTCTGGAAATTCACCCGTTGATAGTGAGAGGTTTATTATGTAACATAGGGGTTTTATTAAATTTTGGTAGCAGTTCTTTATAACTCTGTCAGGAATTTCATCAATACCACAAGATGATTTACATTTCAAACCCTTGATTATGCTTTCCAGCTCCATTTCTGTGACTGGCGTTAAATACATACTATTGCATTGTTTTGGATATCTATTTGGCTGTGGGAAATCTTTCTTCAGGCTATCATTCGAACTATTTTGAACTATATTTGTGTAATAGTTATTAAAAAGATTGTCTACTTGTTTTGGGTCACTTATTTTAATTCCCTTGTGTCTAAGGTGTATATTCTCAGGGATATTCTTATCTTGTTTAATTTCTCGTTTAATTAAGGTCCACATGGCTTTTGATTTATTTTGTGATTCATGTATAAACCTTGCATTATGCAGTTTTTTTGCTTCAACCAATACTTTGGTATATATATGTTTGTATTTTTTATAGTAGGTTTTGAATTGTTCCGACACATTTCCAGCTTTTATGATTCTACTAAGAAATTTCATTCTGTGACTTGAATTTATAATACCAGGTGTTATCCATCTGTTTTTTGGTTGCCGAATTGGCACTTGAAAGCAATAATTGAAAGTATTAAAAAACTCATTATATGCATCATCTACTGAGTGGTATTGGTATACTAGATCCCATGATTGTTTTTGTAGTAAGTAATTTAAATAATCTAAGTTATTTTCTTTGATCATCCTTATGTATTTATAGCCGAGCTTTTTGTTTGGTAACCTACATCTGAATTTGCTTTTAACACTTATAATCTGTGCTAAGTGGTCTGAAAATCCTGTTTCAATTACCTGCAAGCTACATTCCCATAGGTTTCTGTTTATAATAATTTGGTCTAGTGCTGTTTGACAATGTGGTGTTACTCTAGTGGGCACAAATACTACTGGCTCCATTCCAAAAGAATTTAGCATGCACATTAGCTCTGGTTTTGGTGTGCTGTCTAGAAAGTTTACATTTAGATCACCTATGATTACCTGTTTCTTTCCTTTGTTTAATGCTGTTTGATTTATTATTTCCAAGCAGTCAATAAGCAGGTCAAGGCTACTGTTAGGGGGCCTATATATACAAGTAATTAATAAATTAAAATGTGTTAATTCTACTGTGCAAGACTCAAATTTTCCTTCAATATTTAAATCTGGGAAATATGTGCAAGGTTTAGCCACTATATTGGAATTTACATATATACATGTACCTCCATGCTTTATAGTTTTCCTACAGAATTCAGTTATTAAAGTAAAATTAGGTATTGTGAAAAATTCAATTTCGTTTTCATTTAACCAGTGCTCAGAGATACAGATTACATCTAAATCCCTGTGGTCATGCAGCAATGTTTCCAAATTGTCTTTTTTATTCCTTAAACATTGAAAATTTTGATGAAATATTTTTATATTACTGTCCTTTTGTTTTAATCCACCTTTGTTTACCTTTACAGTGTTGTGAAAATTACATTCTACAATAACATTTTCAGGGTTTTGTTTCCCTGTTTTGTCAAAAGATTTTCTTTCTTCAATTTTTCTTATGGGGTCTCTTTTGTCATCACCTAAAACCACTTTCAGTTTCCCTTGCATGAGAATATTATGTTTAAAGTATCTTGTATTACTTTTCCTAATATAAGAGATCCCTTCCTATTTAAGTGAAGGCCATCCCTTCCTAGACAACTATCATCCAAAAATTTATTCACATCTACAAAAACTGCTTTGAGGGCATCACAAGCCCAACGTATTCCCTCATTTGTCATCTATGTATCTCTTGCCTACATCTCTTCTTCTTACTATACAATTTACAACTACAGTTGCAGATGGGAAGCACTTTTTTGCATGTCTTATCACACTATACACTTCACCCATGACATCATCTGGTCCCCAGGACTTGTAGATGTCATTTGTGCCTACATGTAGCACTAATGTGTTTATTTTGTCCTTGCTTTCTTCTTTGTCAAGTAGGTTTGTCATGTATTCAGCTTTCACACCCCTAAACACTTTCACTGTTGTATCATTTCTGCTTAACACTACGTTTTTTATCATTGAGTCACCACACACTAGTATACTTTTTCTTTCTTCTCTCTTCTCTTCCTTCTTGCTTCTCTCTGTATCCTGTATCTTCTGTTGTGGTGTTTGTTTGTTGCTCCATTTATACCGCGAATTTTTCCAGGAAGTTTCTTTGCTTGATTCCACGTTTTGGGGTGTTGCTCCATTTATACCGCAAATTTTTCCAGGAAGTTTCTATGCTTGATTCCACATTTTGGGAAGATTTTTCTTCCTCTAGTTGATCTAATAGTTCAAAACTGTTTTTCAAGATGATACCGTTTGAAGTTATGTCCCGCGATTTCATCAAGTTTCCTATATGACTCTTTAGCCCTTCATTTTCCATTTTTAATAGCCTTATTTGTTCTTTTTCACCTTTTTCTAGTTTTAAGAAGGCAATTTCTTCTCTTGCTCTTTTTAGATCATTGTTTAGGATATCTATCACCAGCTGAAGCGATGTTATAGTATCCTCGTCACGTGTTTTTAAGCTTTGTTTTGGCGGTCCAGCATGGTTTTCGTTATATTTTGTTTTCATGATTTCTGGGGCGATTTTAATGTTACCTTCATTTTCACATCTTTCCTTGTACTTCTTTTGCACGTTGTCATTCTTCTTTTCAACCATATTTATATTGAAACTTGAATTTTCTAATTTTTTCTGCATCTTGCTTCGCGTTAATATACTACACGCCGCCATGATGTTGTTGACTAGTAATATGACTAGTTAATTGCTACAAGGTATGGTATGCTGTAATTGCATTACATGTTTTACACTGATATAATTGGACTTCCCTGCGCCTTGTGTGTAATTATAACATTTTGATAGGATCTGGGCAGGGGGTGTTAACTGGGATACAGACTCTGAATCCCCATTAAGCTTCTCGAAACTGTCGTCCGACAGATTGAGCGCTGCACATCAACTTTAAAATCTGTCGGTGTCAACAGATGTCTCTTCACCCAACTTTAAAATCTGTCAGTGATAACGGTGTCTAAGCAAAGCCAAATTTAACGTGAAAACTGGTCATCGATTTGTAAAATTCGCAAGATTTGTAACGTCTGTGATGGCATATGAGCAGCAAGAAGGAAGGGATGTACTTTTACAAAGACCTATGGGTTAGTAAGATGTTAGATTATAGGTAAATATCGAAAAATAATATCATAACTTAACCTGAATTGTACCTTCATACACTTTCATTTGTAATTAAATTCTTTAGATTATGTACCACATACATGAAAAAGCATTTGTTTCATTAACCTTGTTACTTAATTATTAATGCAAAAACAATGTTTTTCTGTTGTTTTTTTTAAGCTACCTCATCATCTCAGGCTACCAGGAATACGATGGCAGAAATCAAAAGTGCCGCATGATTAGAAATTTTGTGTTTATTGTTTTGGTGATGTGAGGTGATCTTCAGGAACATTATTAATGTAGAACAAAACTTTCTTTCTCACCTATACAGCAATTTATTGTGGCTTATCAGATATATCTTAAAGTTTGTGTTTCATTTCAATATCAGTGGAAGATTTTATCACCTTGTTAGTACTATATGCATGAAGAATCATTTAAGCTTTTCGCAACTTCTTGGTCCTCATTCAGCACTAAAAGTACTAATGTTGGGTGACTAGAGTACCAAATACAAGGTCAGAGGTGCTGTAATGGCTCTTATATTAAAAGGGTCAATGTTTTCACATTAGGGGCAGAAGACTCACCTGTTATAACTTTAAATGAATCTAGTGCTAAGAATACTGAGAAATCTGTATTGTTACTTCTCTGCCCAATTTCATTAGTTTCTTTCTGCTCACAGCACACTTTATATCAGAAACAGTGTCAACTGGTTTCTTCAAGTAAGTATGCATGCACTTATGATTATTTGTTTAACTTTAACTCCATCTAACATCAAAGTTAAAACTATGCAACATTCATAAACAATCAAAAATCTCAGCAAATTGTAAAGAATGTTAGTACATTTTACTTACGTCACCATTGCTGTTACTGGCAGTGTTACCATTCATCATTTGGACTTTCATTTCTTCATATCTCTTCTCTGAATTCTTTAACTTTTCCTCCAAATCTTTACACATTTTTGTAACTGTCTGAAGTTCTTGCTTCAGCTTGATTATCTCTTGTTCTTTATCGACATCCAGGGTATCTAGGTGTCTTTTCACAGAGAAGTCAATATTTGTCAACATTTGCTCAGAGTTCAAACTCATGTTCTCCTCCAGCGCGATAATCCTTGGAAGGAGTTGTTCGTTAGGTTGGGGTTGAGCAGTCATGTTATTCATCTTCTCCTCCAAAGCGATAATCCTTGGAAGCAGTTGTTCGTTAGGTTGGGGTTCAGCAGTCATGTTATTCATCTTCTCCTCCAAAGCTATAATCCTTGGAAGCAGTTGTTCGTTAGGTTGGGGTTGAGCAGTCATGTTAAATCTGAAACAAAATACACGTGAGGTTATAAAGTATCACTATGACTTATTTAAAATGTTCAATAGTGTATTCCTACAAAAGATGACAATTATTAGTTATTTTATGTGAGTTTTAACTAGTTGCTGAGTTGAAAGATGGTTTAGTATATTAAATGGAAGATTTTGAGGCAAATTTTGGGTCAAGCGGAGAAAAACGGTGTCTGGAGAAGAAGATATAATCATGAATTGTATAATTGATATAGCAAACCAAACATTGCTAATTGTATAAAAATCAGAAGGTTGGAGTGAATAGGACATGTGTGTGCCTAAGACAGAGTGATAAAAAGGATATTTAATGCAGTGCCAGAAGGAACCAAGAAAGTTGGAAGACCAAAGATAAGATGGGAGGACAGGCTGAGAGAGGATGTCAGAACAATTGGAATCAACAACTGGAGAAGCACTGCACTTAACAGGAAACAATGGGGACACTTCAGAAGGCTAAGGCTCACACAGGACTGTGGTGCCAATTATGAAGTTAATTGCTCTAAAATAAATTTGGATGACTCAATTTATGTATAGCATCAGCAATAAACAATGATAAACTTAACCATTATGATAAATATACTGAATATTGTCGAATTATTGCGATAGCACAGCCAGCGTGCACAAAGCAACAGATACTGCATCGTGGAGATAAAAGGCTAGCCAAAACTGATAAAAGATAGATAACTGGAAAGTTTGTCTTGCTAGTGTCGTCATTTTTAGAGAACATTCCAGAAACTTCAGGAACCATGAATGGATGTATAAAAGGGAGCCGCAGTTAGTTGAGTGGACAGTCGTAAATGGAGTCGAGCACTGTGATTTGAAAGTGAACTGTTCTGTTCATTCACGTTTATTCACCCACAAAGTCACAATATTTAAATTGCCACAACTATGAAATATCAGCAGCAGCATTTGGTTAGCACAAAACCGCTAGGTGCCAAGCTCTTTTGCATCTATTTTTATTGCTTATAAAAAGGCTAGTACAGGAGTGAACATGTTACAAAAGTGGACATATTTAACAAAAATATATAAATATTTAATAAAAACCCATAATTCATGTTAAAACAATAACACACCTTCACCAACAAGCAGCTAAGACAGTTTTGGAAGAGTTCTACATTGATAACACATGGGAAACTGCAAAAGTTGAAGTGTTTAAGAAAACCAGTGAATTGAACATATTGGAGAAGTTTGGAAATAGAGACAAAGTCATTAGCTAAACCAGTAACTAAATCGTTAGATAAACAAAGCTCCTTCAATAGTGAGAAAAACTGATACTGGTGAGGAAATGCTTCACTACTAAGAGCACATTACCGTGCCAACAAGATGTATGACGGCAACTGATCATGGACTTTTTGAATAAGCAGCTGCGGGATATTGGGAACCTATAAACTAAATAAATGAGGGAATCAGAACAGATGAAACTGGATTGAGGTCAAAGAAGTGCATGAAAATTGCAATAGTTCTACAGTATAAACAGAACTGCTAAGAGGAAAGCAACTCTAGTAACAGGAATGAGAATGAACTGCCAATACCTTGATTTGTTAGAGAGCCAGTAAGCATATAAAAAATAGTATCTGGGAAAGTAGATTCTAAAGCTACCAAATCCACTATGAAAAGACAGTGGTTTCCTTGGGTAACTGACTAAAATAAAGATGACTCATATTTGGCATTTGTAACTGGAAAGGGCACGCTCTGGTTGAGTGGTTATAGACCTTTCCACTCTCACCCAGGCGGACTGGTTTCGATCCCCGACAACTGAAAAGTGAGATTTGTTGTGGACTACAACCTGCTGTGATGGATTTTCTCCGGGATCCCTGGTTTTCCCTGCAATCTCATTGCACCAGTGGTCCATGTTCATCTAATGTATTGTCAGCATCACTGTCTGCGGTGCCACATACAGTAAAAGCAGGCATTAAACACACACACACACACACACACACACACACACACACACACACACTGTATCAATGGAAGATATAGTAAATCCTCTAAAGGAAGTCAAGGAAGTGCACTGTCCAACTTAGACAATAGGTTTCTAAATCTACATCCTGCAGAGATCCATACCAAACGATGCAGGATAGATAGGTTGAGAAAACATTGCATGTAAGGTAATAAAACAAAAAAGAAGCATATGTCAACATATCCAGCATGACAGTTTCCCAAAATCTGTATGTAAACTACAGATGGGACAGGTACAAAATCCTCCACTGCTAATAAAGTACAGGATTCACTCTAGGCAGAACAGAGAATGGAACCAGTCTAATTTTGGACATATTGTGACTTTGTGGGTTCATAGAATTAAAAGTCCAATTTGCCGAAATTCTAAATGTTCTTTATGTGCATAAAAATACACTCCATAGCATCGAAATTATATCACAACACAATCTTCTGAGGTCGATGACAATAACAGCGTTCAGTTTAAAACACTCTCAGCTGTTCCCTGCTTACCTCTCGTGACTCACTCACTCTTGTTACATGTCTTACAACTCTTGTTTGACAACTTGCCACTTGCGCTGGCGTGTCAATCTCTTAAATACCTTGCTGAGAATTTCTAGACGATTTGAAAATACACCAGAACCCCAACAATCTCTATCAGTCCAGAAATTTCCATTTATCTCGGTTTGTTTGCCTCAGCAGACCCTTATCTGCATGTTATCTTTGTCTGCGAGTTCTTGGTTTTCACACTGCCCACCTATCAGTTCCTTTAGTGTAAAAAAGCCGCGCGATCGTAGATATGTTTTCACGATAATATTAATGCCCACTAAGAGCTGCAGCATCAATTTGCAAATGGCAGTTCCAGGAAGTGGTACCAAGAATGTGAAGCAATTGCTCATTAGCAAGGAAAGCGACATGTAGAATATGGGTGCCCAACAGAGCTTGCTTTAAAAACAGAGTCTGATATATTTAGCATCCTCAACAAGAAAGGCTGAAGATGGAGTACAACCAACTTCTTAAAATACCAAAAAAAATATAACATGCCTTATTCCAACCAAAATTTAAACCCAGTTTCAGCCCTCCAGTTGAGCAAGATTTCTTTCAAAAGACGAGAAACAAAAGTTTCAGCTACACTCAAAAAGTACAGGCAGGCATAAGCTCCTGTGAGAATAGAGATGATGGCCTTGAAAGTTTCAAAAGAAGAGATGGCTTATCACAGAAGTTTTCCAAGTCTTTGTTGTCTGTACAGAAAGTTAACAGGCGCAAGTTGCTAATGAAACCAAATGGGCAATAGTAGGCTGCTACAGTTGAAAATAGCATTGTACAGGAGTGAGAAGGGCAAAGATTTCAAGCCACCACATTCTTTGGCATTCTCCTTGCAATTACTTGACAAATACAACTCTTCAGAAAAACGGTTAATAGTCTATGGCACCCGTGGAATTTTTTAGAACCTAATAATAAGAAATATACCAGATATTGGAAAACTCCATGCTGCCAATATAGTTAAAAGTGTCTTAAATGGAACAGCTGACTAACAGGAGATAAGTCAGTGATTATTTGTGCATGTATATCATTTGGGACAGTGGGAATATCAGAAATGATCTACACGGTAACAGTTAAAGGTGTCTAAAAGAAACAGCTGAGTTGGGGGACGTAAGTGTTTTAAGTATGTGTATGGCTGAGTCCTTCATATCAACCCTTTCACCGGTATGGACGTCATATGACGTTCAAGTTAAAATACCCCAAACCGATATGGATGTGTATAGATGTCCTGCACAAACATGCTTTTAATGCCAATTATTTTTATCTTCCTATTTTAAATAAATTTAAATTAGTTCTATAATGGATGTAAACACACCATTAAAGGCTTCCTTTTTAATGGTACACCTCAAAACCTGGATAAACACCCAAGAGCACATCTGCAGATTCACACCAAATATTGGTTTCCTTGCAAACTTCTTTTTCACGACAAGCTTGACTTTTTCGAAATGGTTGTGGATAGTATCCTTTTAGGAAAGTGTTTTCTCTCAAGTATGAGGAGTGCTGTATACCCCCATTATGAAGACGCCTCAAGAGTATTATGGTACTCAATTAGGTTACGAGCTATTTATACGCGCAAGTACAGGTAGGTCAATGTCTTGCATGAATTTACAACTCTGCACATTACTAAACAATTGTGTATATTTACATCAAGTGGTATAAAAATACTTTTTTTTACAGTATAGCTCTTTTTCGTAAAGAGGTATAGCTAGTAATAGCTGATCCACACCACCCATATCTGACCTGTCATTTCCCCAAACAATGGAGTAGCTAACATGCCATCTGTAGACCAATACACGTCTAACGTAGACTTACAAAATAAAACGTGTGCACTGTTCACTTCTCAATTCTCCTCTTGGCACTAAATTGCCTTTAGAAGTCAGGGCTTGTTTCATCCTACTCGCATATACCTTCATTTGTTTCCATGACAATGGGAAACACTATGTCAGCAATAATTTTTTTGTGTGAAAATGTCAGTTGGTTGGATGGCAGAAGTTAGCTTATACCAGAAAATGTTTATTTGCCTATATGTCTATTTGTGTTAAGTTATTTTGACCACTTCGCAGAGCTGATTCTTCATGGACAGTTGAAGGAAGTGGGACATTCACTTAATAAATATTTCGTTTAAATAACTTAATAAATACGAAAGATACGGATTTATATTTAAGATGCATTTTTATAGCATTTAACAAATGTCTTGTTCTGTTTATTGGCTATCCGTTTCCGGCCCATGCAGGGTTTAAATGGCCATCGGCGAAGCGGTGAAATTGAGACAAGTAGATACTCCACCAATTTGTTGGCTAAAAGATGGGAATCGGTGGTGGTGGTGGTGGTTTACCACAATTACATCAGATTTTAATCCAAACCCAGTAGGGGGGAGTGTAGTATCAGAAACTGAAGAAAAAAATATTCAAATGAATATTTCTTAACACTGTTGAATTACTTTCCAAGTCTAACTACAATTTTTAAAGGTTGTAGTGTTGGATGATGCCTGAAAGCTTACTTCTTTCAGCAGACTCGTACAGTTGCCCTACAGTTCTGTAACTACCAAAAGCCAGAGTCTGTTGTCCATTCACGGACATTTGAGGAATGGAAGATTTAGCATTGTTTATTATTGTGTTGTGTACTTATGAGATCTCTATATTAATACAAGGAAAAATGGCACTACTGTCGAGGGTTAAGTTCAAAACAAGGCTATCAACCTGCTTTACTGAACACCCACTTGGAACAAGCAGATCTGAATTCGTTGACAACCAGATAAAACAAAATGGAGTTGTGGTCACTTACCATTATGTACCTGGAACTACAGGCCTTTCTATAAAAGCAATGAGCCATGATGAAAGAGCAAGACAGGAAATAGAGCCAGAAGAATCCCAAACAAAAATGCAATTTCCAAATCCAACACAAAAGAAATGAAACAATTTATTAAATAATCAATAAAAGATGGTATGATTATTTCACATGTCTCTGTAGAAGAATTAATTAAATCTATAGATGAATTACAAAAACTACAGTCAGGTCCTGACCACATTTTTGGAGAATTACTTAAACATCTAGGTCCCAGAGTGTTAACTACCTGCCTAAACTTTATTCATCAAATATGGAACACCAGCATTTCCCCCCCACATGGAAAAAAGCCATTATAATTCCAATTCTGAAATCTGTAGAACATCTTTCTATTGTCCAATTTCACCGACAAGTATATTCTCAAAGACATGAAAGGACTTGTTCAGTCTAGACTTACATTTCGAACTTGCCACTCCACTACTGTGCGACTGACGCTAGATCCAGCGGTGTGGGTAATTCTGGGGTTGTTGCTGCCATCTGTTGATTTAGCGATGAACTGAAATGTGGGATTCTCTTCTAGCGGGATTTCAAAGTTCATTAGTTGGTTTTTATGTTTTTCTATGTATATCCTCTCCCATATGACGAGTTCACTATGTTTTTGTACGTATTTTAGTAATTCTGTGCTATCTTCAATTTCATGATTTTCAGACCAGAAATGAGCTGCTATTGCGGACTTATCAATATTTTTGTATCTTAAGTGCCTGAAGTGTTCTTTCTTTCTAGTGCCTATGTTCCTTTTTGTCCTTCCTATGTAAATTTTTTCACAGTCTTTACACTTAATTTTGTAAATGCCTGACTTTTCCTCTGGTTTGTCTTATCAGTATTATTACTGTGAAGTAGGTTTTTAATGTTGTAATTGTTTTTTGGTGCCAATGTTATATTGTATTTCTTGAATATTTTTTGGAACTTTTTTGTGGCCCAGGGGTGGTAAGTAAATTTAGCAACTCTAGTTTCTTGTTTTATTGGTGTGAGAGCTGTGATCTGTTTTAATTTCTTTTGAAGTTTGAATAATTTTAGTTTTTTATCTACAAGGTTTTTTCCATATCCATTTTTAATTGCAGTTTTTAAGATTTGATGGTATTCGTTTTGATATTCTTGCTGGCTGAGAGGTAGATTTACTAATCTGTGTGTCAGACTGTTGATGGTTGCATGTTTGTGTGGAATTGGGTTGAAACTATTTGCTTTGATGTAATTATCTGTATGTGTTGCTTTTCTATGAATGCCAAATTCTAGTTTTTCATTGCCTTTTTTGATTTTAAGGTCTAAAAAAGGTAGAGTACAGTCCTCTTCAGTTTCTACTGTGAATTGTATGCTGGGTTCTTGCAGGTTGAGTAGTTTCAAAGCATCATCTATTAGTTTGTAGGGCACTATTGCAAAGATGTCGTCTACGTATCTGTACCATGTTTTAAACATATGAGGGAAGGCTTTAGTAATATGTGTTTCGAAAAAGCTCATGTATAGATTGGCCAAAAATGGTGATAGCGGGCTTCCCATAGCTAGTCCTGAAATTTGTTTGTAATATTTTCCATCGAAGACAAAATAATTTTGATGTATACATAATTCAGTGATTGCCAAATATTCTTCTATTGCATTGGCATCCAGGTTTATAGAATTTAGCCATTTTTTCAGTTGAATCAAAAGTTTGTCTAATGGAATGCTAGGGAAGAGGGAGCGGACATCAAAGGATACTAAAGAGTCATGAGGTTTTAGTTTAAGATTTTGAATTTTTTCTATCAGGTCTAAAGAGTTTTTTATGCTCAGAGTATGGAATTGTGGAAAGGACTGAAATTTTTTGGACAGCCATTTTGCCAGAAGGTAAGTAGGAGTGTTTATATTATTTACAATGGGTCTCATGGGTATGTTGGGTTTGTGTATTTTAGGCAAACCATATATTCTTGCAAGGGTAGGGTTGTCTGGTTTGATAGTTTTTTGTTCTGTAGTTGTTAAAATTTTACTATTAATGATGGTTTTTTGTACATCTTTTATGCATCGGTTGAGTGGATTAGAATCTATTTCCTGGAATTCTTTTTGTTGTAGTAACTCTAACATTTTTTCTTTGTATGTAGCTGTATCTAAGATTACTATTTTGTTCCCTTTATCAGCCCTTGAGAAGATTACATCCTTTTTCCTTAAAGATTTAATTATCTGAATTTGTTTCAAATGTTACTCTTAAAGATTTGTTTTTGAATGGTACACCTCAAAATCTGGATAAACACACAGGGCACATCTTCAGATTCATGGCAAATAATACAAGTTTCCTTGCGAACTTCTTTTTCATGACACACTTGGCATTTTCAAAATGGTCGCAACTGTTTTAGTGAGTTATATCCTTTTAGGAAAGTGTTTTCTTTCAAGTGTCTGGTGGATTTCTTACTCCCAGTATGAACAGGCATCTGAATGTTATAGTACTCAATTAGGCTGTGAGCTATTTATTCGTGCAAGTCCAGGTAGGTTGTTGTCTTGAATGAATTCAGAGCTCTGTAAATCACTAAACAATTGTGTATGCTTACATCCAGTATTATAAAAATAATTTCAGATAACATCTGTTTTTCGTAAAAAGGGATAGCTTGAAATACCTAATTCACCGCACCCATATTTGACTTATTTTCCCTAAAATTGGAGCCTACAAGTTATACTGGAAATATACATATTGAGTATTTTGATAAATGAGAAGAGCATATTTAGCGTAAGGTCCATTCAGGTATAACAAAACGTAACTCAAAAACAAAGTATGAGGTAATTACCTATCAAACTGTGTAACATCCCTACAAGTACACTTTATACGAAAATGGGAATAATGGAGAAGATTCATATACAGTTGTAAATTAATGGCTGTTACATCATTTTCAAGAAATTTAGTAACAGTTAAGTTCAAATTAATTCATAACACTATTTGTAGTCGGTTTTTTAACACTCTGTCATTTACATTTTAATTTTTTGAGGAACTAGTTTCAGGAGCTGTTGCCTCCATTTTTAACTTTTAAGCCATTTTTATAGGCTTTTGGTTCTTGAAGTACCCATTCTGCTTTATTTATTTATAATAGCAACTGCTATCATTCTGGAAAAACTTAAAGAAGATTCTCTAAAATTACTGAACCTGCAAGATAATCACATCCAGTTTACAATGGAAGTAGAAAGACACAACAACCTACCCTTTTTGGACCTCAAGATAACTAGAAATCGTCATGGTGTAGATTTTGGAATATACAGGAAGCCCACACACATAGATAATTACATAAATAAAAATGAATACAACTCAGTTTCACATCAACTAGCTGTCTTTAGAAGTCTAATTCACCAGCTATACAACATCCCACTGAGTAAGGAGGAGGTTTTGAAAGAACACATAAAAGACATAGCGGTATTAAATGGATCGAACCCAGTCATCATAAGGAGCATGATGAAGAGAAAGGAAAAACTGAAGATAATATCAAAATATACCAATCTCACACCACTTAAAAACACAAATTGGCAATATAGAAAATTCACCTACCATCCATGGGCTTTTAGAAAATTTGAACGAATCTTCAAAAGACTAAACTTAAACCACTGAAAAATTCAATTCTTAACACTTTGAAAACGGAAATTTATCAGGTAAACAGTGAAACTTGTGATAAAAACTAAGAGAAACTTAGTACAAAAGTGAATCGAGAAGATATTGACACATTGCTTCACTCACACTGTTTATTCACAGGACATGTTTCAAGAGCTCTTGCTCCTATCATCAGCTGATACTCGATTAGTGCAAGTTGTAGTGGTTTCCTCTTTCTCTGTACTGTCAATAGATGGCGTGGTGTACTTGTCAAAGAAGTCCGGTGGTGGAGTTTCATAATTCATTACTCTATGACGAGTTTTGTTAATGAAGATTTTTTCCCATACTTGGAAACATCTCTAATAAAATATGTTAATCAGCCCATAGAACTTTTCGTATAATAGTGTTGGTATTTTCAGCTTAGGCATGCTTTGCATGTAGACAACACTCGAACCGTGAATTCACGCCCGCCAAAATTGCTACCTCGTGAAAGTACATCTTTACACTCATACATTTTGGTAAACGACATTTTGCTTTTTCCTACAGATTTCAGAACTGCACCGTTAGCAACAGCCTGCTAGGTTACGTCATCGGTAACCATGTTATGTATGGCCGTTTTAACACAATATAACCTAGTCATTTAGGTTAGTGTTAATATTTTTAGCAGCTCCAGCAGACTTCACAAAGCTCTTGCCATTATCCTACAGGTTAATCTATCCACATAATGCATTCGGATACTCCCATCCCATTCATGTCCGAAGTTAACATTTAACACATCCACAAAACATTATAAAACAGTACTTTCTGTAGAATTGGGTGAAATTACATATTGTCCGAGAGTAAAAACACAAAGTGAGGAAACAAAACAAACGCGAGGGCAGAATTTGGCACATGATACACATTATAAAATTACCAAAATTTCGCTTAAAACTTTGCAATAATTTGGAGTTAAAGTATACAATTTTGTATTGACTTCTAAAATAATGTGTACATATAATTACACTCCTAAATATGCTAGAACCTAATTTCGCAACTAAATTCCAAAGCTTACCTTCCGGTCCACTCTCGATTTGCCTGCAGAATGAGAAAGATAGATGAGAAAATGTTGTGCAGGTTGGACAATTATATCAACATTATTGGATTAAGTTTCCTCAAAGTGTGATTAAAACATACTTTAGTAATAAACTTCCCCAAGTGTCATCGGAAACGCAAATTATATTTTCAGGTGCTCATACCTTCTACTTCATTGATAATTACAATTTTAAAAATATTCTGACTGAATAACAGCACAAAGTTGTGCCAAATTCACTTCATTTGTTACAAGAATCTTTAGCCCAAAGCACAGATTAATCATGTTGGCTTAGCCAACATGATTGGACCTAAGTGTCATCAGAAAACCAAATTATACTTTTAGATGCTAATAAGTTCTATTTCATTGATGATTGCAATTTTAAATATATATTGTGACTAAATTACAATACGAAGTTGCACCAAATTTACTTCTCTTTAACCTTAACCTCAATGCAACGTTACAAACCTTTTCACTTTTAACACAAAAAGTAAGTACGTCTCCTTCCGTAGCACTGTGACTTTTTATCTGTGTGGCAACAAAGCTCCACTTGCATAAACAGAACCATTCACTAATAGCCCAATAATAAATTCAGATACCTATTACAGGTATATTATCCATTTACTTTAATCCAGCTACACGGTAATTAGACCATGAGAAGCACGCCAAAACTGAAAGTTAGAAAAATTAATTCATCTTCAAAGTTATTCAGCTGTTTTCAGTGAGAGTCTGATGTGACATAAAAGAAATTGTGGCAAGACGAAAGTAAACTCTATAGCAAAAGTGTACTAGCGTCAATATTGTAAGAGGTTACCAAGATAAGCTTACTGATCCAGAGAAGTGTAGTGTAATGGTTATTTTGTTTTTCTATGGCATTGGATACAACTCAACTCCATGCTGGCGGGCTATTTGGAACAGTCCGAAGGGTGGTCAAATCGTATACCTGCTCTGGGAAGAGCTTAACCACGTAGTGGCGGGATGTGGATGTTGCAGAATGACGGGTGTAGTTTAAGTGGGGGTAGTGTAGGGAGGTAGCTTGTTGCTCCTCAGGGAATGATGAACCAGGTGCTACGGACAACGTGCACCGGTGGTGGATTAGTTAAAAAAAACTAGGAAGAAGGTATGTATAATTTTGAATATTCCAGAATAAAATTTTGGATTAGCTGAAATTTAATTTATGCTGGAATGCAGATCATGTGGTTACCGGTAGTGACTGCAAGACATGCGGGGTAACCGGTATCTCTTTAAGCGACGCTCACAAGGTACATAATCCCCAAGGGATCTGACGAGGGCGCTCTGATGTTGGGGCAAACCCTCGAAGAATTTTGTTTTTCTATGGCATCGGATACTAGAATTTCAAGAACATGATTATACTTCCTGTAGTAATACTATAAGCCTCGTGTTAGCCTCATAAATAATCTATAAGATTTTATGGAACCTGCAGATAAGAGCGCTAGTATCTCGAGATTCCGGATTTAACTATGATGGAGTTACGTAATGTTAATGTAGTTTCGTCCAAGAAAACTACGCAAAAAAACGTTTACTCCTTTTTGGAAGCAATACAGGCAATTTTTAAACAAGTTGGATCCTGTTAATCAGAAGGAAATTGAAAACAATCTTTGAATCTACATACCATTTATATTTTCACTGCAAAAGGCTTAAATATTTCTAACAATTTAAGTTAATTGATGCTAATTAATCGTTCTTCTACACTAGACGTGTACAGGCTAAGGTTTTGGATATATAACCAAACTAAAAAATTTGATGGCATGGTCTGGAATTGAACCACGGATCTCCCTATTTCCATCCGGTTGCACTTAACCATTGAGCTACCATGGCCAACGTGCCGTCATGACATTAAGTTCTCCAATTGTATATTTACCCGGTAAACCACTAGGGGCCCTCGTATTAGAGATACACCGTTTATGGCGACTTACTATTGTAAGCACTTGATTCACAGGCTTTTTTATTAAGTTAATTGATGGAAGTTAATCATTTTTTGACACTAGCCATGTGTAGGGTGAGATTTAATTTACAGAGAGTTAAACTGACTGGGATTTGAACCACGAATTTCCTGGTTTCCGTCCCCTAGTGGTTTACCGGGAAAACATACGAGTCAAGTGAACTTAATGTCATTGCGGCAGGTTGGCCACACGTTCCGGAAAAATTTAAATGCGTGTGTGTGTGTATTTAATGCTCAGAATTTGATAATAAAATCATTTTTCTTCTTGCTTCCCAATATTTGGAGACTAGATCTTGATTTTGGAGAGTTTCACATACAATTAGATGATCAATGTTCATCAAATCGTCTTTACCACATAAACAGCACTGTGGAGAAGTTGTTAATCCAAACTTGAATAAATGTCCATTCAAACAATCATGGCCTGTGATTAATCTGAACATTGCTACTGAAGATTTTCGAGGTTTGGATTGGATTAGTGGGTTTTAGGGCCCGACGACAACGTGGTCATTTGGGCTAGTTCTGGAATTGTCTTTAGTTTGTTTTGGAGATCTTTCCAATTAAGTTTTTCAGAGGAAATTAGGTAGTTATATAGTTTTGTGAACATGTTTTTGATTAATCTTTTAACTGTTTCATAGAGGATTGTTTCGTTGTTTGAGATATTTTGGAACCCTTCTTGGCCAACATATCTGCTTGCTCATTGCCAGAAAATCCACAGTGAGATGGTATCCATTGGAAAACCATATGTATATTTAAATTTTGAAGATGTTTAATCATATTATGAATTTCATTTATCTTTTCGGTTTTTGGGTTGTCATTTGAAATAATAGCCTGAATAGCTGCTTTAGAATCTGTTAAGAAAACTATGTTGGAAAGCTTATTTGTCCAGGCAAATAGATTTTGTAAGGAAGTATAAATTGCATCAATTTCTCCATCAAAACTTGTTAAGTAAATTCCAACATGCTTATAGAAAGAAAAGAATTTATAGGTAGCTCCTGCTCCATCTTCTTGATTATAAAGAGAGCCATCTGTATAGATGTGTGTCCATTTGTCAACTGGATATCTTACATTTATGGTTTCAAGGGCATATGCTTTAGCTTCTGTAGATGAGTATTCCTTCTTTTTAAAATCTGCAAGTAAATCTAGGTTGTATTCTAATTCAGTGATGTTCAGTGGGTTATTAAGAGACATGAAAGGTTCTATTTTGGATGAGTAATATAGTTTATTTCTTAGTTGTTGAACTTTCTGTATGAAGCCTAATTGAGTTTTCAAACTGAAGGTAGATGTGTGTTTTACCCATTTATTATTCTCTGGAATTCTTAAGAGCTTTTCATATGTTAAAAGGGTTTGCATTTCTAAATCTATCATTATGGGTCTGTTACATGTAAATGCTTGTAAGGTTATTATAGTAGTAGTTTTTATAGCTCCAGTAATTAACCTAAGAGCTTGATCTTGAGTGCACTCCAATATCATGGAAGTTGAAGATGATGTTATCAGTAATTAAGAACTGGCCTTATATATGTATTATATGTAGTATTTAATGTAGATCTTCCTGCAACTCTTTTTAATATCTTAAAACGGTTAATTGCTTTATCTCTAATTTTTTCAATGATTTTTCCAAGTTAATTTTTTGTCAAACAATATTCCGAGATATTGATAATTTTCTATTCTGGTTAGTTTGATATTATCATAACTTAGGTAATATTGGGTTGTTTCTTTCTTAGAGAGAAGAGCTGATAGTTACTTTTCACAGTGTTTACTTCCATTGTTTAAGGGTATTCAAAGAATTTTGAATATTTGTCTTTAGAATTTCAAGTTTGCCTGATTTCCAAATTACTAAGTCATGGGGTGTAAGGGATAGTGATGCGCCTCTTATAGCCTCTCCTATCCAAATCCCATCCTCTTCCTGCCCGTGGTGCACCCTGCTTTAACAGATGAGGCTCAGGGAACCGAGTTACAGTAGTACAACTGTTCCATCAAAATGGAGGAAATGCCATTTATAAATTTATTGCTGACCTGTCATGGCAGTAGGAACGTCCTTCATCTGGCAAATGAAGGAAAGGCCGGTGATATCATAATAATTTGCCAAGCCTGATCCAGCGGATCCGTAGAACGACAGGTGTGTTCCCTCCACAATATGAGGGTTAAGAAGGTACGATTCAACTGCCTACATATAAAAAAGAGGTGTCCATAGGAAACGGTTGAAACCTGCTCAACAAACAATGTTTATGTCTCTTTCTAAAAATTTAAAAGCATTGTTTAGTGTCATTAATCGACTCCCTTTAAATTTAATCGTTTAACCATTTTTATCTATAACTGGTTTATACACACAAATAAGGTTTGTGTTGTAGGGTAGTTCATATATCACTTTGACTAAATAACATTTTATACGAACTAGATATTTAAAACTTATTTGTTGGTGCATCAATGATTTATTGCAGAACAATGCAACATTTAACTAACTTCATGAAGTACTAAATTGGAATTCCTATTTTCACTGTAATAGTCTCCAACCAATACCTGAATGAAGTATAAGCTATGGTGCATCCTAAATATGAACTTTCTTCTTTTCTGTCTTCTACTGTTTAGCTGGAGGAGGGGGGTAGGGGGAAACAAGAGCAGGATGGCTCAGGTAATTTTGTCTGTGGTCCGCATTTGATTGTCGTGACCAGCTTACTCAACCCATGGATATTTCGGGGATTTTCCAGGGTCACCATGCAAATGCTGGGCAAGTCAATTACAACCCACAAATTTCCTGCCCATTCATTTCATCTCCATATCATGTCATCTTGTGGTCTCTTTCAGAGTATAAGTGTTGACTGGTGTCTCAGAGCTGCCATGATTCCTTGGACCACCCTCTGTCTCCTCTCACCTCATCCTACCTCCCGGGGATGCCCCACTTGGGGCTTAGGTACAATAAACTACAGTTTCCGGTGCTGAATCCCCTCTATAGTAATCCTAATCCTAGCTGAAGAAATACAGTTTTACCAAAATTCCTAGAATTGTGCATTATATGAAGGATATATTTCTTAGTAATTAACATAATTCGTCAAGAGATTAGGTTAGGAAATTCTTTCGTGCAAGCATACAGTGATAGGTCCCATATTCACAATTAGCACAAACATACATATATGGTCAAGTTATTCTCAGGAAATAAGCCAGGTGAAAATACGATTAGAAATAGATGTTTCAGGAGTGTGCATCTCTCCCATCATCAGGATATTTATTAAATGTTATAACCACAAGGAAACATTTGATATATATATTTTTTTGTTATATCCAGTGTTTCATTTGTGATCATAACATTCAGGGACGTATTTAAGGAGTAGGGGTTCCAGGAGTCTGGACCTCCCCCCTCCAAATGATTTGTCATTTCAAACTTTTAATAAATATTTGAAATAAAACTTAGTTTAAAATAAATTGAAAATGTTTATCCAAGATTTTCATCTTAACGTCTCTATTCAGTGTCAGGCAGACATAAAATTATTTAATAGAAATGAAAAGTTATTGTATAGCAGCTGTAGAACTCGTTAAAACACACAAATAATGTCAATTACAATAATGTATTGCAAAGTTAACCAATTCCGATATATTATAATTTGTTGGTTAGAATTCCCAGATACTTAAGGTATGTAATTTTTAACTTCTATTTTTCTATTCCCTTTTTCATTCAAGGAGAACTAATACTTCAAATGCATAATCAGTGGTTCACTTTTTAAATATCTGATTACTGCTTATATCACTGTATCCCAGATATAAGAACAAAAAATGTGCAATGTGCAAGGCCTTTCTACAGACTTTATCCAAAGAAACAAGACAAAAACAAACTAAGAACAATTAGTAGAAGCCTGGGTGGAGAAAGTCATGTGAATATATTACATGTGTTTCCATTTTTTACTAACATGATAAAAAGAACATCCCTGATTATTTATTTATTAAAAGCAAATAATTTAATGTAGATCTTTTGTACTCCCCCCCCCCACCCCCGCTGGAAATTGACTTCTAAACACGTGCCTGATAACATTCGATAAATATCCTGATGATGGGAGAGATGCACACTCCCGAAATGTCAATTTCTAATCGTCTTTTCACCTGACTTGTTCACTGAGAACTTGAGCATATTTGTCGCCAGGAAAGCTTCAGGTCTTGTTATTCATATATGGCTTATATTTATGGTCTTCTATGATTCAAATAGTTTTTGCCTTTGTTGTTTTTAGCAGGTTTAATGTTTAAGCTATTGTTGCAAAGTAATGCGAACACTAAACAATACCTAAATATTTAAAATGCTTTGTACTTATGATTTCTTATAATAATCTATAAACAGTACTGAAATGAAGTACGAGTGTTGGTGCTTTCGTAACATACATGTTCAATAATTTAATAAAAAGAAGGCTACTTTAACTCTGGACATTTGTTTACTTTGGAAGTTAATGGAAAGTTATAAGTTGTAGGACTTCCTGACCCAAGCCAACATTTCAAAGGTTACATGGCAGAAAATAAAATGCAAAAGCTTGATTACAAGTTAATTATGTCGGGGAAAATGAATTTCATGACAAACATTTCTTCAAGATGTTCTTTATTACCATGTAAATGATAAGAGGTCAAAGGTTAGCTTAGGAAACTCTTTATTAATTTTCATGTAAGCATACACTTTTCATTACTTTCACAAATTTATGGTTTCACTTTACGATGCATGAATGATATTAGGTGATCTACCACCAGTGTGTTCTTTATTCCTTAGAGCTTCTAAATCAAGAATCACTAACAGTGCGTCCATTTTTAAACAAGGAAAGAGTATCATTGCTGGCGCTAACATATTCTCACCTTGTGTTAACCTTAATTTTCAGCCATTGTACCGTCCCTCTCAGTTGTTTCTCTGGATACAACAAATTGAATGACAAGTTTCTTCACTTTAACAAATTGGAATTGTTCCATTTTAGTAACCATGAAACGTTTGTTTTTCCCTTACTGTTTGTTATATTAAATCATAATAGTCATCTTTCTTGAATAGTGACATAACCTTTGATTTTGCTATTTTGATGGTACTGAAGTTCCTCACTTTTGGAAAGAATGAATGACGAGACTCTAAAAACGTATGTCTAATGTCTTGAACTATGTATGATGAACCAAGGATGCCCAAACAGTTGCAATTTTGGCTCCCGTAAGTGTCTAAGCGACAAGGTCATCACTAGGGCAAGGCATTTAATGATTTTACATCCTTTAATGCTTTTAGCAATAGACCTACTTCTAACAACAGAAGTAAAGATACAGACAGGAATGCATGAGAGACCATAAAATAATGAAAAGAAAACTGGAACTTGACAATTTATTAAACATACCTGATCAAAATATTCCCAGTTAACTTTATAGATACTTAAAAAAAAAAAAAAAAAAAAAAAAAAAAAAAAAAAAAAAACCACGGACAAAACTCCATTTGTTTTGTTCTCTTGTATACAGTCAGATTTTTAAAAGATAAGTGAAGGGTTCTGTTTCTCCATGTGGGTAGTGCAATGTTGCCTAACAGCAGATAGGGAGTAACACAGATCCCCTTCTTTACCCTCTCAACACTCGAAACTTAAACAAGGGTTCGAGCTAACTCACCTCAACAAAAATTTGCACAGTTAATCTGCATTAGCCTACTTTAAGAACAAAAGTATGTTGTCCTCACATTCATTGCATTGTGTGAGATCCTTTAAATAATTTTTGTACTATGTAACTAATATTCCATATTTACCGTTATTGTTTCTATGTATCGTGAGTTGATAATCATGCACTAGCGTGGTAGGTACCATATGGGCAAGATTTCTTGAGCGCTGGATTTACGGTGTGGTGTGGGTTCAAGGGTAGAAGAGAGAGCTAACACGCTTTTGTTTCTGCAGTGTGTTCAACCTTGAAAAAAAAAAAAAAAATTCAGCCAAATTGTGGTAAGATAAGTGAAGATGCCAAAGGTATGAGATGTGGCAACAAACAATTGAATTCCATCCGATATGCTGTATTATATATTTACTGTTATGAAAAACATAAAAGTAGAAAACAAATGTTATGACATTTATAAACACTCACTTGCTTTGTGATGCTTCGGTTTCCAAGTCTACTGCGTCAATTTCATCGCTGGTATCCTCTAATGTGTTAATAATTTCATTGATTGCATTTTCTATTACACCATCGTTTCTCCAATATTGCATTTCCAGCTCTTGGACCTTCTTATCATATCCTTCCCAATTCGTCACTTCTATAGCAAGTTTCCGCAGATTTGTGGCTCTCGTTAACATTGCATACTTTGTAAACATTCTTTATTTTTGGCTACACCAGCTTAATTGCATTCAGATCACAGTTATACGAAGGTAGACAAAAAATAGTGTGTCTCCTTTTGAGAGCCATAACAATGACAAAATAGTCTTGCTTTAAGATTTGTTGTGAACTGGGTACCTAAAACTTAACCTCAAAATTGCTAAAAAAGAAATGGCATCCATGTGAAAACTTAGCACATTAGCCACTAGATGTCACAGTATGTATCACATTTCCTGTTTAAAAGTCATGTGTTTACGGAAATAGGCGAAACCTACCGAATGAGGACATGGGGCCCGAACGCTCAAGATATCTTGCATATATAGTATTTCTCCATAGCAACACATAGGCGATTCATGTTCTAAAATCTAACATTTATCTTCAAATATATTAATATTTTAGTTAATATCTTAACCACTAAAATTCAGATTGATATAAATACACATAATGAAAAAAATACACTTGTGGTAAGCACACAGCGGAATCTGGGCACAAGTGCCTAGTTCTTTGAAACCTTCCCCCATTCTGTATACATTAGTATTGCAATATACTGTTACAAATGACTTTGTCAATTGACGTCTTCATATCACCGCCGCCAATATGCCAGAATTTTGACCCACAGGAATTCTTTTAAATGCAAGCATATCAACTGACATGCTGTTATCTTGGTTGCAAGGAATAAACGGTTCACTGATAAGGAGCAAACTCTCGCATTCCTGTTCAAATAATTCCCAACAAAAACAAATTCATACATAGTAAAAACAAAGGTAAAACTACATATGACTGACCGTCGTCTGATGGCCTCTTTGGCTGGAGTGTTGCCAACAGAAAAACTTGCAAATGCTGAAGCTAACATTGGTTTACCACAATTACATCAGATTTTATTCCAACATTGGGTAACCCAACTAGCAATACACTATGTAAGATAGCTTTAATAATAATAATATAATAATTTTTTTAGTTTCTCCCTTCCTCACCACTGCTGGCGTTAGGTCCCTCTCAGAGAGAGGGAGCTGAAGCATATTGACCTTTGACCTGATGAATGAGATCAAGGTTGGGGGGTTGGCACAATGCCTGGGATGGATGAATGATGGAGCAATTGGTGGAATGATGGTGGGGGAAACCGGAAGACCTGGAGTAAACCCACCCCAACGCCATGTTGTCCACCACAAATCCCAATTTGCGGTCCTCAGGGATCGAAACTGGGTCACCTAGGTAAAACCCAAGCAGTCTAACCACTCAGCCATGCTGCAGCTATATAATAAATATTAATAATTTGAAATATTTTGATACTCCTTAATTATTTATGTGTTGCTGAAACAATGTTTTCTAAAATAAAATTTGTGAATTTATAGATCAATGCAATTACTTTACCATATATAAGAAAAAACAAAAACTGTCAAGCTTTTGATCCATTTAAAAGTTAAATTCAAAATTTCATACAGTTTCTTCAATCTGTGCACAACGATATTGGGTTAAACTATAGAAAGGCTACATTCAAATAGTTTGATATGGAACGACTTCATAGAAAATCATGTTGCCAACTGTAGAGTTCACAATTATGCCAACAAAGCAAAATGTTGCCAACACATTTTCTTTTTCATGTTATAAATTAGTGATACTGTAATGCATATGGAATTCAGGGCAAAATAAGAGTTTAAACCTTCGCTTTTTGTACTCGCATCTGCACTATTTTCATGATAATTTTGGATCCTCCAGAGAATGAACAAGGTGAACGCTTCCATCAAGTAATCAAAGAGATGGACAGGATCGATGGAATACTCCGAGTGGACTAGTGTTGGTGCCAGAAAAGGGAAGTTCTTTTATCAGGACTGAAGCGTAAATCAGCACAACCGACTTTCCAGCCAAGGAAAATGTAACTTCACACCTTATTCAACAGATATACAAGTCTAACATTTTTTAATTTATTATTTTGCTTTTTTTATTCATTTTCTAGCACACAGTTATCATATAAAATAACCATTTTCAAATAATTATTAGTGATTTGTGAGAAAACCTTACATGATAGAGAAAACTGGACAGCATCATTCAATTTAGCACATTGATATTAAAGAAAGCTTTCAGATTGCTAACCGCTAACAGATTATATTTTGCAGTTATTAATGTAAGAATCTGTTTAACTTACTGTTATGCAACTTGGACCTTCGAAAACATTTCTTAATGACGTATAACACATCCACAATAAGAACAATTTTCATTATTATAAACAACATACTAATGCACTAATCAAATTAAAAGAAATTGAAACTAGCGAGACTAAAATGGGTAATGATACACTGCCAGTTTCCTTACATAGTGCTGGTACTTTCAGCATGCTTTCACAGTTGGCAACACCTCACCCATGACGTTTTCTTGCCATATTATCCCATGTTCATTTTGAAGCGATACTAATATTAATAGAATAAAAAGAATATAGGTTGGCAACATTTCATTGCCTCTGCATACATAAGAACTCTGGACTTGACAAGAGCTTGCTACGGTTGTCATTGCTTACCTGCCATTCTCTTAGCAGACGACGACCACTCACCTGCAGTAATACCCAAAACAATTTGTGAGGAGCTTTTCGGTGAATAACACAAACACACCATACCGGTTATGGGTTAAGAAATGTATATATTATAATAGTCCCCATGCTGTGACCGAGTGGGATGACTCAGGCGGTTTTGTCTGTGGCTCACATTCGTAAGCTCTGGGTTCGATTCCTGTGGGCATTCTAATAGACCCATAGGTTTTTCAATGTTTTTGCAGGTTGCCAGGCGAATGCTGGGTAGTTTAATTCCCCAAATTTCCTGTCCATTCATTTCATCTCCATATCATTTCACATTATCTCTCATCTGGTCATTTGTTAGGATAGAAGTGTCGGTGGGAGTCTTGGCGCTGCATGGCTGATAAATACTTCCTCCTTTGATAGGACAGTCTCTGGGCCGACCTAGTAGACCATTTCTGGACCATGGTGGGTGGGATTCAGTCTATTGGCCAGCCAGGAAGTCCCTGCCCTCTGCATTGGTGTGACTCCTTGGATGGCCACCCTTTTTCTCCCCTTGCCTCATCCTTTCTCCCAGGGATGCCCCACTTGGGTCATAGGTACAACGGTCCATGACTGGAGCTCCAAGCCAAGTTCCCCCATAGCCTAATCCAGTCCCCTAGCTGTGAGAAATAAAGCTTTTTATGTTTTGTCATGGCACTTGTTACTGTAAATCATCAACACCAATTATTCAGTGATAATCTTTTGGAATGTATTTACTGATTTAGTTTTCACTAAGTTAATAGATGAATAAACAAAGCTTTGATTAATAAGCTCGCCAAGAAGGCTTCAAGTCTTGCATTTATTATTGTTGTATATACAATGAAATTCCACATTCATAGTTGCATTTTAGTTGGTCAGTTCTTCTTATAGGGAATAATTCCATTTTTAGGCAAACGAACCGAGGGATTCAAAGAAGTTCTAGAAACAAGTGATTATCTGTAATACCAAGTCAGTCCAATTCCTCTCCAATTCTTTGGAATCATTCTATGAAATGAGCCTGCCAAATTGCATAACAAGATTTCTCGTGTAATAATTACTATATATTTTGTATTGCTCTACCAATGTCTTTGTAACTCCCTTGTATTCCATCTGTCTGCACAGAACGGACGTCAAGAATGAAGTGATCGCATTTGCACTATTTGTACTGTTGCGTTGATTGCAGTAGATAAATGAAACTTGCCTTCAAAGCGTATGAATTTGTGATGACTTTTTTTTTTAGTTTAATTTATGAGTCACTATGTTTACACTCAAACTTCACTTGTGTAATTGAAACGTTTACAAGTTCATTCTATATCACCTCAGCTGTTTGGTGACTAAATGAACATTCTTTTCCTCCACTACTATGGTGCTCTGATCCCTCTGCCATCCGGTGTTAGGGGCACTAAGTTTTAATACTTCATTTAATGACAGGATTTCACAATTTATAATATCATCACGGTTTTTGGTTATGAATATTTTTTCACAAATATCCAATTCTATGGGTGTACTTAAAGAATTTAACAGTTTTATGTTATGGCCAATGTTGTGGTTTTTTGTCCAAAAATGGTGTGACACTGCTGATTTTTCTGTTTGTTTCAACTCTATGTTCCTCTGGTGTTCTATTTGCCTGGTTAACAAGTTTCTCTTAGTTTTTCCTATGTAGCTTTTATCACAAGTTTCACAGTTTATCTGATAAATTTCCAGTTTCAAAGTGTTGGGAATTGAATTTTTTAGTGGTTTACTTAGGTTCTTCAGACTGAATTTGTTTTGGGGTGCTAGTTGTAAGTTTAGTCTTTTGAAGATTCGTTCAAATTTTCTAAAGCCTATGGATGGTAGGTGAATTTTCTATATTGCCAATTTGTGTTTTTAAGTGGTGTGAGAGTGGTATTTTTTGATATTATCTTCAGTTTTTCTTTTCTCTTAATCATGTTCCTTATGATGGCTGGGTTGAATCCGTTTAATACTGCTATGTTATATCTTTTATGTGTTGTTCTTTCAAGAACTCCTCCTTACTCAGTGGGATGTTGTATAGCCGGTGAGTTAGACTTCTAAAGGCAGCTAGTTGATGTGAAACTGGGTTGTACTCATTTTTCTTTATGTAATTATCTATGTGTGTGGGCTTCCTGTATATTCCAAAATCTACACCACGACGATTCCCAGTTATCTTGAGGTCCAAAAAGGGTAGGATGTTGTCTCTTTCTACTTCCATTGTAAACTGGATGTGATTATCTTGCAGGTTCAGTAATTTTAGAGAATCTTCTTTAAGTTTCTGCGTAATGATAGCAGTTGCTATCATAAATAAATAAAGCAGAATAGGTACTTCAAGAACCAAAAGCCTATAAAAATGGCTTAAAAGTTAAAAATGGAGGCAACAGCTCCCGTAACTAGTTCCTCAAAAAATTAAAATGTAAATGACAGAATGTTAAAAACCGACTTCAAATAGTGTTCTGAATTAATTTGAACTTAACTGTTACTAAATTTCTTGAAAATGATGTAACAGCCATTAATTTATATATATGAATCTTCTCCATTATTCCCATTTTCGTATAAAGTGACTGGGAGGGATGTTATACAGTTTGATAGGTAATTACCTCATACTTTGTTTTCGAGTTACGTTTTGTTATACCTGAATGGACCTTACTCTAAATATGCTCTTCTCTTTTATCAAAATACTCAATATGTGTATTTCCAGTATAACTTGTAGGCTCCAATTTTAGGGAAAATAAGTCAAATATGGGTGCGGTGAATCAGGTACTTCAAGCTTTCCCCTTTTTGCGAAAAACAGTTAAATGTTATCTGAAAGTATTTTTATACCACTGGATGTAACCATTCACAATTGATTAGTGATTTACAGAGGTCTAAATTCATTCAAGTCAACGACCTACCTGGACTTGCACGCATCAATAGCTCACAGCCTAATTGAGTACTATAACATTCAGATGCCTATTCATACTGGGAGTAAGAAATCCACCACACAGTTGAAAGAAAACACTTTCCTAAAAGAATATCACTCACACTAAAACAGTTGCTGCCATTTTGAAAATGCCTAGTGTGTCACGAAAAAGAAGTTCGCAAGGAAACTTGTAGTATTTGCCATGAATCTGAAGATGTGCCCTGTGTGTTTATCCAAATTTTGAGGTTTACCATTCAAAAATAAATCTTTAAATTTATTGTAAAATAGAAAGCTTAAAACAATGTGTGTTAAATAAGCATTAAATGTATTGTGACTTTGCGGGTTCGTAGAATTAAAAGTCCAAGTTGCAGAAATTCAAAATGTTCTTTATTTTGGTAGAAATACACTCTGTCCACCAGCAGAATTACGTAACTTAAATAAAATCTTCCAACACAACAAAGAGCTTACTCAACTTCCACTGTTTACAACAACTCTTGTTACAATTCCTGTTTGCGACTGTCTTCACTGTCCCTTGGCGAGTTGCAGCTTTCTTATATATACACCACGACTGATATTATGAGACACTTCTCAAATATTCTTTAACAAACAAGAAATGGAATGTTCTGTTAGACAATCAAAATTCCACTAGAATGTTCCTTTTTTATCTAACTATATCTGCTTTGGCAGATCTTTTATCTCTGCCCTATGTTTATCTGCTTAGGCAAGCTGTTTATCTCCACACTGCGCTATGTCTCTTATGACGCTCTGCGTCGCGCCATCATAAATAATGGGTTCGCAACAGTATGTATGTGCAGGAAGTCCTATATCGGTTTGGGGCATTTTAACTTGGACATCATATGACATTGATATCGATGAAAGGGTAAATGTGATGTATTATTGGAGGGTTTTCAGTAAGCATCTGCATTGTCGTTATGGGAGTAGACCTAGCACCACCTGTTATCAATTGTAGAGAGTTGTTTTGAATTTTTACTAATTTATTAAGGATTTTGTTATTGGATGTAACCAGATTACCATATTCTATCATATATTAGAGTAGGTTTAATGTCTGTCTTGTAGGTGTTTGCTAGAGCAGCCCTGCTTTGTTCCTGATAATCTCTTTAATATATTGCATCTTTTGTTTATTTGTACCGTTATATTTTTAACATGATATTCCCAAAATAATTTTCTGTCATTGTATATACCCAAGTATTTAAGTTATTCTTGCTGTTGAATGTTTTGACCATTTATTTTAAGGAGAACTCAGGTCCAGTATGTGTTAGGGAAAAAGAAATCTTATGTTCTATTAGTATTCATTTTCATGCAGTTATCTAAACATTATTGTTCTAGGAATTCTATGGCATTCATTTGTGAAGTGAGTTTATGCCAAATATTTTGAGATGGTTCGTCTGCGTAAAGCGTATAATTGTTATTTTTGTGTGGTTCTATTGGTAAATCATTAATCATGATGTTAAGTGTGGGGCAAATTGCTGAGCCTTGACAATGTTCTATTTTCAATTGTTTGTATTTAGAAGTTATTACCCGACCAAGGCCACTGCAGTCCTGCTTAGGGGTGCGCCACTTGTACTTGTTACCGCTAGCCCGCCCTCAGGTACAGTCCGCTTGGCAAAACATGAACGTTAACAGATCTCATGCAGATATTTTCACTGTTAGTATAATCATATGCATATTCATATCATAAGCAATGAAATATATTGACAAACGCTTTAAAATACAATGTGAGCATCTCTGTTTCACACACACACACACACACACACACACACACACACACACACACACACACACACACACACACACACACACACACACACACACACACACACACACCTTAAACTGACTTTCTTCCAGGATGTCTCTCTCCCTTGCAGTGTCGGTCTCTAATCTGTTGGTCGTTTCTTCTCCAGACACATCACTGCTCTCCAGTCTTGCATTATTCTTTCCATTTCTTCTTCCAAAAGTGCATCTTTTAGCCAGTATGTATCTTGAATATCCTTCACCTTCTTAACAGAGTTTTTCGAGTCATTTACTGTAATTGCTCTAATAGCATATGTTAAAGATTTTAGTGTTGACAGAGAAACATGGTCAACATAACACAAATATAAATATTTGTTTTAAGGCTCCGCTTATCTTAAGAAATTGATGTTGATACTTCTTTCTTCTTTCTAATGGAAATTGATTTCAAAAGCAAATCGCCTTCCTCCTCAGTTCATCAAGAACAAACTCAGTTGTCAGGGAAATCTGTTACCATGTTTTTTCAGCATTACCAACATCTGAAGACAAAATAAACCTAAAAACAGAATCAACTGCTGGTATGTCACAATTCATTACACGGTGTTTATTTTTTAAAATGAATATCTGTTCCCAAATTATAAATCTATAAGATGCTGTCCAGGACTCTTATTTGTATACACTCCTGGAACATCGTCACTCTGCCAACACTTGGAAACTGTGTTATGTGTGTGAATCCAGGTTTCTTCCATGTATATCACTGGGTTATTTTCCCCGCATTCTTCTGGATACTCTAAGAAATGATGCTCTTTGAGTCACTATGTTAGGACGTTC
Source organism: Mantis religiosa (assembly GCA_030765055.1). Classification (NCBI taxonomy): domain Eukaryota; kingdom Metazoa; phylum Arthropoda; class Insecta; order Mantodea; family Mantidae; genus Mantis; species Mantis religiosa. The sequence goes on from CM060956.1 coordinate 157,480,276, forward strand.
GCTCATTATATTCCTTTTATTTTTACACTTTTTGAATTGAAGTCCAGTAGATTTCACTATTTTTCTAGGTTTTTCTTTACCCCCCAATGAAATTCACCTCCTTTTTTATAAAGGTGCAGTGATTTTCGCAGTGTAGGGATTTCCTGTTTATAACCTCATAATACTCCTGTCATTTCTAATGATGCACTTATCCATTTCGTCCAAAACAATTTTATTTGGAGGAGGTTTACCAGTCTTGCGAATTGATTTATTTTGCTCACTCCACTTTGTTCACACCAGCCCTCCTTTCTAATCTTGCAAATCATTGTCTTGCAGTAGCCAGTAGAAGTGACAGCATGTTTGGTGGCATTTGTAATGGGTATTTTCTGATCTTGTTTCTCATCACAAAACAGAATAACATAAATAACTTGCCGAGCTTGCTCATGAATAACAATTTCCTGTACGTTCCATCACTAGCTGTGAATACTACGCTGCACACTAGTAAATTGGACTATACAGAATTTTGTGATGTATACATGTCGTCATTGCGTTTGTTCGCCTGCTTGCAGCTTCCAGTGCAGGACTGCACTGGCCTTGGTCGGGTTATACCATATTTTGTTTCACAAAATCTTTGAGTGTGTAAACTGTAGATCCAACATAACATATTGCCTTTAACATTCAATTTGGATTTCTATGCAGAACTTATAATTTCCTAATTGATCGAAGGCATCTTCAAAGTATGTAATTTATTCACATAGAAATTGATACAATTTTTTGCTTCATCAAGAAAGAAAGAAAAAAAAAAACAAGAAAATTATATACTGTGTTATTTACTTTGGAGGTAGGATTATTGTTAACAGATGTGACTACAATTTATGAAACAAGTTTTATTGGAATTTAGGGATATTTGCTGCTACAGCTTGTTGTTAATCGAGAGCATCTGTAGTTTCTTGACTCAATTTCAGAATCTGTTCAGTAGTGGAGTGGCGAGTTCGAAATGTAAGTCTAGACTGAACCAGTCCTTTCATGTCTTTAAGAATATACTTGTCAGTGAAATTGGACAATAGAAAGATGTTCTGCAGGTTTCAGAATTGGAATTATAATGGCTTTTTTCCATGTGGGGGGAGATACTGGAGTTCCATATTTGATCAATAAAGTTTAGGCAAGTAGTTAACACTCTGGGACCTAGATGTTTAAGTAATTCTCCAAAAATGTGGTCAGGACCTGGCTGTAGTTTTTGTAATGTATCTATAGATTTAATTAATTCTTGTATGGTGACATTTGAAATAATAATACCATCTTTTATTGATCATTTTAGTAAATTGTTTCATTCTATTTCTGTTGGTTTTGGAAATTGCATTTTTGTTTGGGATTCTACTGGCTCTATTTCCTGTCTTGCTCTTTCATCATGGCTCATTGCTTTTATAGAAAGGCCTGTAGTTCCGGTAACTTAATGGTAAGTGACCACAACTCCATTTTGTTTTATCTGGTTGTCAACGAATTCAGATCTGCTTGTCCAAAGTGGGTGTTCAATAAAGCAGTTTGATAGCCTTGTTTTGAACATAACCCTCGACAGTAGTGCCATTTTTCCTTGTATTAATATAGGTTTGGAATAAAATCTGATGTAATTGTGGTAAACCTGCCACCACCGCCGCTACCACCACCACCACCACCACCACCACCACCACCACCACCACCACCACAATAATGCTATTTTCACTGTAGTAGCCTACTATTGCCCATTTGGTTTCATTAGCAACTTGCGCCTGTTAACTTTTTGTACAGACAACAAAGACTTGGAAAACTTCTGTGATAAGCCAGCTGTTCTTTTGAAACTTTCAAGGCCATCACATCTATTCTCACAGGAGTTTATTCCTGCCTGTACTTTTTGAGTGTAGGTGAAACCTTTGTTTCTGGTCTTTTGAAAGGAGAACAGTGTGTCTCAGGACTGCATGTTTAGTGTTATTTTGTTTGTTATGGCCATTATTCATATAGAAGCAAATGTTCCATCGGGCATCACTCTGTTTCTTGTAGTTGACAATTTTGTAATCTGTTGTAGCTCTGGATGAACATGTTTCATTCAAAGCTGCCTTTAGTGTTTTCTCAATATCTTGCACACCTGGAGGGCTAATACTGGGTTTAAATTTTTGTTGGAAAAAGGCATGTCATTTTTTTTTCATTTTAAGGAGTTGGTTGTACTCCATCTTCTTGGTGGAGTTAAACAGCCTTTTTTGTTGAATATGATAAATATATCACACACAGTTTTTAAAACAAGCTCTGTTGGGAACCCATATTCTACATGTCGCTTTCCTTGCTAATAAGCAATTGCTTCACGTTCTTGGTAGCACTTCCTGGAACTGCCATTTGCAAATTGATGCTGCAGCTCTTAGCAGGCATTAATATTATTGCGAAACCGTATCTACGATCGCGTGGCTTGTTTACACAAAAGGAACTGATAGGTGGTCAGTGTGAAAACCAGGAACCTACAGACAAAGATAACATACAGATAAGGGTCTGCCGAGGCAAACGAACTGAGATAAATGGAAATTTCTGGACTGATAGAGATTGTTGGGGTTCTGGTGTATTTTCAAATCGTCTAGAAATTCTTAGCAAGATATTTAAGAGATTGACATGCCAGGCTAGTGGCAAGTTGTGAAACAAGAGTTGTAGGACATATAACAAGAGTGAGTGAGTCATTAGCGGTAAGCAGAAAACAGCTGAGAGTGTTGTAAACTGAACGCTGTTGTTGTCATCGACCTCCGAAGATTGTGTTGTGATATAATTTCGCTGCTACGGAGTGTATTTCTATGCAAATAAAGAACATTTAGAATTTCGGCAAAATGGACTTTTAATTCTACGAACCCACAAATATACAATATGTTCAAAATTAGACTGGTTCCATTCTCTGTTCTGTCTAGAGTGGATCCTGTACTTGGTTAGCAGTGGAGGATTTTGTACCTGTCGCATCTGTAGTTTACATGCAGATTTTGGGAAACCGTCATGCTGGATATGTTGACATATGCTTCTTTTTTGTTTTATTACCTTACATGCAATGTTTTCTCAACCTACCTATCCTACATCGTTTGGTACGGATCTCTGCAGGATGTAGGTTTAGAAACCTATTGTCCAAGTTGGGCAGTGCACTTCCTTTAGAGGATTTACTATATCTTCCATTGATACAGTGTGTGTGTGTTTGCCTGCTTTTACTGTATGTGGCACCGCAGACAGTGATGCTGATGATACATTTGATGAACATGGACCACTGATGGAATGAGATTGCAGGGGAAACCAGAGATCCTGGAGAAAACTCGTCTCAGCAGGTTGTAGTCCACAACAAATCTCACTTTGCAGTTGTCTGGGATCGAAACCAGTCCGCCTGGGTGAGAGTCGAAAGGTCTTACCACTCAACCACAGCGTGCCCTTTCCAGTTACAAATGCCAAGTATGAGTCATCTTTATTTTGGTCAGTTACCCAAGGAGACCACTGTCTTTTACTTAGTGGATTTGGTAGATTTAAAATCTACTTTCCCAGGTATTATTTTTTGTATGCTTACTGACTCAAACAAATCAAGGTATTGGCTGTTCATTCTCATTTCTCTTACTAGAGTTGCTTTCCACTTAGCATTTCTGTTTATAGTGTAGAACTATTGCAATTTTCATGCACTTCTTTGACCTCAACCCAGTTTCATCTGTTCTGATTCCCTCATTTAATTTATAGGTTCCCTATACCCCGCAGCTGCTTATTCAGAAAATCCATGATCAGTTGGTCTCATACATCTTGTTGGCACGGTAATGTGCTCTTAGCAGTGAAGCATTTCCTCACCCAGTGTCAGTTTTTCTCACTATCGAAGGAGCTTTGTTCATCTAACGATTTAGTTACTGGTTTAGGTAATGACTTTGTCTCTATTTCCAAACTTCTTCAATATGTTCAATTCACTGGTTTTCTTAAACACTTCAACTTTTGCAGTTTCCCATGTGTTATCAATGTAGAACTCTTCCAAAACTGTCTTAGCTGCTTGTTGGTGAAGGTGTGTTATTGTTTTAACATGAATTGTGGGTTTTTATTAAATATTTATATATTTTTGTTAAATATGTCCACTTTTGTTACATGTTCACTCCTGTACTAGCCTTTTTATAAGCATTAAAAATAGATGCAAAAGAGCTTGGCACCTAGCGGTTTTGTGCTAACCAAATGCTGCTGCTGATATTTCATAGTTGTGGCAATTTAAATATTGTGACTTTGTGGGTGAATAAACGTGAATGAACAGAAGAGTTCACTTTCAAATCACAGTGCTCGACTCCATTTACGACTGTCCACTCAACTAACTGCGGCTCCCTTTTATACATCCATTCATGGTACCAGAAGTTTCTGGAATGTTCTCTAACAATGACGACACTAGCAAGACAAACTTTCCAGTTATCTATCTTTTATCAGTTTTGGCTAGCCTTTTATCTCCGCGATGCAGTATCTGTTGCTTTGTGCGCGCTGGCTGTGTAATGCAATAATTCGACAATATTCAGTATATTTATCATAATGGTTAAGTTTGTCATTGTTTATTGCTGATGCTATACATAAATTGAGTCATCCAAATTTATTTTAGAGCAATTAACTTCATAATTGGCACCACAGTCCTGTGTGAGCCTTAGCCTTCTGAAGTGTCCCCATTGTTTCCTGTTAAGGCAGTGCTTCTCCAGTTGTAGATTCCAATTGTTCTTACATCGTCTCTCAGCCTGTCCTCCCATCTTAACTTTGGTCTTCCAACTTTCTTGGTTCCTTCTGGCACTGCATTAAATATCCTTTTTATCATTCTGTCTTAGGCACACACATGTCCTATTCACTCTAACCTTCTGATTTTTACACAATTAGCAATGTTTGGTTTGCTATATCAATTATACAATTCATGATTATATCTTCTTCTCCAGACACCGTTTTTCTCTGCTTGACCCAAAATTTGCCTCAAAATCTTCCATTTAATATACTAAACCATCTTTCAACTCAGAAACTAGTTAAAACTCACATAAAATAACTAATAATTGTCATCTTTTGTAGGAATACACTATTGAACATTTTAAATAAGTCATAGTGATACTTTATAACCTCACGCGTATTTTGTTTCAGATTTAACATGACTGCTCAACCCCAACCTAACGAACAACTGCTTCCAAGGATTATAGCTTTGGAGGAGAAGATGAATAACATGACTGCTGAACCCCAACCTAACGAACAACTGCTTCCAAGGATTATCGCTTTGGAGGAGAAGATGAATAACATGACTGCTCAACCCCAACCTAACGAACAACTTCTTCCAAGGATTATCGCTCTGGAGGAGAAGATGAGTTTGAACTCTGAGCAAATGTTGACAAATATTGACTTCTCTGTGAAAAGACACCTAGATGCCCTGGATGTCGATAAAGAACAAGAGATAATCAAGCTGAAGCAAGAACTTCAGACAGTTACAAAAATGTATAAAGATTTGGAGGAAAAGTTAAAGAATTCAGAGAAGAGATATGAAGAAATGAAAGTCCAAATGATGACTGGTAACACTGCCAGTAACAGCAATGGTGACGTAAGTAAAATGTACTAACATTCTTTACAATTTTCTGAGATTTTTTATTGTTTATGAATGTTGCATTGTTTTAACTTTGATGTTAGATGGAGTTAAAGTTAAACAAATAATCATAAGTGCATGCATACTTACTTGAAGAAACCAGTTGACACTGTTTCTGATATAAAGTGTGCTGTGAGCAGAAAGAAACTAATGAAATTGGGCAGAGAAGTAACAATACAGATTTCTCAGTATTCTTAGCACTAGATTCATTTAAAGTTATAACAGGTGAGTCTTCTGCCCCTAATGTGAAAACATTGACCCTTTTAATATAAGAGCCGTTACAGCACCTCTGTCCTTGTATTTGGTACTCTAGTCACCCAACATTAGTACTTTTAGTGCTGAATGAGGACCAAGAAGTTGCGAAAAGCTTAAATGATTCTTCATGCATATAGTACTAACAAGGTGATAAAATCTTCCACTGATATTGAAATGAAACACAAACTTTAAGAAATATCTGATAAGCCACAATAAATTGCTGTATAGGTGAGATAGAAAGCTTTGTTCTACATTAATAATGTTCCTGAAGATCACCTCACATCACCAAAACAATAAACACAAAATTTCTAATCATGCGGCACTTTTGATTTCTGCCATCTTATTCCTGGTAGCCTGAGATGATGAGGTAGCTAAAAAAAAACAACAGAAAAACATTCAAAGTATAAACTTGAAAGAAGCGTAGGGACAGTGAAGCACAAACTAGTAAAACATTATTAAATTTTAGATGAGTCGCGTTTTTTACACATCTGCTTCACTTTCGTACCTATTTTGAGGACATGTTTCGCAAATCTTCGCTTGCATCTACGGCTCTTGTGCGACTGACGCTAGATCCAGCGGTGTGGGTCAGTCGCACAAGAGCCGTAGATGCAAGCGAAGATTTGCGAAACATGTCCTCAAAATAGGTACGAAAGTGAAGCAGATGTGTAAAAAACGCGACTCATCTAAAATTTAATAATTTTTCGCTTCACTGTGGTGTTCCAATACAGTTGAATCTCGATATAGTAAAACATTGTTTTTGCATTAATAATTAAGTAACAAGGGTGATGAAACAAATGCTTTTTCATGTATGTGGTACATAATCTAAAGAATTTAATTACAAATGAAAGTGTATGAAGGTACAATTCAGGTTAAGTTATGATATTATTTGTCGATATTTACCTATATGCTAACATCTTACTTACCGATAGGTCTTTGTAAAAGTCCATTCCCTTCCTTCTTGCTGCTCATATGCCATCACAGGCGTTACAAATCTTGCGAATTTTACAAATTAACGGCCAGTTTTCACGTTTAATTTGGCTTTGCTCAGAAACTGTTAACACTGACAGATTTTTAAGTTGGGTGAAGGGAGACATCTGTTGACACCGACAGATTTTAAAGTTGATGTGCAGCACGCAATCTGTCGGACGACAGTTTCGAGAAGCTTAATGTTGATTCAGAGTCTGTATCCCAGTTAACACCCCCTGCCCAGATCCTATCAAAATGATATAATTACACACAATGCGCAGGGAAGTCCAATTATATCAGTGTAAAACATGTAATGCAAATACAGCATACCATACCTTGAAGCAATTAACTATTCATGTTACAAGGTGCGTTCAAGTTACACCTATTTTTTTTTCAGGACTGTGACCAGATAGAAAGTTGCTCTTTTTTCTTTGTGAATGCATGACAGATGGCAGCACTGTACAGTGTATAGCACTCTTGTGGTAGTGACGAGAGTAAGGACTATTTTTGATACTTATTTTGGTGATGTTTTCATTACAAGAACAGCGTGTAATCATTCGTTTTCTCCATTTTCTGGTGTGACACCTATTGAAATTCATCACCAGTTGAGTGATGATAGTACCACGGATGTGCCTAATGTGTTCCTGGGTGCAACAGTTCAATGAAGGCAGAACAAATGTGACAACAAACCAACATCGCCTCCAAAATTGGTATTTCCGTGGGATCTGTGCACACAATCCTGCATGCAGATTTGAAAATGCTCAATCAGTGGTCCTCCAAAACGTTCTCCACTCGCTGGATCATGTCAGACCGGCTGGTGCAAGACCGTAACTCTTGGTTTGTTGTCACAAAATGTTCTGCCATCGTTGAATTGTTGCATTTAGGAACGCACATTAGACACATCCATGTTACCATCACTACATGTCTCATTCAACTGGCGATGAATTTCAGTAGGTGTCACAGCAGAAAATGGAGAAAACGAATGATTACATGCTGTTCTTGCAATGAAAACATCGCCATTTTAAGTATAAAAAACAGTCCTAACTCTTGTCGCTGCCACTAGAGTTCTATGCATTGTACAGTGCTACCATCTGTCACTCAAAAAGTCCAAGTGTATTTTAAAAAAGGTCCAGCGGCTCCTATCTGGTCCCAGTGCTGGAAAAAGAAAATAGGTGTCATAACTTAAATGCAACTCGTACAGTTATCTATAATAAGAATAAATATTAATATAATGTAAGGATAGCTGAAGTTGGTAACAAATGATTAAATTTTATTGTGATATTTGTATTGCTTCGCTGTCAGTAGCTTTAGTTCTTACATCTCACACAGTAATTGAGAAGTAACGTCTGAAATGCTCTGGTGTTAATTTACATTCAGTATCACTTGAACATATATGTACATTGTTTACTCATGACTTTAACTATAATAATATATAATTCTTTATCATCTTATGTTCATACAGAAACAGGCGAATCGTCAATTTACATATTTACAGTGCAACAAGCTTTTCATATTTAATATTTACAGTGCTTTAAGCTTCTTTATCAGTGTAATAATTATACTAAGCTTATTAAACTAATAATTTATAATACAATATACATAATACATGTCATTATTTAAAAGTTGATTGTATTTACATTTTCATTAGTGTACTTATTAATGGCTCAACAACTAATAATATACTTACTTAAAACTTAATTATATTTCCATTTCATTTAGCTAAGAATTCCTCTAAAGAGTAAAATACATTTTTAATTAAATAAGTTTGAAGAGCAGTTTTAAATTCTTTATAATTCTCACATTGCTTTATCTCAGCTGGCAGCCTATTGTACAACTTTGCACCAGCATAACTGGGCAGCTTTTCAAATAGTGTAAGTCTGTGTGTAGTAATGTTAAGGTTACTTTTGTTTCTTGTGTTATGATGCTGGCATTGGAAATTTCTATCTGATCATATATAAAATAGTTTTATACATATACAGGCTTGGTAATGTCATTATTTTTTGTTCTCTGAAGGCTCCCCTACATACATCGAATTGTTTTAAGTTTAATTTTGATGTGTTGCCCCATTCATTGCATTCATTATCAGTGTGTGGAATATGATATTTGATTTCATCTTTTGCAGCTTCGGGTGAATGTACCAAACACAGATGCTACACAAAATGTTGCTACAAGAGTTGAAGATATATTTAAGTTTACAATAGATGGAAATTTATCTGAGGTGAAGTCCATCTTAACATCAGGAGCAGATGTGAATGCTGTAGATAATAAGGGTTACCGTCTTCTACATTATGCAGCAGAACATGGGCATGTTGCAGTTTGTGAATATCTTCTGAACAAGGGGGCTCCTGTAAATGTTAAGGATGTTTGGAATAACACTCCGCTACACTGGGCTTGTTATAAAGGACATATTGATATTGCAAAGCTGCTTATTGCTTGTGGTGCTTCTGTTAACATAACTAACTTTTATAAATCTACTCCTCTACATTATGCATCAGCACAAGGACATACAGCAATATGTGAATATCTTCTGGACAAGGGGGCACATGTTCATGTTAAGGTTGATCAGGGTGCCACTCCCCTACACAACACTTGTTATAAAGGACATATTGATATTGTAACTTTGTGGGTTCGTGAAATGAAAAGTCCAATTACACAAACTCAACAATGTTCTTTATTTCCACCGATTTACAGTTTAATATTTGCCAATTACACAGAATTACGTAATGCACACAATTACGATTCACCAGTTCGTCCGTTACAATTTCACTTGCACTCGTAATTACGTACAATCTTCCGATGCTCTCCCACAGTCTTCTCGTTGTACACTAGCACTGCATTCTTACACCAAGAACTCTGACTGACTGACTCACTCCCTTGCACGACGTGTTGCTTATATAGGGTCCGCTTGCCGATCTGAAAGGTTCTCGATTAGATTGAATGTCCCGAGTTTCCAGAACCTAGGAGAAGGGTAAAGAGACGGCTCAGGGGCCCGACATCCCTCTCCTAACCATCCCTTCTTAACGCTATAAGACAAACGAGGGGGCGGGGCGAACGACGACCCGTCTCCTGTCGCCCACTCTATAGGGTGTTCCGATGCTCGCGTGACACTGCTCCCTCCTCAAAGCTGGTCGTCCCGAACAGCACCATCGTAGCGTGCCAGGCGGTCTAGGTGCACCACCAGCATCTGCTCGGAGTCTCAGCCAGAAGTAGCGCTGCCGAAGTTTGTCAATCGTTCGGTTCGCTCCCAGGTGTCCTCCCGAAGTACCGGCGTGCACTTCCACCAAGACTTCCGGGACCTTACTCCGGGGAAGTACCAACTGTTCTCTCTGCGTCTTCCCATCGGGTGACTCCCATACCCGGAACAGCACGCCCTCTCTGGTCTTCAACGAGTCCCATTGGGCCCAATACGACTTGTAGGTGGCGCTCCTCGGTGCGATGTCCTCCCAGGTTGGTCTCGTCCCTGCGTCCACTTCCCTCAAGAGTGGCCCCAAGTCTGCTTCCGCCAGCTGCTCCCTCCTCAGGCCTGCGCTATCCCGGCCTTCAGCAGGCACTGCCACAACTACTCGGACTGCTGCGGCACGCTCCTTCTCTTCCACTCTTGTGCACTGGCCGCACTCTACTGGACAGGGTCTTCGGGACATGGCGTCTGCGTTACCGTGGCTCTTCCCTCTACGATGTTCCGAGGTGAAGTCGTACTCCTGCAGCCTCTGGACCCAACGTGCTGTCTGGCCTTCCAGGTTCTTAAAGCTCAATAGCCAGGTTAGGGCGGAATGGTCAGTTCTCAGGTGAAATGGCTGACCGTACAGGTACTTGTGGAAGTGCTCCAATGTCTTTACTACCGCCAGTAATTCTCGTCGGGTGACGCAGTAGTTCTTCTCTGCCTTGGATAGCGTCTTGCTGTAGTAGGCTATCACCCGCTCATGGCCGTCCTGGATCTGCGATAGGACACCTCCAATGCAATGGTCGCTAGCGTCAGTGTCCACAATGAAGGCGCCATCCGGCTGTGGGAAACCCAAAATTGGAGCACTGCACAGGGTCTCCTTTAGGTGCTGGAAAGCGTCTTCGGCGTCCTCCGTCCATATATAAGGTCGGTGTTCCTCTGTCAGGCCGGTGAGGGGCTTGGCGATGTTGTCGGCCTTTTCCTCTAAATCATTAAGGCGGTCGTCTACTTGACCCATCCGCTTGCCCAGATTCGTGACGTCATCCCTCACGCCGGCCAATTGTTCCTCAAATTTGGCGGCGAGAGCCTCGTTCGCCACCTTCATTTCCGTGGCCAGACGGTCGTTCGCTGCTCTCATTTCTGTGGTTAACTCGCTCTTTATTTCTTCCATCTTCTCGGTGATGTTGTCGTTGGCCGTCTTCATTTGTTTCAACTCGGCGGTGATGTTGTCGTTGGCCGTCTTCATTTCTTTCAGTTCCGCTAAAATCTTTTCTAATGCTGCCTCCATTGTGTTATATCCCACTTCTGACACCAATTGTGACTTTGTGGGTTCGTGAAATGAAAAGTCCAATTACACAAACTCAACAATGTTCTTTATTTCCACCGATTTACAGTTTGATACTTGCCAATTACACAGAATTACGTAATGCACACAATTACGATTCACCAGTTCGTCCGTTACAATTTCACTTGCACACGTAATTAGGTACAATCTTCCGATGCTCTCACACAGTCTTCTCGTTGTACACTAGCACTGCATTCTTACACCAAGAACTCTGACTGACTGACTCACTCCCTTGCACGACGTGTTGCTCATATAGGGTCCGCTTGCCGATCTAGAAGGTTCTCGATTAGATTGAATGTCCCGAGTTTCCAGAACCTAGGAGAAGGGTAAAGAGACGGCTCAGGGGCCCGACATCCCTCTCCTAACCATCCCTTCTTAACGCTATAAGACAAACGAGGGGGCGGGGCGAACGCCGACCCGTCTCCTGTCGCCCACTCTATAGGGTGTTCCGATGCTCGCGTGACAATATTGTAAATCTGCTTATTGCTTGTGGTGCTTTAGTTACTACACTTGATAGGAACGGCAGAAGCCCTTTGTCATATGCACAAGCACAAGGTCACACATCACTTTGTAAATACCTTGAAGAGGTAGAATATTTACTTGGAATATGTCTCCCTGAGAGAAGTGTCAACCTATCCACTCCGCTCTAGGATAACAGCCACCATTGCAGTTCCTCTTATATCCGATTATAACTGCCACATAGCACAGCCATTTTATAAACTGAATGTATTACTGATTATAAACTGTTTTTCTTCACACAAACATCAGGTTTTCATGATGTACTTGTAATTTTGTTTTGGAGGTTAATTTGTTAATTTGCTCTGTCTTCTTATTTCAAAACTGCTTCACATAAGAGCCATATCAATATTCCCTCCATCTCTTTTGCCAAATTTTTGTTTCCTAACTATTTCTCTGGAGTGGTATGTTCCTTAAAATACAGAGTTATGTTTAATTAATAGGCTCATAATAGTTTCAAGTAAGTTTTTGCTGCTGACGTACCTTAATTTGTGTGGTCAAAAACTGGTGTGTTCTTTGATAAGTCCTCGTTTCTACTTTGACAAAGATATTATTATTGATAAGATCATGACTAATACAAAAACAGGAAGGCATTATCTAACATATGTAATGTATAAGTTCAAATGCTTAGACATAAACCACTCAAGCATGGTCTCTCCTTGAAGGCCACAGGAGCTTTCATTTTTGTTAGTGCTAGAATACTCAATGCTGTGTATTGTTACTTTTATATTGAATTAGTTAAGAGTTGATTTTAAAAACTGATCATTCAAGGAATTCTACATAGCTTTATTCCAAAGCTGCAGGTCTAATTGACTTCTGAACAAAACTGCAAGATGAAATTTATAAAATTCCTACCTTAATTCAGGATAAAAGTAATACACTTCGTTACTGCAGTCAATATATAAACTATTTTTAGCAGCATCTGACATTTCAGTTGTTCTGCATTTCAAACTTTTTTTTAAATTAATTTATTCTTATGATTCTGAATTGAATTTGAAAATAATCTCCAAATTCTCCCTTGTCAGGTTTTCAAACAATTCATAAATAACAAATGAAGTGAAAGATTTGTGGAACCTAATAAAATTTACTTTCAACAAGAATTATGTACGAGTATGAAAAACTAGGCTATAAATATAATTTGTCATATACGTCTAATCAATAATCATAAGCACATTTGTAACCTAACCTAAATACCCTCTTCGATATCGCATGTTTGGAGCTGTCCCTTTTTAACATCCAATAGCAATCATGGCAGTATTCCACTTCCATTGATAACTTTATTTCAATCTTTTTATTGTCGCGGCAACGGGCATAAATAAGAAAAAGAACCTAAAAGAACTGGTTTTTCTTGCCTTAATAACTCACCTAAACTGCTTTCAGACACAACTGTTACCTCAGATACCCTTCCCCAGATTTTTATAGCTGACCCACACCATTGTTCCTGTTTTATAAATCTATGGTTATTAGTTATTACTTCTCGTGTTTTTAAAAGTAGCACTTTATTTCCTAATGTGCTGCTAGGAGGTGTCATTTATAAATGCCCTCTTGGAACCAGGAGACAAGCACATTTTGAAACAAGCTGTAGTATTACCGAGTAGCTGTGCACGTGTTTAATTGCTCGCAACTGACCTGCCCTCCCCTCCAGTTGCAACCGTTCTGAGATGGACTCGTCCAGATACCACTGTGTATCGCTCTGCACTTTTCAAGATAAAATAATACATCTTTACGTACACCGCCGTCATAATTGGCAGTTACAGCCGCATGTTTCATAAAACGTATCGTCTGAAGATAGTTTGTGTGACTGCACCAAGAGATAGTTGCAGTTCGACTGTTTTACCTGTAAAACCATTCCTGTACGCAACATCGGGCGTTTAACGACAGCTTTTCGTGAAACAAATTTATACTTTAAAAACTTATGCTTTTAGTATTTCTCTGAACTTTGTGCATTTTACAGCCTATTCTAGTGCAGTTAGATAAATGTTCCTTGGTAAGCGAGAAATTACAAATTCTGCAGAAGTATGGCCCAAATGTCACCCTGAATCAGGATTTTGTCGAATCTTTAGTCTACAATACTACTCGCTCCAGGCTTAAATTGTGAACGCATATAAACATTACGCTATGTATCACTCTATCAGCAAAGACTTATTGTTCTGTGCCGTCAGCTGTTTAGCCTGAGTCATAGCAACCGTCACGTTTCACTGCAGCACTGTAGCGTTAGAAAACACCAATATTTACTAAATAAAGTAATTAACAAAACAGCTACGAAGAATTATGCAATATAATTTTGTGAGTAAAAACTTACTAAAGCTAGTACATTATCTGTAGTAGGAGGCTCCTTGTTTAAGAAGAAACTATGTACTTTAAAGAAAATAGTGCCCAATTTCACCAACAGATGTTAAGACTTAACACAAGTTTAGCAACACTTAAAACAAAAATTGCATTTCACCAAGTGTTAGTGTAACATGTGTTAAATTTCTTGTTAAACTAACAAGTAAAATTTCTAATGTTAAGTCCTTAACAATTGGAAATAATCAAGATGACGAGCATGAACTCAGCTGTTGATGTCGATTTGCTATATTTAAGACTGTCTAAATGGCATTCATAATAGTGTACGGCCTATGGGGAGAAATTATTTTGAGGAGCTATCCGAAGAAAAATTTTTACGGAGGTATAGACTCGAAACTTGTTGCTATGAAGGTTACTGCGGAAGTACAAGAGAGGTTAGATCATGCATTGAAAGAAACATGCCGACCTCGCCTAAGCTTCAAGTATTATTAATTTTGTGATTTTATAACTCACTGAATTATGTGTCCACCTTCCGTCTTGAAACATTCAAGTCACTCGTCACTTGCCCTTCTTCGCACCTCGTTTTAAGTTTACTAATATTGAGTTAGAACATGCATAGAAAGGAATATGCCGACCTCACCTAAGCTTCAACTTTGTGATTTTAAAATTCACTGAATTATGTGGATAATATACTGTCCACCACCCGCCTCGAAACTTTTAAAGCACTTGTCATTCGCATCTCGTTTTAAATATACGCAATACTAACAAAGTTGCATCGTGCTTGTAGTAGTGACCCTTGCATTTCAATTAAATTCGTTTCCAATATTTTCCCCGTGGGATCTTTCTCTTAACATTCACCGCATCCGTCCTTATTTTCCACGATATCCTTACACTTCGTTTCCAATTCAATTAGCAATTCTTTCTCCATCGATGAGAAATTTGTTTTACGGCTTTATTTATGATTTTGTTCATCCGGCATTTTTCAGCTTTTGCAGACGAAAATGAAAACAAAAGCGCATCGCAGTACGTTCAGAAAATAATACGACTCATCCATAACCTTCTATAGCTGTGATATTTACAGGGTTTTTTGGCGTAACACAGTTTTGTTAACATTTACAAAAAACAGGTTGGTGAAATACAAAAAAAAAAAAAAAACCAAATAGCATTATAGTTAGCGTTGTGACAATTGTTAACGTAGATTTTAACATCTGTTGGTGAAATCTGGCATAATAGGACTTATCAAAATCATCTACTTGCTCTGAAACATCAATTAGCATTTAGCGGTATCCGTTTCTTTAACTTCGATTCTCTCTCACCAGTTGCTTCAGACGTTAGTTGAGTTAAGCCTTTCAAAGTCCGGGTGTCGTTACGTTGAATCAAGAAGTTCACAGCGTTTAATGCAACAGTCGTTAGAGGTTTTCCACTCTTATGTTTCTGTACACTAATCAGAGGAACTGAGCAGCTCGTCCTACTGACACGCAATACTAATTGGACGAGTGGAAGAGCATCGCTTCACTGCAGTAAACAACGTAATCGGGAGAGTACCAAGTACCGCGTAACAATAAGTGAAAGTAAAATGTCTGAGCTCATGGTTAAATATTATAGAAGTTCAATTACGGTATTAACTCACTCCGTTCACTACTTAAGTGTTTCAAATGACCGATAAGTGTAGTAAAGAACCATTTCCTCTCATATTTCACTGTTTCGTTCGCTCTGAAAGTTGTGCTAAAGCGTAATATTGATATTGGTACACATCCAGGGTCGTATTCCTAACAAAAACGTGGGTGGAGCACACCTATAAGTTTTTCCAGATGCTGGAGAACCGATCAGAATCCTGCACTTGCAGATTCGACTTCCTGTTTTGGTTGTTCTCAGCATGCATACAACCTTTTATCCGTTCTTTTAGGTAATCCTCTGGGTTCCACATATGTCCTGGAGGTCCGTTAATAGTTATAAACGTTATTTGAAGGTATATATTTTGTACTTTTGCAGTATTTTGAATGTTAAATTAAGAAAGGCAATGAATTAAGAAGTATAACAAATATCACATCAGTCAGATACATCGAACAACAGTTTTGCAATGAAGTACAAATGGTCGTACAACAATACAGAGGGAAAACTAACTCGTCGTTCTTTATCTAGATGAAATAAAATATTAGTATACAATGTAAATGTATTGAAACATGCAGAGCGTTTTAGACTAACAATGCTCAGTAGACTAATAATGCCTTAGGGAGTAACATCTTTCTAATTGCAAACGTAACACTTCTCCTTTTATACTGTATGATATTTGTGACGATTTAGATTAACGTTTGCATCTTGTAATGCTTAATAAATGCATGTTGGATGCTCAAGTGTTAGTGTACCTTTGTCTAATTCTTTCCCTTTCCAAAGCAAGCCATGAAGCTCCGGCCGCTGCTAGACCGCCATTATGTTAAATACAAAGGCTGTTCAATAACGATTGATCACTTTTTTGACAACGTACCTTCACTCATCCTCATAATTTTGATGGTCCTTCTCAAAATAGTCTCCCCTGAATGCGATGCACTTGTCCCAGCGGTTCTGCCAGTCTTCAAAGACATGCTGGAAACCATTTTAGAGATATCCTTCAAAATCGCATCCGCAGCCTTCACCATTGCTTCTGATGATGGATAATGCCTCTAGGAAGGCATTTCTACAAGTTAGAAAATAGAAAAATGTCACATGGGACTAAATCCGGACTGTAGGGAGGGTGAAGGATGCACTTCACGTTGATTTTTGCAAGATATTCTGCAAAAACATTTGCAATATGCGACCGCGCATTATCGTGGTGCAGCATCCAACCTGCTTCACGGAAATGTGCTCTTTTACACCTGATATGGACTTGCAATGTTTTCAGGACATCCCTGTAGTATTGTCCAGTTACTGATGTGTGTGCAGGTACAACATGCTGATAAAACATTCCATGAATATCAAATAATGAGATGACCACATCTTTCCCAGCAGAAGCAACCACTTTTCCTTTTTTGGGGGTTGGTGATGAAGGAGATTTCCACACTGAGCTTTGCTGTTTGCTCTCAGGATCAAAATGATGTAGCCAAGTTTCATCAGCAGTGATTACGTTTGAAAGAAACTCCGGATCTTCCTCTAACATCAACCTTAACTGCATGCAAACCTGCATGCGAATGTCCTTTTGTTCGGGAATCAACAGTCTTGGAAACCATCGCGCACAAACACGGCTCATGTGTAATGTTTCTGTCACCAACGTGTGGGTGGCACCCAATGAAATGTTCAGTATTTCAGAAAGTGTTCTTAAGGTAATTCGTCGATCCTCTCTCTCAATGGCAGCAGCAGTGTTGATGTTTTCTTCCATAAGGGCATTAACTGGAGCATCAGTTCCACCTTCCTTTGAAACTGATTGTCTCCCCTCTTTAAACATTTAAACCACCTCCGAGTTGTGCTGTAGGTAAGAACAGACTCCATAGACCTCCTGTAACATTGTATAGACCTGAACTGAAGATTTGTTGACACGAATGCAGAATTTCAAAGCCGCATTTTGTTCCTCGCGTGTTATCTCCATTACAGCGGTAGGTGATACTGAACACGTCTGAAATTGCCTGGTTCTCAGAGGCGGAAACCAGGAGTACCAACAATGAAACTACTACGGCGTGTTTGTTTCACATTAAGCTAACAGGATATAATAAGATTGAATTTTAGTGCGAAAAATTATGACTGTAAAAAATTATGATCATTCTTTATTTAACATCCCTAGTAATATGACTTAAGCACACTGAATAATATAACTGTACCCTCAACAATCACGTAAAGTCCGCCTCGGTAATGTGTCTGCCTGACGTTCAAGAGTTCCCGAGTTCGGATCTCGATCGCAGTATTCACTGTATTCTGATATGCCGGTATTTCGACACTTTATTTTAGAATGATCGACATGTGAAGTACATTTAACACAGTATGTTGTACTTCATTATTCGAAAGTTTATCTTTAGAGTCAGTTGTGATTGAGCATTCATTTTTACTTTCTCTGCAATTTGTTTACAGTAAGTAGGAAAAGTGTTGCATTTCCCCCTTGATACCGACATTTAGATGAAACTCGCGTTCTGAATTCTCCAAATACAAAGGTTATCTTTAGAAAAAGCTGTGTGTGTCCATGTATGTATATAATTAAATGCACATTACAGTGGCCCGCCTTGGTAGCATGGTGGTAGCATGTTTGCCTCACGTTCAAGAGGTCCCGAGTTAGAAACTCTGTTAGGGCGAGATACCTGGATAAGGTTTATCCGGGGTTATCCATTATCCTGATTGACGAATGTCGCGTAACTAAGCTCCATTGACCCCGGACTCATTTTCGGCATCATTTCACCAATTTCATCCATCGTCCGATATGGCTTAACGTTGGATGACGTAAATTTCCAAATAAAAATGCACATTACAGTGCTAAGAGAATGTGATCAAGACTGCTACAATATATAAAAGAAAAACTTGCCCGCCTCTGTAGCTTATGTGGTAGAATGTCTGTTACAGGACCCCATGTGGAATTCCAGTCTGGGCGAATCATCCGTATAATGATATTTCTTTGCATTTTCCTTATCCTCAAAGATATACGTGGGACAGCTAAGCGCTATGGACGACGGAGCGCATTTCACCGATATCATTGATCATTGGATTTTACTTAAAGTTTGAGGATTTTAATTAAATATAAAAATGCTAGTTATACGAAGGACTCATTTGTGGCATTGCTATATATTTTTACTCTTGACAATGTAACTATAAATGGTATCGTAGATTCAACAATATATTTTGAAGTTTCTTTGGTTGACAGGATCTAATTTATTTAAAACTTTTTATGTAAGGCTTCCAAAAACAGGTAATTGCTTCTTTTCATTTTTTACTAAGCTTCAATATTATTACTCAACTCCAATATAGCCAAACCTGAAATATCTAGATGCCAGCCATCTCATCTGCTTGTTTCATAAAATCTAATATATTTATTTCTGATGTCAACACAAAGTTCAAAATACTAGATTACTACAGCAAACATTTTCCTATTCTTCTAATTCGAGTGCACGTAAGCCACGACGATGCTACCCTTCTTTCGGTCGTTAAGTACATCCAAGAAATCACCTACAGTAATGGCGCTATTTCATTTATTGACATCAGAACCTTCAGATACCACCTTAGCATGTTTATTTACACAGTTTAAGTTACTATAACTGAAGTTATATTTCAGTAAGATATACCAATGCTAACTCACTGCAGCTTTCGCGGATTCACCACTATTAGTACTGTCACGTGGTCACTGAAAACAGCTGAATGGTGTTGAAGAAATAATAATTTCTCTAAATCGGCTTTTGTTTTCTTCGCTTTTGGTGTGCTGCTCACAGCCTAATTACCACGTGGTGGGATTTAAGTAAAACAATCACACGTGTAAGTTCGAACAGTGATAAGATGTTTCTTGAACAATTTTATATAATAAGTTAAAGGTTATGTAGTCATAAATTCATCCCGGTATATTGCTCTGTTCCATTTTGAACATAGTGCTTCCTTTTCTTATCAAGTGATAACACGGTACCCTTTTACCTGGTTAAGTGATTGACTTTACATGCCGTCACAAATATTCTTGTGGCATATTTAAATATTAATACAGCAATAAAGAGCTATGATAACAATTTTCTTCATATTACTGTGCTTTTATTTAAGCATTCCTTACGATTATCAATGACTGCATGCCTCTGACGACACAAGCAGCAAGACACACTATATCTTAGCCTCGTATCTCAGGAGACGCTGATGAAACTAGGCGAAGAGCGATGGGTTTTGTTTCGGGCATAAAATCTCTTAGCATGACTTCCTTCCGAACGGAAACAAGGATGTGTTCCCATACCTAATATTTAAAACAAAGGAACACGACGACTAATGAAGAGATATCTGAACATAATTAAGCTGTCTTTCATGTCCAATATGGAATGTGGCACTTATTATGTGTTTCAAATGCGAAGATTTATCGCCTGTAGCCAATCAGATGCATTAGAGCGTGTACCGTTGCCACCTCATTATCCCCACTCTTTTTACATTTCCCTCTCCCTCGCAAACCTGCGAGTGTTGGTAGCGCTAGACATAAGGGAACACAAACTGAATTTTCCAAAGTTTTATAATAATGCAGTTGTACTCACAATTCCAACATGAATATTCGTATATTTTGCAAGTGTTTTATATATTACGTTTAAATTTGATTATAGTTTATGAATAGCTTAGTTTTCTAATCCAACGAAAATACCAGCGGTGCATGCGTATAGCTGTGAATGTTACTTACGTTAACAGATAATTCGTCATTGTCATTGTTTTCAACGTCTGAGTACTGCAAATTTATGATGATAGGTTCGAAAATCTCGTTATGTGCTATTTCTTTCCAAAAGTCGTACTCCTGTAGTTTATCTGATGTCTCACAGTTTTCCCAGTCTTGTTGCGTTCCTTGTCAATTTCTTCGTTCAGTAAGTCAGATTAAAAATATTATTTCTGTTTGCAACATAATTTGAGCCCACATTAACTCTATTGGATTGTTCTAGCAGTAGTAAGGGAGGATCGTGTCTCATTGATCCAGCTGATACACTTTTTCATGGAAGAGTAAGTGAATAATGCTGCTTTGAACTCTCTAAAGTAAATAGAGATTACGAACCATTCATATACAAAGATATAATGTGACCAGACACGTTCTGCCAGACTAGCAAGAAGTGTATCGTTTCCTCTCATGGAATTTAACAAACACCTTGGCTTATTCAAAGTATATATTTCTTTTATCAAGTCATGTCAAATGTTTACGTTTCAGTTCTGAGTAATTTCAAATATACGTCCACGCATACACGCCAAACAATAATGATACTCATTACAGTGCTTACGTCGCAATACCTTGTAATAATATAATGACAGCTGCTTTATTTATTTGTATTAAGAAAAATATTTGAGCTAAAAGTAATTGATTTATACGGTTATGTTAAATACATTACCCTCTACCTTCTACATGGATCAGTTTTTGCAAAATCTGAAATTTGTCTTAGCGCGAATAGTATTTATTAGAGATTGAATAGTTTGGCGCTCGTCACACAGCACGTAGGGAGAATGTAATACAACAACACCGCCGGACTACGATTGGTTGCTCACCTTGTAGCGCTCAAGGACAAACACCTTCCCATTTGAAACACATAAATAACCACAGCAACTAAAGGAGCGTTCCTGAAAAGCTCATAACACTGTTAAAAAATTGATAATACAACCGTAATCGGTACCTGGATTTATTAAATGGTTATTAGCGAAATGTTCTGTATGTGTCCAAAAGTTATGTGTAGCGTGAGCTAATGTTATCACATAGACATAAAAAAGCACAGCGCTACGGAGCGACACGTTTTCTCTGTGTATATGGAAAAAGTGAACATAGCTTTGGGCTAAAAACCAAGTGTAACGAGTTTGGCGCAACTTCGTGTTATTTAATCAGAATATATTTAAAATTGTAATTATCAATGAAGCAGGAGGTATCAGCATCTGTAAATATAATTTGCTTTTCCGATGACACGTAGGAAAGTTTGGTATAACAGAATGTTTTTGTTAAATCTTTATTAGTCTGTGTCTTTAACACTCCTTGACGGAACTTGATGCAATAATGTTGGTGAAGTTGAACTGGTACAATTGGCGAACCTGCGCGACATATTCTGTCTCTGACTTTCTCACGTCTTGCCCAATCCAACACCCAATCACTGCCACATCGAGACTCAATCTTTTGGCGACTTCAGTGCTGATCAGAAGGTAAGCTTGCTTGGTAATGTAGTTTGGAAATTGTAGCAAATTTTACAGTACCTATAATTTTATGTAGGACATTTTAAATTTTGTATTTAATACCAATATACTTTACCTCAAAAGTGTTGCGAAGTTTTAAGTGGAATTTCAGCAATGTTATAATGATATTTCTGTAATACGGGAGATATGGTACAACGCCATCTTAATGCACGTTTACCCAAAGTTGTACACTCGAGTTTGTGTAGTTTCGTTTCTTGATCTTGTGATATATATTGTCGGACAATATCTAATTTTACAAAATTCTACAGAATATATTGTTTTATAATTATTTGTGTATGCGTTCTGATGCTAAGTTAATATTCGGATAAGAATGTATCTTATCGTTCCGTATAATCCTCCATTAGGCGAATCCAAGCTAATTCCAAGAAGGATTAGCGTTGTAATGTACATACGATATCAATCAGACTACCTTCACAAGTTCACTAAATTATATATATATATATATATTACCAATTGAGCTCATTTTATTTGCAATCGTGTTGCATCATGTTTTTTTGGTCTCCCGCTCTTCGCACGATTGATTGGGAGTAATCGAATGTAAAACGTAGTCAGATTATCCTGTAGATTAGCCGCAATAACCTTGTTTAGGCTGCCGCAGCTGCTGAAAATACCAACATAACCAAATGATTAGGTTATTTTGTGGTAAAGCTTCCACACATATTGTCTGATTGGATACGTGATGACGTAACCTAACAGGCTGTTGCCAACTGCGCAGATCCACATTCTCATATTAATCTGTGTTCTGCACTTTTACTAGTGGTCATTTGCCGTAATTATGAAATTATGTTTCTTCATATTTCTGTACATAGTCGCAATATTTTGTTCCATTTTCTGGTATTCGCGGAAAAGCTCACATATTGAGCGGCTGTCGTCTGCTAGAAGGAAGGCGCGTGAGGACTCTGTAACTATAGTAAGCTGTTGCCAACAGCAGAGATTTTAAATGTTCTATGAGAAAGAAATGAGGACAATCCACATCAGAGATTTTAAATGTTCTATGACAAAGAAATGAGGACAATCCACATTGGTTTCCTTGTTATTCTCATTAATCTCATTATTCGTAAAGATTCACCTGGGCGGCGTACGGATAACGTGGCTCCGACGTCATAGCTGGATCGTTGCCAACTTTCACAGTATGTTAACGCAGAAGATACCAACATTACGTAAGCAAACCAACTAAACTGTAAGACGCAAATTAACTGATGTGAAGATCAGTGGGTCACTGCTAGTTTATTATTGCTATTATTTAAAAACTAAGGAATTTAGCACAAAGTTAGGAAGAAAAATAGGTTTTTTAATTTGTCCTCCAAATTTCAGTCATATCGGACATTGAATGGAATGGGTGAAACTATGGTTAATGAGCCCAGGGTCCATAGAGCTTAGGGTTACCCGACAATCGTTTTTCAGGATAAGGGACAACCTTGTAATAAACCTTATCCAGGTAATTCAGCCTGACCCAAGATTTGCACGCGGGACCTGTTGAAGGTGAGGCTGATACGCTGCCGAGGCGGGCAGTTACCACCACCACCACCAATGCACTATTCCCATAACAGTATAACTAGTTTCTAATAAGGAAAGTAAAAAAAAAAGCATATGCAACGTTCCCCTGTATGCGCGTATATTGGAGTGCCGCAGTTGGCAACTTGTTTTTGTGATGCCATTCCGTATCAATATAACTGTACGTCGCCCATCTACATCTTTACATTATTATCCTTATTATTTGAGTCAATCATAGTTACTTAGTGTATCATTTACCCACTGTTGTTTGGCTAGTTACACATTACAGAATCACTAGCTTGGTCACGCAATGTTGTTAGCCTCAGTAAATGCATGTTTTCACTTTTTGCAGTTTTCTAGCCATTGAGACTATGCATACTAGCTGAGAGGGTTGTGTATTCCTTTAGTAGCTTCTTCTTTTTTGCTAAGTTTACTTTTTTGTCTACTAATGATTTGGGAAAGTTACTTTTTTGTGCTATTTCAATTATTTTGTTGTATTCTGTTTTGTATTCTTCTGCTGTGAGATGGATGTTGACCAGTCCGTGTGCTAAACTAATGAAGATTGCCTGTTTGTGGGATCTTGGGTTGTATCCATTAGCTATTATGTAGTGGTCTGTCTGTGTTGGTATTCTGTAAATGCCAAAGTTTAGTCTGTTTTTATTTCTCATTATTTTTAGATCCAAAAATGGTAAATACTCATGTTTTTGTATTTCTACAGTGAATTTTATGCTTTTTTCTTGGATATTTAGAAGGTTTAGTGCATCACTGATGTGTTTTTAGGATGTCATCTACATGTCGTTGCCAGAGTTTGAACATCCAAGGGAAACCTTATTTCTAAAGCACTCTTGTACAGATCTGCCAGAAAGGGTGATAGGGGGTTGCCCATTGCTAAACCTGAAGTTTGGTGGAAATATTTTGTTTAAAACTGGAAGAAATTTTGTTCTATGCATAATTTGGTTAGTTCGATGTAATCTGAAATTTCAGGTGATGACATTCCAAGTGATTTGAGCCATTTTTCTATCAACGGAGGGAGTTGATTAACTGGTATGCTGGGAAACAGTGATTTAACATCAAACGAGATTAGTGTGTCCTCTTCTTTTAGTTCAGTATCCTTGTGTTCAATAAGTTCATAGCTGTTTTTGATGCTTAGGCTGTCAAATTTTGAAATGAGTTGAATTTGTTTATTAGCCACTTTGCAAGTTTGTATGTTGGTGAATTTGTACTGCTATCAATAGGTCTCATTGTTATGGATGATTTGTGTATTTTGGGTAAGCCATAAAATTTAGGTAAGGTTGGGTTATCAGGTTTAACTGTATATTTGTTTGGTATTATGCTTGATTTTGGTATTGTTTTTTCAAATGATTGTATGCAAGTTTTTTGAGGATTTTTGCTAATGATTTCTTATTCATTGTCAGTTGGCATTTCTACCATTTTTTCAATATAATCTGATTAAACTGTAGTTTGTTATACCTAAGCCCCAAGTAGGGTATCACAGGGAGGAAGGATTAGGTGAGAGACAGAGGGTGGTCATTTGAACGAATCACTGCACCTTGAAACACCCGTGAACACTTCTACTCTGAAAGAGAGCACAAGATGACATGATATGGATATGAAATGGATGGACAGGAAATTTGTGGGATGTAATTGACTTACCCAGCATTCGCATGGTGACCCTGGAAAAATCTCTGAAATATCCATGGGTTAAGTAAGTTGGTCACGACGATCAAATGCGGGCCACAGACAAAACTACATAAGCAATGCTGCTCTGTTTCCCCTCCCCCCTCCTCCAGCTAAACAGTAGAAGACACAAAAGAAGAAAGTTCATATTTAGGGTGCACTATAGCTTATACTTAATTCCAGTACTGGTTGGAGACTTTTACAGTGAAAATAGGAATTCAAATTTAGTGCAATAAATCATTTATGCATCAAGCAAAGAAAAGTTTTAAATACCTAGTTCATATAAAATATTATTTAGTCAAAATGATATATGAGCTACCCTAAAACACAAACGTTATTTGTGTGTATTAACCAGTTGTAGTTTAAAATGGTTAAAGGATTTTAGTGTAATGGTACATGTACACTGAAGCAACCCATGATCAATTCATTTTTCAGGCAAACAAAGCAAAGAATTCAAAGATCTATGATTATCTGTAATATCAACTCACTCCATTTCCTCTCTAATTCCTTGGAATCATCTGATGAAATGAGCCTGCCATATCGCGTAACAAGATTGCTCCTTTAGTTATTAATAGATATTTTGTACTGCTCTACCGAAGTCTTTGTAACTCACTTGTATTCCATCTGTCTGCACAGAACGGAAATCAAGAATGAAGTGATCACATTTGCACTATTTGTACTGTTGCGCTAATAGCGGTGGATAAACTAAACATGCCTGCAAAGCGTATGAATTTGTGATGATTTACTCCAGGTGTTTAACAATATGGTTGAGATGATCTGTCACCATTATAAGCATGGTTATTAAATATGAAACTCTGCCAAATTTGTTCATGGTCAGTTATTAGCATAATTTGGCAATATTGTTAACCAGAAGTTGCAGAATAACCCTGAATATGCATATGGGTGGTGTGGATCTAGTATAGCAGGTATTATAAGCATATCTCTCCTTACAGTTACATGGGATACCAAGCCGGAAAGAAACATATACAATTCTTTAGTAATTTGGAGAGCTGTAAACCCATGCAAGACAATGACTTTCCCGGACTTTATTAATAAGCTGACAGTTAAATCGAGCCAAGTAGCATTCAGAGGCCTTTTCATTTTGGGGGTAAAAAATTCCACAACCCCAGCATCCCTTAATCTTGGAAACACAATTCTAAAAGGATACTAGCTAGAGCAAGAAAGGTCAGGAATATTTCCAAAATGTGTGGTATGTTGCAAAAAAGGTTTATGAGGAAACCAATATGATGTACCTTTGTGTTTATCATGTTTTGATGTGTAGCGTCCAAGATTAGTGAAGCCTGTCTCAGTAGCGTAGAAGGTCGCATGTCTACCTCACGTTCAAGATGTCCCAAGTTCGAATCTTGGTCAGGGCAACTTACCTGGATAAGGTTTTTTCTGGGGATTTTCCTTATCCTCAAAGTCGAATTTTGGGTAACTAAGCTCTATGGAGCCTGGGCTCGTTTTAGCAACATTGCATTCACCGTTCTATATGACTTGACGAAGGATGTAAATTACAACAGAAAAGGATTAGTAAGAGTAGTGTTCAACATTAAACTTTTGGAAGTAAACTTTTATCTCTTATAGAATTTGAGTTTATTGTAAAGGAGCAAAATCAAAATAATAAGCATTAACTGCATTTGTGTACAAGACATTTGTTAGAATCCATGACACTTTGCCTCCATTTTTAAATGGACCTCATATGATGTTCAAATATTTTAAAGGGTTAATGCGGTGTTATATACATTTAAAACATACCTACTTGTTTTTAGCATTTAGTATATTTTTATGCAGACAACCCAAAAATAAACTTCAGAATTTATACGAAGCCAAAACTACAATAATGATCATGGCTGTAACCCCATTACTCGTGAATGTGCAATAAACAGTCTTGCACCCGCACTGGTCATCGTACCCTTTTTGCTAAATCTGTTAAAGATTTAGGTGTCAGTTTAATTGAAAAGGTTTCTTTCAAAATTCACAAGGATTCGGCAGTGAACCAAGCCTTTAAAAGCATAGGATTCATAATTAGGAATAGCGTACACTTTGCAAATAAAGCTTCTCTCTGCCTTTTCAGTAGTTTTTTAAGATCCAAACTGGAATACTGTTTCATAATCTGGTCACCATACTATAAATCTCATATAGCACGAATTGAAAAAGTACAGAATAAGTTTTTTAAAATGCTGTATTAGAAACCGTTCATGACATATCCAAATTACATAAGTACATTGGCTTGCTAAAATTATATAAAGTGATGTCATTACAAACTGCAGGAAAATACAGCTGTTATTCCTTTATAAAGTGATTAATGGCAATATAGATAACCCTAGATTCTTACAAGAAATTTAAACACCAGACATGCATATCTGAAGTCCCGTTCCTTATTTTATAATAATAAATCCAAGAAGTTAATTCACCAGAACTCTCCACTCATAAAGATGGTAGCTGAGTACAATCAGCTTAGTGACATTTATCATCTTGATCATAGTACTACATATCGTATATTTAAAAAATAACTTCAGAACATATTTCTGTAGTTTGTAGTTCTTAGATGGTTCATAATTACATTTGTGTTATGCTTATTAGTTGCTTTTCATTTAACAGTTCTGTATGTTATTTGATGTGTAGTTGTTATTTGTACATTTTATTTTTATATTTATGTTTATAATGTAATTTTTTTTTATTATTCATGTATTGGTTGTAATCAACTGCATACACTGATAACTGGGGCAGTGCCCTGTAACAGCAAATTTAAATAACTAAATAAAGCAGAATAGGTACTTCAAGGAACAAAAAGCTATAAAAATGGTTTAAGAATTAAAAATGGAGGCAACAGCTCCTGAAACTAGTTCCACAAAAAATTACAATGTAAATGACGGGAGTGCTAAAAACCGACTACAAATAGTGTTATGAATTAAGTTGAACTGAACTGTTACTAAATTTCTTGAAAATGATGTAACTGCCATTAATCTACAATTATATGAATCTTCTCCATTATTCCCATTTTCATATAAAGTGTACTTGGAGGGATGTTACACAGTTTGATAGGTAATTACCTCATACTTTGTTTTTGAGTTACGTTTTGTTATACCTGAATATACCTTACGCTAAATATGCTCTTCTTCTGTTTTATCAAAATACTCAATATGTGTATTTCCAGTATAACTTGTAGGCTCCATTTTTAGGGAAAATAAGTCAAATATGGGTGTGGTGAATCAGGTATTTCAAGCTATCCCTTTTTACAAAAAACAGTTAAATGTTATCTAAAAGTATTTTTATACCACTGGATGTAACCATACACAGTTGTTTAGTGATTTACAGAGCTCTAAATTCATTCAAGACAACGACCTACCTGGACTTGCACGCATCAATAGCTCACAGCCTAATTGAGTACTATATCATTCAGTTCATACTGGGAGTAAGAAATCCACCACACACTTGAAAGAAAACACTTTCCTTAAAGGATATCACTCACACTAAAAAAGTTGCTAGTATTATTTGCCATGAATCTGAAGATGTGCCCTGTGTGTTTATCCCAATTTTGAGCTGTACCATTCAAAAACAAATTTTTAAGAGTAAGTTTTCTATTTCAGAACTAATTTAAATTTATTGCAAAATAGAAAGCTTAAAACAATTGGTGTTAAATGAGCATTAAATGTATTGTGACTTTGTGGGTTCGTAGAATTAAAAGTCCAAGTTGCAGAAATTCAAAATGTTCTTTATTTCCGTAGAAATACACTCTGTCTGCCAGCAGAATTAAGTAACAAATAAAATCTTGCAACACAACAAAGAGCTTACTCAACTTCCACTGTTTACAACAACTCTTCTTACAATTCCTGTTTACGCCTGTCTTTTCACTGTGCCTTGGCAAGTTGCAGCTTTCTTATATTTATACCACGACTGATATTATGGGACACTTCTGAAATATTCTTTAACAAACAAGAAATGGAATTATTAAATTATAGATGAGTCGTCTTTTTTACACATCTGCTTCATGGAATGTTCTGTTAGACAATCAGGATGTCACTAGAATGTTCCTTTTTTATCTAACTTTATCTGTTTTGGCATGTCTTTTATCTCTGCACTATGTTTATCTGCTTAGGCAAGCTGTTTATCTCCACACTGCGCTATGTCTCTTATCGCTCTGCATCGCGCCATGGTAAATAATGGGTTCGCGACAGTATGTATATGCAGGAAGTGCTATATCGGTTTGGGGCATTTTAACTTGGACATCATATGACATTGATATTGATGAAAGGGTAAATGTGATGGATTATTGGAGGGTTTTCAGTAAGCATCTGCATTGTCGTTATGGGATTAGATTTAACACCACCTGTTATCAATTGTAGAGAGTTGTTTTAAATTGTTTCTAATTTATTAATGATTTTGTTATTGGATGTAACCAGATTACCATATTCTATCATATATTAGAGTAGGTTTAATGTCTGTCTTGTAGGGTTTGCTAGAGCAGCCCCGCCTTGTTCCTGCAAATCTCTGTAATATATTGCATCTTTTGTTTATTTGTACCGTTGTGTTTTTAACATGATATTCCCAAAATAATTTTCTGTCATAGTATATACCCAAGTATTTAAGTTAATCTTGCTGTTGAATGTTTTGACCATTTATTTTAAGGAGAACTCAGGTCCAGTATATGTTAGGGAAAAAGAAATCTTATGTTCTATTAGTATTAATTTTCATGCAGTTATCATAACATTGTTCTATGAATTGTGTGGCATTCATTTGTGAAGTGAGTTTATGCCAACTATTTTGAGATGGTTCGTCTGCGTATAGTGTATAATTGTTATTTTTGTGTGGTTCAATGGGTAAATCATTAATCATGATATGAAGTGTGGGGCAAATTGCTGAACCTTGAGGAAGTTCTATTTTCAATTGTTTGTATTTAGATGTTATTACCCAACCAAGGCCACTGCAGTCCTGCTTAGGGGTGCGCCACTTGTACTCGTTACCGCTAGCCCGCCCTCAGGTACAGTCCGCTTGGCAAAACGTGAAGATAAGAGATCTCATGCAGATATTTTCACTGTTAGTATAATCATATGCATATTCATATCATAAGCAATGAAATATATTAACAAATGCTTTAAAATACAATGTGAGCATCTCTCTTTCACACACACACACACACCTTAAACTGACTTTCTTCCGGGATGTCTCTCTCACTTGCAGTGTCGGTCTCTGATCTGGTGGTCGTTTCTTCTCCAGACACATCACTGTTCTCCAGTCCTGTATTATTATTCTTTGCATTTCTTCTTCCAGAAGTGCATCTTTTAGCCAGTATGTTTCTTGAATATCCTTCACCTTCTGAACAGAGTTTTTCCAGTCATTTACTGTAATTGCTCTAATAGCATATGTTTAAGATTTTAGTGTTGACAGAGAAACATGGTCAACATTACCCAAATATAAATATTTGTACTAAGGCTCCACTTATCTTAAGAAATTGATGTTAATACTTCTTTCTTCTTTCTAATGGAAATCGATTTCAAAAGCAAATCGCCTTCGTCCTCAGTCCATCAAGAACAAACTCAGTTGTCAGGGATATCTGTTACCATGTTTTTTCAGCATTACCAACATCTGAAGATGAAATAAACCTAAAAACAGAATCAACTGCTGGTATGTCAAAATTCCTTACATGATGTTTATTTTTTAAAATAAATATCTGTTCCCAAATTATTAAATCTATGGAATGAATTTTGACATTCCAGCAGTTGATTATGTTTGTAGGTTTATTTTGTCCTCAGATGTTGGTAATGAGTACGATAAAACATGGTAACCGAGATTTCCTTGACAATGGAGTTTGTTCTTGAAGATCTGAGGACGCAAGTGATTTGCTTTTGAAATCGATTTCTATTAGAAAGAAGAAAGAAGTATTAACATCAATTTCTTAACATAAGTGGAGCCTTAGTAGCAAATATTTATATTTGTGTTATATTTATTGCTTCACTATAACTAGCTTTATTTTCTAGCTAATGCTCAACATTGCTGTCGACAACCTTTGCTTTTGTTAAATTGCAGATTATATCGATAGGGTTCAAGTCCGGGTGATAGGGTGGTAATCTAAGTGTTGTAAAGCCAGCATCTACGAATAATTTGTCAATGGAGTATGGCTTCTTTGGTCTGCGCTGTTTTGCGTGATTGAGAAGTTCCGCTTTTGTCATTTCCGTGTCAAATGGTATATTGTCACGCAACCATCCTTGTACTTCTGACTTAAAATTGTTGGTTGAGGGCATCTTATTGTATGGATAGAGTCAACATGAAAAATTCAATGCCATGGCCTATATACGGCTAGTGTGGAGAAATGATTAATTTCCATCAATTAACTAAAATCTTATTGTATTCTTTATTGTGATACAGACCATTGTCAATAACAACAATGCTGCTTTCTGGTAGTCCAGGTATCAGTTGGTTTTGAGCCCACTTGGAGTAGTTTTCGTAGTTCATTTTGTTATGGTAATCTGAGGTTTAGGATTTAGAATCAAGCACGTGGAATAAATCCCATTTCCCAGCCGTCATGCACGATAATAAGAAGCTGTCCAGCACTGTTATTTTTATACACTCCTGGAACATCGTCACTCTGCCAACACTTGGAAACTGTGTTATGTGTGTGAATCCAGGTTTCTTCCATGTATATCACTGAGTTATTTTCCCCACATTCTTCTGGGTACTCTTAGAAATAATGCTCTTTGAGTCACTATGTTAGGACGTTTGCTCATTATACTCCTTTTATTTTTACACTTTTTGAATTGAAGTCCAGTAGATTTCACTATTTTTCTAAGTTTTTCTGTACCCCTAATGAAATTCATCTCTTTTTTTTTTTATATATATATAAAAGTGCAATGATTTTCGCAGTGTAGGGATTTCCTGTTTGTAACCTCATAATACTCCTGTCATTTCTAATGATGCACTTATCCATTTCGTCCAAAACAATTTTATTTGGAGGAGGTTTACCAATCTTGAGAGGTGATTTATTTTGCTCACTCCACCTTGTTCACACCGGCCCTCCTTTTTAATCTTGCAAATCGTCTTGCTGTAGCCAGTAGAAGCAACAGTGTGTTTGGTGGCATTTGTAATGGGTATTTTCTGATCTTGTTTCTCATCACAAAACTGAATAACATATATAACTTGCCAAGCTTGCTCATGAATAACAATTTCCTGTACGTTCCATCACTAGCTGTGAATACTATGCTGCACACTAGTAAATCGGACTATAGAGAATTTTGTGATGTATACATGTCGTCATTGCGTTAGTTCGCCTGCTTACTGCTTCCAGTGCAGGACTGCACTGGCCTTAGTCGGGTTATACCATATTTTGTTTCACAAAATCTTTGAGTGTGTAAACTGTAGATCCAACATAACATATTGCCTTTAACATTCAATTTCAGGATTTCTATGCAGAACTTATAATTTCCTAATTGATCGAAGGCATCTTCAAAGTAAGTCATTTATTCACATAGAAATTGATACAATTTTTTGCTTCGTCAAGAAAGAAAAAAGAAAAAGAAACAAGAAAATTATATACTGTTATTTACTTTGGAGGTAGGATTATTGTTAACAGATGTGACACTACAATTTATGAACCAAGTTTTATTGGAATTTAGGGATAGTTGCTGCTACAGTTTCTTGTTAATCGAGAGCATCTTTAGTTTCTTGACTAAATTTGAGAATCTGTTCAGTAGTGGAGTGGCAAGTTCGAAATGTAAGTCTAGACTGAACAAGTCCTTTCATGTCTTTGAGAATATACTTGTCGGTGAAATTGGACAGTAGAAAGATGTTCTGCAGATTTCAGAATTGGAATTATGACTTTTTTTCATGTGGGGGGGATACTGGAGTTCCATATTTGATGAATAAAGTTTAGGCAAGTAGTTAACACTCTGGGACCTAGATGTTTAAGTAATTCTCCAAAAATGTGGTCAGGACCTGACTAGTTTTTGTAATTTATAGATTTAATTAATTCTTCTACAGAGAGATGTGAAATAATCATACCATCTTTTATTGATTATTTAATAAATTGTTTCATATCTTTTGTGTTGGTTTTGTAAATTACATTTTTGTTTGGGATTCTACTGGCTCTATTTCCTGTCTTCCTCTTTCATCAGGACTCATTGCTTTTATAGAAGGGCCTGTAGTTCCAGATACTTAATGGTAAGTGACCACAACTCTATTTTGTTTTACCTGGTTGTCAACGAATTCAGATCTGCTTGTCCAAAGTGGGCGTTCAATAAAGCAGGTTGATAGCCTTGTTTTGAACTTAACCCTCGACAGTAGTGCCATTTTTCCTTGTATTAATATAAAGATCTCATTATTACACAACACAATAATAAACAATGCTAAATCTTCCTTTCCTCAAATGTCCTGCCACCACCTCCGCTACCACCACCACCACCACCACAATAATGCTATTTTCACTGTAGCAGCCTACTATTGCCCATTTGGTTTCATTAGCAACTTGCGCCTGTTAACTTTTTCTACAGACAACATAGACTTGGAAAACTTCTGTGATAAGCCATCTCTTCTTTTGAAACTTTCAAGGCCATCATTTCCTCTCACAGGAGCTTATGCCTGCCTGTACTTTTTGAGTGTAGGTGAAACCTTTGTTTCTGGTCTTTTGAAAGGAGAACAGTGTGTCTCAGGACTGCATGTTTAGTGTTATTTTGTTTGTTATGGCCATTATTCATATAGAAGCAAATGTTCCATCGGGCATCACTCTGTTTCTTGTGGTTGACAATTTTGTAATCTGTTGTAGCTCTGGATGAACATGTTTCATTCAAAGCTGCCTTTATTGTTTTCTCAATATCTTATACACCTGGAGGGCTAATACTAGGTTTAAATTTTTGTTGGAAAAAGGCATGTCATTTTTTTTTTTTTTTTTGTTTTTTCATTTTAAGGAGTTGGTTGTACTCCATCCTCTTGGTGGAGTTAAACAGCCTTTTTTGTTGAATATGATAAATATATCACACACAGTTTTTAAGACAAGTTCTGTTGGGAACCCATATTCTACATGTCACTTTCCTTGCTAATGAGCAATTGCTTCACGTTCTTGGTAGCACTTCCTGGAACTGCCATTTGCAAATTGATGCTGCAGCTCTTAGCAGGCATTAATATTATTGCGAAACCGTATCTACGATCGCGCGGCTTGTTTACACAAAAGGAACTGATAGGTGGTCAGTGTGAAAACCAGGAACCCGCAGACAAAGATAACATACAGATAAGGGTCTGCCGAGGCAAAAAAACTGAGATAAATGGAAATTTCTGGACTGATAGAGATTGTTCGGGTTCTGGTGTATTTTCAAATTGTCTAGAAATTCTTAGCAAGATATTTAAGAGATTGACACACCAGTGCGAGTGGCAAGTTGTGAAACAAGAGTTGTAGGACATATAACAAGAGTGAGTGAGTCATTAGAGGTAAGCAGAAAACAGCTGAGAGTGTTGTAAACTGAACGCTGTTGTTATCGACCTCCGAAGATTGTGTTGTGATATAATTTCGCTGCTACGGAGTGTATTTCTATGCAAATAAAGAACATTTAGAATTGCTTCAAAATGGACTTTTAATTCTACGAACCCACAAATATACAATATGTTCAAAATTAGACTGGTTCCATTCTCTGTTCTGTCTAGAGTGGATCCTGTACTTGGTTAGCAGTGGAGGATTTTGTACCTGTCGCATCTGTAGTTTACATGCAGATTTTGGGAAACTGTCATGCTGGATATGTTGACATATGCTTCTTTTTTGTTTTATTACCTTACATGCAATGTTTTCTCAACCTATCCTACATCCTTTGGTACGGATCTCTGCAGGATATAGATTTAGAAACCTATTGTCCAAGTTGGGCAGTGCACTTCCTTTGGAGTATTTACTATATCTTCCATTGATGCAGTGTGTGTGCGTTTAATGCCTGCTTTTACTGTATGTGGCACCGCAGACAGTGATGCTGATGATACATTAGATGAACATGGACCACTAGTGGAATGAGATTGCAGGGGAAACCAGAGATCCCGGAGAAAACCCGTCACAGCAGGTTGTAGTCCACAACAAATCTCACTTTGCAGTTGTCTGGGATCGAAACCAGTCCGCCTGGGTGAGAGTCGAAAGGTCTTACCACTCAACCACAGCGTGCCCTTTCCAGTTACAAATGCCAAGTATGAGTCATCTTTATTTTGGTCAGTTACCCAAGGAGACCACTGTCTTTTACTTAGTGGATTTGGTAGATTTAAAATCTACTTTCCCAGGTACTATTTTTTGTATGCTTACTGACTCTCTAACAAATCAAAGTATTGGCTGTTCATTCTCATTTCTGTTTATACTGTAGAACAATTGGAATTTTCATGCACTTCTTTGACCTCAATCCAGTTTCATCTGTTCTGATTCCCTCATTTAGTTTATAGGTTCCCTATACCCCGCAGCTGCTTATTCAAAAAATCCATGATCAGTTGCTCTCATACATCTTGTTGGCATGGTAATGTGCTCTTAGCAGTGAAGCATTTCCTCACCCAGTGTCAGTTTTTCTCACTATCAAAGGAGCTTTGTTTATCTAACGATTTAGTTACTGGTTTAGCTAATGACTTTGTCTCTATATCCATACTTCTCCAATATGTTCATTTCGCTGGTTTTCTTAAACACTTCAACTTTTGCAGTTTCCCATGTGTTATCAATGTAGAACTCTTCCAAAACTGTCTTAGCTGCTTGTTGGTGAAGGTGTGTTATTGTGTTAACATGAATTGTGGGCTTTTTATTGTTAAATATTTATATATTTTTGTTAAACATGTCCACTTTTGTAACATGTTTACTCCTGTACTAGCCTTTTTATAAGCATTAAAAAATAGATGCAAAAGAGCTTGGCACCTAGCGGTTTTGTACTAACCAAATGCTGCTGCTGATATTTCATAGTTGTGGCAATTTAAATATTGTGAATGAACAGAACAGTTCACTTTCAAATCACAGTGCTCGACTCCATTTACGACTGTCCACTCAACTAACTGCAGCTCCCTTTTATACATCCATTCATGGTTCCAGAAGTTTCTGGAATGTTCTCTAAAAATCAAGATGACTCTAGCATGACAAACTTTCCAGTTATCTCTCTTTTATCAGTTTTGGCTAGCCTTTTATCTCCGCGATGCATTATCTGTTGCTTTGTGCGCGCTGGCTGTGCTGTCGCAATAATTCCACAATATTCAGTATATTCATCATAATGGTTAAGTTCAACATTGGTTATTGCTGATGCTATACACAAATTGAATCAGTCAAATTTATTTTAGAGCAATTAACTTCATCATTGGCACGACAGTCTTTTGTGAGCCTTAGCCTTCTGAAGTTTCCCCATTGTTTCCTGTTAAGTGCAGTGCTTCTCCAGTTGTTGATTCCAATTGTTCTTACATCCTCTCCCACCTTAACTTTGGTCTTACAACTTTCTTGGTTCCTTCTGGCACTGCATTAAATATCCTTTTTATCATTCTGTCATAGGCACACACATGTCCTATCCACTGCAACCTTCTGATTTTTATACAATTAGCAATGTTTGGTTTGCTATATCAATTATACAATTCATTCCTTTCTTGGAAGTGTTGAAAACAGTGTTGTTATGATAAATTAACTTTAAAGAGAGTCGATTAGAGACACTACACAACACTTACTTTTAAATTTTTCCGGAACATGTTTCTGAGGCTTTGCCTCTATCATCGGCCGGCTCTCGACTGGTTCTCATTGGTGTAGCTGACGATATTTTGCAAAATCTAGCATAATACCAAACAAATATGCAGTTAAACTGGATAACCCAACATTACCTAGACTTTATGGCTTACCCAAAATACACAAACCATCCATAACAATGAGACCTATATTTAGCAGTATAAATTCACCAACATACAAACTTGCAAAGTGGCTAACAATCAAATTCAATTCATTTCCAAAATTTGACAGCCTAAGCATCAAAAACACCTATGAACTTATTGAACAGATTAAGGATACTGAACTAGAAGAAGAGGACACACTAGTCTCATTTGATGTTAAATCACTTTCCCAGCATACCAGTTAATCAACTCCCACCATTGATAGAAAAATGGCTCAAATCACTTGGAATGGCATCATCTGAAATTTCAGACTACATTGAACTAACCAAATTATGCATAGAACAAAATTTCTTCCAGTTTCCAACAAAATATTATCACCAAACTTCAGGGTTACCAATGGGCAACCCCCTATCACCCTTCCTGGCCGATCTGTACATGAGTGCATTAGAAATAAGGATTAACAAAGGTTTCCCTTGGATGTTCAAACTCTGGCAACGATATGTAGATGACATCTTTGCAATAGTACCAAAAAAACACATTCAGTGATGCACTAAAACTTTTAAATATCCAAGAAAAAAGCATCAAATTCACTGTAGAAATAGAAAAAGATGAGCATTTACCATTTTTGGATCTAAAAATAATGAGG
Organism: Mantis religiosa; assembly: GCA_030765055.1. Lineage (NCBI taxonomy): Eukaryota > Metazoa > Arthropoda > Insecta > Mantodea > Mantidae > Mantis > Mantis religiosa. Next base: position 157,517,849 of record CM060956.1, read on the forward strand.
AATAAAAACAGACTAAACTTTGGCATTTACAGAATACCAACACAGACAGACTACATAAAAGCTAATGGATACAACCCTAGATCCCACAAACAGGCAATCTTCAATAGTTTAGCGCACAGACTGGTAAGCATCCCTCTCACAGCAGAAGAATACAAAACAGAATACAACAAAATAATTGAAATAGCACAAAAAAATAACTTTCCCAAATCATGAGTGGACAAAAAAGTGAGCTTAGCAAAAAAGAAGAAGCTACTAAAGGAAACCACAACTCTCATCTACAGAAACTAATATGATTTTCAAAAAATTCACTTACCATCCATGGGCCTATGATAAATTCAAAAAAGTCTTCAATAAACAAAATATTCAACTAGCACCAGTCAACCATTTCTCCTTAAAAAACCTAATTTGCTCAAACATCAAAGATGCCATTCCATCTAACAAAAAATCTGGTATATATCAAATTGAATGCAATGACTGTAGTCAAATTTATATTGGAAAAACCAAAAGAAATTTAGAAACAAGAGCAAAGGAACACTTTAGAAACATAAAATATAAACAATTAGAAAAATCAGCAGTTGCCACACATTTTTGGGAAAAAAACCACAACATAAATCCAGAACCAAAACTACTAAAACATACATCAGGAAAACAAGAACTATCCACATGGGAACAAATCTTCATTTCAAAAAATAGGAACAAAGTATTCAATTTCGACATCCCCCAGAAAGATTTGTTCAGCAAGTTCCTTGAACCGCCACCAGAGGAGACCTGTGACAAAATATCGTCAGCTACACCAACGAGAACCTGTCGAGAGCCGGCCGATGGTAGAGGCAAAGCCTCAGAAACATGTTCCGGAAAAATTTAAAAGTGTTGTCTAGTGTCTCTAATCGACTCTCTTTAAAGTTAATATACAATTCATGATTATATCTTCCTCTCCAGACACCATTTTACTCCGCTTGACCCAAAATTTGCCTCAAAATCTTTCATTTAAATATACTAAGCTATCTTTCAATTCAGCAATTAGTTAAAACTCACATAAAATAACTTATAATTGTCATCTTCTGTAACAATACACTATTGAACATTTTAAATAAGTCATAGTGATACTTTCTAACTTCACGTGTATTTTGTTTCAGATTTAACATAACTGCTCAACCCCAACTTAACGAACAACTGCTTCTAAGGATTATAGCTTTGGAGGAGAAGATGAATAACATGACTGCGCAACCCCAACCTGATGAACAACTGCTTCGAAGGATTATCGTTTTGGAGGTGATCAACAACATGACTGCTCAACCCCAACCTAACGAACTTCTTCCAAGGAATATCGTTTTGGAGGAGAAGATGAACAACATGACTGCTCAACCCCAACCTAATGAACAACTGCTTCCAAGGATTATTGCTTTGGAGGAGAAGATGAACAACATGACTGCTCAACCCCAACCTAACGAACTTCTTCCAAGGATTATCGTTTTGGAGGAGAAGATGAACAACATGACTGCTCAACCCCAACCTAACGAACTTCTTCCAAGGATTATGGTTTTGGAGGAGAAGATGAATAACATGACTGCTCAACCCCAACCTAGCAAACTTCTTCCAAGGATTATCGTTTTGGAGGAGAAGATGAACAACATGACTGCTCAACCCCAACCGAACGAACTTCTTCCAAGGATTATCGTTTTGGAGGAGAAGATGAACAACATGACTGCTCAACCCCAACCTAACGAACTTCTTCCAAGGATTGTCGTTTTGGAGGAGAAGATGAACAACATGACTGCTCAACCCCAACCTAGCGAACTTCTTCCGAGGATTATCGTTTTGGAGGAGATGAACAACATAACTGCTCAACCCCAACCTAGCGAACTTCTTCCAAGGATTATCGTTTTGGAGGAGAAGATGAACAACATGACTGCTCAACCCCAACCTAACGAACTTCTGTCAAGGATTATCGTTTTGGAGGAGAAGATGAATAACGTGACTGCTCAACCCCAACCTAGCGAACTTCTTTCAAGGTCTTATCGTTTTGGAGGAGAAGATGAACATCATGACTGCTCAACCCCAACCGTTTTTTACTCATAGTTTTCTTTTTAAAAAGGAGCCTTCTCCACTATGTCCGTTTTGTAATGAAGCGTTGTCTGTACGACACATGCTGCTAGAGTGTTTTCACCTAGCAGACCTTAGGACGTCTCTGCAGCTGCCGGTCAGCTTTGCAGAAATTCTAGCGGACGATCACGCAGTAGTGGAGAAGGTTTTTAGATTCTTTTCGAGATTAGATTTTAGGATTTAGCAAATAGAATTTATGGTTTTTGGATGACATTTTTATTTTATTTATTTATTTTTTTTTTTTTCAAGGCGTATGTATTTTTTGTCTTTTTTAACATATACTGTTTTAGAATAATTTATATCTGGCTTTTGCCATGACCAGTTTCATTTAAAAAGGGCGCTGATGACCTCTGTAGTTGAGCGCCCTTATACTCATCATCACTCACTCACTCAACCCCAACCGAACGAACTTCTTCCAAGGATTATCGTTTTGGAGAAGATGAACACCATGACTGCTCAACCCCAACCTAACGAACTTCTTCCAAGGATTATCGTTTTGGAGGAGAAGATGAACAACATGACTGCTCAACCCCAACCTAACGAACTTCTTCCAAGGATTATCGCTTTGGAGAAGATGAGTTTAAACTCCGAGCAAATGTTGACAAATATCGACTCTGTGAAAAAGCACCAAGATACCCTGGTTGTCGATAAAGAACAAGAAAATGTCAATTTGAAGCAAGTACTTGAGCAAGCCAAAAAATGATTAAAGATTTGGTGGCTGCCAGTAACAGCAATGGTGACATAAGTAAAATGTACTAATGTTCTTTACAATTTGCTGAGGTTCTTGATTTTTTATGAATGTTGAACTGTTTTAACTTTGATGTTAGATGGAGTTAAGGTTAAACAAATAATCATAAGTGCATGCATCCTTACTTGAAGAAACCAGTTAACACTTTCTCGTATGAAGTCTGCTGTGAGCAGAAAGAAACTAATGGAATTGGACACAGAAGTAACAATACAGATTTCTCAGTAATCTTACCAGTAGATACATTTGAAGTTATACCAGGTATGCTAAAGCTAAATTTTTCCTTTCTCTATCACCAACTTATTGTATGTAGAGAATATATGTCTCATATTCCAACCCAAAATCTGAAATTGGGATGTCAATCTTTTGATTGGGCCTGAATACTATTTGAGTTTACCTGCCATCAACTGCAGCAGTTGTCGTAAATATTGAGTTTAACACAAAGCTTTGGGATTCAGATTTCACTAGGAATACAGTTGGAATCTGTAGTAAGAGGGAACAGTGTAAACTTATATTTGCAACAAAATTTTATTTGAAGATGAGATTATGTTTAAACAAAGAGATAAAATTACAACACTCAAGCTGCTGACAGATAACTATTGAGTAAAACGTCAATCTTTGTTAAGTTTATTTACTAAAGAGGATTAGTTTTACAAATTGCAAAATTCTGTTGTTGACAATTGTAGAATTGTATGATGGCAGCGTGAACACAGCTTTTGATGTCCTTTTACTATATTTAGACCGCCTGAATGGCATTCATAATAGATCACGGCATATGAGGAGAAAAATTTTGAGTAGCTATCAGAAAAAAATTTTCACAAAGGTGTAGACTGTCCAAACAATTTGTTACAAAGGTTACTGAGGAAGTACAAGAGAGGATAGAACATGCATCGAATCGGAGTAAGGCGATCACGCCTTTGCTACAAGTATTAATAACTTAGATATAATTCACTGAATTCTGTGGATAATACATTGTCCTCCTTCCGTTTTGCTTATTTTCCTCAACATCCTCCTTATATTTAGTTATTAATTAAATTAACAAATTCGTTCTCCTTTGTAGCGTAGATAGTAGCGTGTCTGCCTGACGTTCAAGATGTCCCCGAGTTGGAATCTTGCTCAGAGTGAGTTACCTGGATAAGGCTTTTCCGGGGTATTCCCTTATAAGACCGAATGTTGGGCAGCTCTAAGCTCCATGGACCCTGGACACATTTGAGCATCATTTCACCCATTTCATTCACCGTCAGATATGACAATGTTGGAGGATGTAACATTTCAACAACAAAAAATCTCCATTGATGAGAAATTTGCGCAAGACTTCTTTTCTGACATTGTTCACCAGCCATTTTTTCGGCTGTATAAATAAAAATAAAAACAAAAGTGCCCTGCAGTACATTCAGGAAATAATAAGGTTCATCCACAGCCTTCTGTATTTATAATATCTACAAGTCTCTCGTCGTTAACACATGTTTGTTAACATTTTCAGAAAACAAATTGGTGAAATGCAAGATAACACTTTTGTTAACTCCATTAGAATTAAAATAACACGTGAAGCTTTCCTGGCGACGAATATGTTGAAGATACTCTCGGGAAACAAGTGAGTTGAAAAGACTATAACAAAATGCCATTTTTGGAGCATATATCGCTCCCATCATTAGGATATTTTTAGGAAATGGTATAACCACAAAATAGATTTAACACAAATATCAACAGACAAAACACTACCAATACTCGCATCTCTGAACCAAACATTGTGTGCAGTAAATTAAATGCCCGGTCAGGAGATGTTTTTTGTAAATTTCATTCTCCAATGTTAAGTCATATCGGATGGGGAATGAATTGGGTGAAATAATGCTCAAATGAGTCCAGGGTCCATGGAGCTTAGAGTTACCCGACATTCGCCATACAGGATTAGGGAAAAACCCGGAAAAGAGTTTATCCAGGTAACTCCCCCTGACGGAGATTCGAACTCGGGACCTCTTCAATGTGAGGCAGATATGCTACCATCTACGCTACCGACGTGCGCCGGGAGATGGAGTAGAAAACTAAGAAGAAAGAAACATAAATACTTGATGATCAAGTTGTATAGCTCTGTGCTTCTTAAGCCGACTGATTTCCATTTTTAACGCCTCTTTCCAAGAGGAGCTGAACTGAAATCCAGCATCACAATTAAGAGTGCTCTAGCAGGAAAGGGCCAAAGCCTCCTTTATTCTCAGCTCCCAGTAACTGTTATTTGCCAAGATGCTCGTCTCCCGAAATTTCACTCTGGCCGTTACCAAATGAATGCTCTGCCATTCTGAACTTCTCAGGATGCATTAAACAATTGCTTTCTTCATGTTTGTTTATTCTGGTAGCAATGGTCCTTCCAGTTTGTCCTATATATGGTATCCCACATTCACAGGGAGTGTAACAATTATTACGTTTCATTTGTTAATGTAAATTTTAATATCTTTTGGTGAAATTGGGTAGTTTGATGTTCACACAAACATCAGGTTTTCATGATGTACTTGTAATTTTATTTTGCAGGTTAATTTGTGTTTATATTAATTATTGGATTTCTAATGATATCTTAATCTTTGTTAATCATATTTAATGAAACTCACAGTAACTGTTATTGAATTATATGCACATTACATCTTCACTCTAAGTTTGTTCAGTGTTCATATATGTACTACAAAGAATTCTCTGTAACAGACACAAATTCTTTTACTGCAACTTCAAGCATTTAGTAATGTAATTATCAGAGCACTCTTTAGTAAACTTGATCTGGCATGTGGATATATCAGGCTAAAGACGTATGCTGTGAAAGAATTACATAGGACAGGGTTTTCTTGTCCTTCAACTGAGGCCTAGACAATTAAATGTGGCTGAAAGGCATAAGTTGATAAATGTAAATAGGTTCTTTATTTTCCAAGCACTTGACATTCCCATGAGGATGTAGTACTTGTACTATTCATGTCTTATTTTTTTTTTAAGTGGATCTAATATTCTCAGTTTAAACAGATGTTCAACAAATTTATAAGTTTAGTGTGCATGTACGTTGATTTCTCCTTATTAGAATAATTTTTTTTTTTTTTTTTTTTTTTTTTTTTTTTTTTTTTTTTTGTACTTTTGTATAATTGGTAATAACACCAAGAGGGACAGATACTCCAGCATGTTTATGAAAACTTAATTTTTAATATTTTAGGGGCGGAAAGGACAGTCCTACATTTCTGATATTTGTGCAATGTGTCCTACATTATTCTTAATTGAAGTGCTGTCATTTAGTTTTATGGACTAAATAAAGATTTTCTAATGTAGCTTAGGTTTTCCTGTGTTTGACAGAGTTCTGTTAAATCCATTTTGTATTTCCAACAAAATTCCTTATCGCAGCTAGTGATACCATAATGTTCATTAATATTAATGGTTAGAAAATAAATATATACAAAATGTTTATAAAAGCTAGTAAATGACTAGAGAATGTGTAAACATAACTGCTGGAAATACAATTTAATAAGATTGAGAGCTCTTGTGTTCTTATTTGAAAACTGCTTCACATAAGAACCATATCAATATTCCCTCTATCTCTTTTGCCAAATTTTTGTTTCCTAACTATTCCTCTGGAGTGGCATGTTTCATAAAATACAAAGTTATGTTTAATTAATAGGCTCATAATAGTTGCAAGTTCGTTTTTGCTGCTGACGTACCTTAATTTGTGTGGTCAAAAACTCTGGTGTGTTCTTTGATAAGTCCTCGTTTCTACTTTGACAAAGATATTGATAAGATCATGACTAATTCAAAAAATGGAAGGCATTGTCTAACATATGTAATGTAAAAAGTTCAAATGCTTTGACATAAATCACTCAAGCATGGTCTCTCCTTGAAGGTCACAGGAGCTTTCATTTTTGTTAGTGCTAGAATACTCAATGCTGTGTATTGTTACTTTTATATTGAATTAGTTAAGAGTTGATTTTAAAAACTGATCATTCAAGGAATTCTACATAGCTTTATTCCAAAGCTGCAGGTCTAATTGACTTGTGAACAAAACGGCAAGATGAAATTTATAAAATTCTTACCTTAAATCAGGATAAAAGTAATACACTTCTTTACTGCAGTCACTATATAAACTGTTTTTAGGAGCATCTGACATTTCAGTTGTGCATTTCAAACTTTTTTTAAATTAATTTATTCTTATGATTCTGAATTGAATTTGAAAATAATCTCCAATTTCTCCCTTGTCAGGTTTTCAAACAATTCATAAATAAATGAAGTGAAAGATTTGTGTAACCTAATAAAATTAACTTTCAACAAGAATTATGTAAGAGTATGAAAAACTAGGCTATAAATATAATTTGTCATATATGTCTAATTAATCATAAGCACATTTATAACCTAACCTCAATACCCTCTTCGATATCGCATGTTTGGAGCTGTCCCGTTTTAACATCCAATAGCAATCATGGCAGTATTCCACTTCCATTGATAACTTTATTTTAATCTTTTATATTGTCGCGGCGACGGGCATAAATAAGAACCTAAGAGAACTGGCTTTTCTTTCCATAGTAACTCACCTAAACTGCTTTCAGACACAACTGTTACCTCAGATACCCTTCCCCAGATTTTTATAGCTTACCCACACCATTGTTCCTTTTTTATAAATCTATGGTTATTGGTTATTACTTCTCGTGTTTTTAAGAGTAGCACTTTATTTTCTAATGTGCTGCTAGGAGGCCTCATTTATAAATGTTCTTTTGGAACCAGGAGACAAGCACATTTTGAAACAAGCTGTAGTGTTACCGAGTAGCTCTTCTCGTGTTTATTTGCTCGCAACTGACCTGCCCTCCCCTCCAGTGGCAACCGTTCTGAGGTGGACTCGTCCAGATACCACTGTGTATCGCTCTGCACTTTTCAAGATAAAATAATACATCTGTACGTACACCGTCGTCATAATTGGCAGTTACAGCTGCGTGTTTCATAAAACGTATCGTCTGAAGATAGTTTGTGTGACTGCGGCAAGAGATAGTTGCAGTTCGACTGTTTTACCTGTAAAACCATTCCTGCATGCAATTACGGGCGTTTAACGACAGCTTTTCGTGAAACAAAATTATACTTTAAAAACTTATGCTTTTAGTATTTCTCTGAAGTTTGTGCATTCAGATAAATGTTCCTTGGTAAGCGAGAAATTACAAATTCTGCAGAAGTATGGCCCAAATGTCACCCTAAATCAGGATTTTGTTGAATCTTTAGTCTACAATACTACTCGCTCCAGGCTTAAATTGTGAACGCATATAAACATTGCGCTATATAACACTCTATCAGTAAAGACTTATTGTGCTGTGCCGTCAGCTGTTTACCCTGAGTCATAGCAACCGTCACGTTTCTCTGCAGCAGTGTAGCGTTAGAAACACCCATATTTACTAAATAAAGTAATTAACGAAACAGCTACGAAGAATTATACAATATAATTTTGTGAGTAAAAACTTACTAAAGCAAGTACATTATCTGTTGTAGGAGGCTCCTTGTTTAAGAAGAAACGATGTACTTTAAAGAAAATAGTGCCCAATTTCACCAACAGATGTTAAGACTTAACACAAGTTTAGCAACACTTAAAACAAAAATTGCATTTCACCAAGTGTTAGCGTAACACATGTGTTAAATTTCTTGTTAAACTAACAAGTAAGATTTCTGATGTTAAGTTCTTAACAATTGTAAATAATCAAGATGGCGAGCATGAACTCAGCTATTGATGTCGATTTGCTATATTTAAGACTGTCTAAATGGCATTCATAATAGTGTACGGCCTATGAGGAGAAATTATTTTGAGGAGCTATGCTAAGAAAAATTTTTACGGAGGTATAGACTGTCGAAACTTGTTGCTATGAAGGTTACTGCGGAAGTACAAGAGAGGTTAGATCATGCATCGAAAGAAACATGCCCACCTCGCCTAAGCTTCAAGTATTAATAACTGTGATTTTATAGTTCACTGAATTATGTGTCCACCTTCCGTCTTGAAACATTCAAGTCACTTGCCCTTCTTCGCACCTCGTTTTAAGTTTACTAATACTGAGTTAGAACAGGCATAGAAAGGAATATGCCGACCTCGCCTAAGCTTCAAGTTTTAATAACTTTGTGATTTTATAATTCACTGAATTATGTGGATAGTACACTGTCGATCTCCCGTCTTGAAACGTTCCAAGTCAGCCGTTACTTATACTTCTTCGCCCCTTGTTTTACATTTACGTAATACTGAGTTGGAACATGCATCGAAAGGAATATGCCGACCTCGCCAAAGCTTCAAGTATTACCTAATAACTTTGTGATTTTATAATTCACTGAATTATGTGGATAGTACACTGTCCACCACCCGCCTCGAAACTTTTAAAGCACTTGTACTTCGCATCTCGTTTTAAAAATAGGTAATACTAACAAAGTTACATCGTGCTTTTAGTAGTGACATGCTCCGAAAGTTGTGCTAAAGCGTAATATTGATATTGGTACATATCCAGGGTCGTATTCCTAACAAAAAAGTGGGTGGAGCACACCTATAAGTTTTTCCAGATGCTGGAGAACCGATCAGAATCCTGCACTTGCAGATTCGACTTCCTGTTTTGGTTGTTCTCAGCATGCATACAACCTTTATCCGTTCTTTTAGTTAATCCTCTGGGTTCCACATATGTACTGAAGGTCCGTTAATAGTTATAAACGTTATTTGAATGTATATATTTTGTACTTTTGCAGTATTTTGAATGTTAAATTAAGAAAGGCAATGAATTAAGAAGTATAACAAATATCACATCAGTCAGATACATCGAACAACAGTTTCGACAATAAAGTACCAATGGCCGTACAACAATACAGAGGGAAAACTAACTCGTCGTTCTTTATCTAGATGAAATAAAATATTAGTATACAATGTAAATATGTTCAAACATGCTGAATGCGTTTTAGCCACAAATGCTCAACAGACTAATAATGCCTTAGGGAGTAACATCTTTCGAATTGCAAACGTAACACTTCTCCTTTTATACTGTATGATATTTGGGCCGGTTTAGATTAAAGTTTGCATCTTGTAATGCTTAATAAATGCATGTTGGATACTCAAGTGTTAGTGTACCTTTGTCTAATTCTTTCCCTTTCCAAAGCAAGCCATGAAGCTCCGGCTGCTGCTAGACCGCCATTATGTTAAATACGAGGGCTGTTCAATAACGAATGATCACTTTTTTGACAACGTACCTTTACTCATCCTCATAATTTTGATGTTCCTTCTCAAAATAATCTCCCCTGAATGCGATGCACTTGTCCCAGCGTTTCTGCCAGTCTTCAAATACATGCTGGAAACCATTTTAGAGATATCCTTCAAAATCGCCTCCTCAGCCTTCACCACTGCTTCTGATGATGGATAATGCCTCTGGGAAGGCGTTTCTACAAGTTAGGGAAGAGAAAAAGTCACATGGGGCTAAGGAGAGTGAGGGATGCACTTCACGTTGATTTTTGCAAAATATTTAGCAACATAATTGGCAATATACGGCTGTGCACTATCGTGGTGCAACTTCCAGCCTGATTCACGGGAATGTGGTCTTTTGCGCCTGATATGGACTTGCGATGTTTTCAGGACATCCCCGTAGTGTTGTCCAGTTAATGATGTGTGTGCAGGTACAACATGCTGATAAACCATTCCATGAATATCAAAGAATGAGATGGCCATAACTTTCCCAGCAGAAGCAACCACTTTTGCTTTTTTGAGGGTTGGTGATGAAGGAGATTTCCACACTGAGCTTTGCTGTTTGCTCTCAGGATCAAAATGATGTAGTCAGCTTTCATCAGTAGTGATTACGTTTGAAAGAAACTCCGGATCTTTCTCTAACATCAACTTTAACTGCATGCTGACCTGCATGCGAATGTCCTTTTGTTTGGGAATCAACAATCTTGGAAACCATCGCGCACAAACCTGTCTCCTGTGTAATGTGTAACCTGTCTGCCTCACGTTCAAGACGTCCCCAGTTCGAATCTCGATCGCAGTGTTCACTGTATTCTGATATGCCAGTATTTCGACACTTTATTTTACAATGATCAACATGTGAAGTACATTTAACACAGTATATTGTACTTCATTATTCGAAAGTTTATCTTTAGAGTCACTTGTGATTGAGCATTCATTTTTACTTTCTCTGCAATTTATTTACAGTAAGTAAGAAAAGTATTGCATTTCCCCGTTGATACCGACATTTAATTGAAACTCGCGTTCTGAGTTCTCCAAATACAAAGGTTATCTTTAGAAAAAGCTGTGTGTGTCCATGTATGTATATAATTAAATGCTCATTACAGTGGACCGCCTCGGTAGCGTGGTGGTAGCATGTTTGCCTCACGTTCAAGGGGTCCCGAGTTCGAATCTCTGTTAGGGCGAGATACCTAGATAAGGTTTATCCGGGGTTATCCATTATCCTGATTGACGAATGACGCGTAACTAAGCTCCATTGACCCCAGACTCATTTTCAGCATCATTTCACCAATTTCATCCATCTTCCGATATGGCTTAACGTTGGATGACGTAAATTACCAAATAAAAATGCACATTACAGTGCTAAGAGAATGTGATCAAGACTGCTACAATATCTAAAAGAAAAACTTGCCCGCCTCTGTAGCTTATGTGGTAGAATGTCTGTCAGAGGACCCCATGTGGGATTCCAATCTGGGCGTATCATCTGGATAATGTTTTTTCTTAGCATTTTCCTCATCCTCAAAGATAAACGTGGGATAGCTAAGTGCTATGGGCGACGGGCTCATTTCACCGATACCATTCATCGTTGGATTTTTATTTAAAGTTGGAGGATTTTAATTAAATATAAAAATGCTAGTTATACCAAGGACTGATTTGTGGCATTGCTGGATAGTTTTACTCTTGACAATGTAACTATAAATGGTATCGTAGATTCAACAATATATTTTGAAGTTTCTTTGGTTGACAAGATCTAATTTATTTAAAAAAAATTTTGTGTAAGGCTTCCAAAAACAGGTAATTGCTTCTTTTCATTTTTACTAAGCTTCAATAGAATTATTCAACTCCAATATAGCCAAACCTGAAATCTCTAGATGCCAGCCATCTCATCTGTTTGTTTCATAAAATCTAATATATTTATTTCTCTTGCCAACACAAAGTTCAAAATACTAGATGAGTACAGCAAACATTTTCCTGTTCTTCTAATTCGAGTGCACGTAAGCCACGACGATGCAACCCTTCTTTCGGTCGTTAAGTACATCCAAGAAATCACCTACAGTATTGGCGCTATTTCATTTATTCACATCAGAACCTTCAGATACGACCTTAGCATGTTTATTTACACAGTTTAAGTTACTATAACTGAAGTTATATTTCAGTAAGATATACCAATGCTAACTCACTGCAGCTTTCGCAGATTCACCACTATTAGTACTGCCACGTGGTCCCTGAAAACAGCTGAATGGCTTGGTTTGGTTTGGTTTGGTTTGGTTTATTCACTTATAGACATGACATACATGTTACAAGTTTCGTCGAAAAGGTTTACATATTACAATATTTAGTTACACACATCAAGATTTGCAAATTTTACAGAGAATATACAGAGATTAATAAATAATGTAACTGTCTTTATGGTAAAAAAAAAAAACAATCTTCGGTTTTCCCTTTCTTTGAAGAGGGTCTCGCGGTTCTTACTGTCCATTGGTCATAAGGTGAAGATCTCAGTAATATGAAACAGAAGATGTAATAAACTCTATTAGTATTTTCTTATTTGTTATATGAGTGAACATAAATAATAATAGTAATAATAAGAATAATAATTCATAAATATGTACTTATTTACTGATTTCAGAAATATATTTTAAAGATTATACTCACTTGTTGAAATTATTAGACAGATTGACAGTTTGATCTCCCATTTATACCCTCATTGAAATATTTACAAATTACATGGTCAGAAAAAAGTCATTTCAAATTACAATTGCAGATATTCATTTATGCCATAAAAGGCCCTCTAAATTAAGTAATTTTTTTAACGTTTATCAAACTTGAAACCAGTTGATTGTATTAACTTCTCTAAATCGGCTTTTGTTTTTTTGCTTTTGGAGTGCTGCTCACAGTCTAATTACCACGTGGCTGGATTAAAGTAAAACAATCACACGTGTAAGTTCGAACAGTGATAAGATGTTTCTTGAACAATTTTATATAATAAGGTAAAGGTTATGTAGTCATAAATTCATCCCGGTATATTGCTCTGTCCCATTTTGAACATAGTGCTTCTTTTACTTATCGAGTGATAACACGGTACCCTTTTATCCGGTTAAGTGATTGACTTTACATGCCGTCACAAATATTCTTGTGGCATATTTAAATATTAATACCGCAATAAAGAGCTATGATAACAATTTTCTTCATATTACTGTGCTTTTATTTAAGCATTCCTTACGATTATCAATGACTGCATGCCTCAGACGACACAAGCAGCAAGACATACTATATCTTAGCCTCGTATTTCAAGAGACGCTGATGAAACTAGGCGAAAGGCGATGGGTTTTGTTTCGGGCATAAAATCTCTTAGCATGACTTCCTTCCGAACGGAAACAAGGATGTGCTCCCATACCTAATATTTAAAACAAAAGGAACACGACGTCTAATGAAGAGATATCTGAACAGAATTAAGCTGTCTTTCATGTCAAATATGGAATGTGGCACTTATTATGTGTTTCAAATGGGAAGAGTTATCGCCTGTAGCCAATCAGATGCATTAGAGCGTGTACCGTTGCCACCTCATTATCGCCACTCTTTTTATATTTCCCTCTCCCTCGCAAACCTGCGAGTGTTGGTAGCGCTAGACATAAGGGAACACAAACTGAATTTTCCAAAGTTTTATAATAATGCAGTTGTACTCACAATTCCAACATGAATATTCGTATATTTTGCAAGTGTTTTATATATTAAGTTTAAATTTGATTATAGTTTATGAATAGCTTAGTTTTCTAATCCAACGAAAATACCAGCGGTGCATGCGTATAGCTGTGAATGTTACTTACGTTAACAGCTAATTCGTCATTGTCATTGTCTTCAACGTCTGAGTACTGCAAATTTATGATGATAGGTTCGAAAATCTCGTTATGTGCTATTTCTTTCCAAAAGTCGTACTCTTGTAGTTTATCTGATGTCTCACAGTTTTCCCAGCCTTGTTGTGTTCCTTGTCAATTTCTTCGTTCAGTAAGTCAGATTAAAAATATTATTTCTGTTTGCAACATAATTTGAGCCCACATTAACTCTATTGGATAGTTCTAGCAGTAGTAAAGGGAGGATCGTGTCTCATTGATCCAGCTGATACACTTTTTCATGGAAGAGTAACTGAATAATGCTGCTTTGAACTCTCTAAAGTAAATAGAGATTACGAACCATTCATATACAAAGATATAATGTGACCAGACACGTTCTGTCAGACCAGCAAGAAGTGTATCGTTTCCTCTCATGGAATTTAACAAACACCTTGTCTTATTCAAAGTTCATATTTCTTTTATCAGGGAATGTCAGATGTTTACGTTTCAGTTCTGAGTAATTTCAAATATACGTTCACGCATACTTGCCAACCAATAATGATATTCATTACAGTGCTTACGTCACAATGCATTGTTATAATATAATGGTATCTACTTTATTTATTTGTATTAAGAAAACTATTTGAGCTAAAAATAATGGATTTTTACGGTTATGTTAAGTACATTACCCTCTACCTTCTAAATGGATCAGTTTTTGCAAAATCTGAATTTTTGTCTTAGCGGGAATAGTATTTATTAGAGTTTGATTAGTGTGGCGCTCGTCACACAGCACTTAGGGAGAATGCAATGCGACAACACCCCGGACTACGATTGGCTGCTCACCTGGTAGCGCTCAAGGACAAACACCTTCCCATTTGAAACACATAATAAACCACAGCAACTAAAGGAGCGTCCCTGAAAAGCTCATAACAGTTTCAAAATTGATAATACAACCGTAATCGGTACCTGGAATTATTAAATTATTATTAGCGAAATGTTCTGTATGTGTCCAAAAGTTATGTGTAATGTGAGCTAATGTTATCACATAGACATAAAAAACCACAACGCTACTTAGCGACACGCTTTCTCTGTGTATATGGAAAATTGAACACAGCTTTGGGCTAAAACCCAAAGACTGGCATAGTTGGCAAACCTGCGCAACTTTATGTATCTATCGTTCTCATCATTCTGATGGCGGCTCTATTGTGGTGAAGAAGGTAAGCTTATGAACCAAGTTTCCAAATTAGGTTTTAGGTTATTGAGAAGTGTAATTATATGCACGCATTACTTTAGAAGTCAATACAAAAAATTATACTTTAAGTGTTGCGAAGTTTTAACTAAAATGTTCTTACTTTTATAGTGGTATTTGTATATCACGTGCTATGTAGTACATTGTTCTGACCTCGCTTTTGTTTCGTTTCTTCACCTTATGTTATGTTTTGTCGGACAATATCTAATTTCAGCAAATTCTATAGAATGTACTGGTTTATAATATTTTGTGGATGTGTTTTAATGTTTAATGTTATTTACGGATTTCTTCGGATAAAAATGTAATTATATCATTCCGTATAATCCACCACTAGGCGTGGCCAAGGTGATCCAAGGAAAGGAATCGTGCATTGTAATGCACATACAATATTATCGGTAGAGATAATGTCTCAAGTTTATTAAAATCGCAAGTTTCTCCAACTTTGAGTAAATTTTTGTTGTAATCATTTACGTCGCCCGGCCCACATCAAAATTTCTACCAGCTAATCGCACGAATAATTGAGAATTCGAATGAAAAATATGGATAGGTTATCCTGAAGGATGGCTGTACGAGCCATGTTTAAGCTGTTGGAGTTGTTCAAAATCGAACAACCAAAATGTCTAGGTTATCTTGTGTGAAAGCTGCCACACATCTCATGACTCAAGGATACGCGATGACGTAATCTATAGCGGGCTGTTGCAAACTGCACAGTTCTGAAATGTGTTGTGAAGGCAATATATTGTGTACCAAAATATGTAGAACTGTACAAGTTGGAAAAGAAACCGTTAAGTTTTGGCTGTCATGTGACTGATTTAGGAGCAGTCGGTCACACCTTTAGGCCGGGTTACATTAGTCCTGTTCGATTTTTGATAGTGAATGAAATCCCAAAGCTGTATCAGATCCGTCTGATCACGAGTCATCTGCTATAATTATGAAATTGTCCATAGTAATATTCATTAATCCATCAGATCGATATGTTTCTTTGACATTCTGTACAAGGTTGCAACATTTTCTCAACCTTTCTGTTATTGACGGAAAAGCTCGTCACAAATTGTTTGTTTTGGGTATTACTGCAGGTGAGTGGTCGTCGTCTGCTAAGAGAATGGCAGGTAAGCAATGACAACCGTAGCAAGCTCTTGCCAAGTCCAGAGTTCTTAAGTATGCAGAGGCAATGAAATGTTGCCAACCTATATTTTTATTCTATTATTAGTATCAGTTCAAAATGAAGATGGGATAACAAAATGGCAAGAAAACGTCATGGGTGAGGTGTTGCCAACTGTGAAAGCATGCTGAAAGTACCAACACTATGTAAGGAAACTGGTAGTGTATCATTACCCATTTTAGCCTCGCTAGTTTCAATTTCTTTTAATTTGATTAGTGCATTAGTATGTTGTTTATAATTACGACAATAATAATGAAAATTGTTCTTATTGTGGTTTACTATATGTGTTATACGTCATTAAAAATGTTTTCTAAGGTCCAAATTGCATAACAGTAAGTTACACAGATTCTTACATTAATAACTGCAAAATATAATTTGATAGCGGTTAGCAATCTGAAAGCTTTCTTTAATATCAATGTGCTAAATTGAATGATGCTGTCCAGTTTTCTCTAACATGTAAGGTTTTCTCACAAATCACTAATAATCATTTGAAAATGGTGATTTTATATAACTGTGTGCTAGAAAATGAATAAAAAAAGCAAAATAATGGATTAAAAAATGTTAGAGAGACTTGTATAGTATTAAATAAGGTGTAAAGTTACATTTTCCTTGGCTGGAAAGTCGGTTGTGCTGATTTATGCTTAAGTCCTGATAAAGGAACTTCCCTTTTCCGGCACCAACACTAGTCCACTCGCAGTTTTCCATCGATCCTGTCGATCTCTTTGATTACTTGATGGAAGCGTTCACCTTGTTCATTCTCTGGAGGATCTAAAATTATCATGAAAATAGTGTAGACGCGAGTACAAAAGTGAAGGTTTAAACTCTTATTTTACCCTGAATTCCATATGCATTACAGTATCACTAATTTATAACATGAAAAAGAAAATGTGTTGGCAACATTTTGCTCTGTTGGCATAATTGTGAACTCTGCAGTTGGCAACATGATTTTCTATGATGTCGTTCCATATCAAACTATTTGAATGTCGTCTTTCTGTACTTTAACCATATATCGTTGTGCACAGATTGAAGAAACTGTATGAAATTTTGAATTTAACTTTTAAATGGATTAAAAGCTTGACAGATTTTGTTTTTTCTTGGATATGGTAAATTAATTGCATTGGTCTATAAATTCACAAGTTTTATTTTAAAAAAACATTGTTTCAGCAAAACATAAATAATTAAGGACTATCAATATATTTCAAATTATTAATATTTATTAATTATATGGCCGCACCATGGCTGAGTGGTTAGACTGCTTGGGTTTTACCTAGGTGACCTAGTTTTGATTCCAGCGGACCGCAAATTGGGATTTGTGGTGGACAACATGGCGCTGGGGTGGGTTTACTCCGGATCTTCCGGGTTCCCCCACCATCATTCCACTAATTGCTCCATCATGCATCCATCCCAGGCATTGTGCCGACCCCCCAACCTTGATCTCATTCATCAGGTCAAAGGTCAATATGCTGCAGCTCCCTCTCTCTGAGAGGGACCTAAAACCAGCATTAGTGACGAAGGGAGAGATTAAAAAAATTATATCATTATTATTATTAAAGCTATCTTACATAGTGTATTGCTAGTTGGGTTACCCAGTGTTAGCTTCAGCATTTGCATGTTTTTCTGTTGGCAATGCTCCAGCCAAAGAGACCATCAGACAACGGTCAGTCATATGTAGTTTTACCTTTGTTTTGTACTTATAAGTGGCAGTTTTTCATTATAGCAAGTCTATTGCCTCCCAATCCATGTAATGTGGTGGAAGCGACATGTTATGGTAACGTAAACAAAGGTTGACAGATTGGTGACAACGGTGAATGTACTCCCAGGTCTGTTATCGCTAGTTGTGTGGGGCATAGAGTTTGCTTGTGTTCTGTTGCATTATGTATTGTTAGCCTAGTTTGTGAAAACAAAATAATTTGTTATGGAAGCAAGACGTAGTGGCAGTAGGATTAGAGGTAGACTGAGGATTCATAGCCCAAAGCAAACATCAGTTTATGGTTGGGGTGTTACATTGTATAGTCAGACTACAGATTTTGTCTGTTCTCGTAGGGAATTATTTGAACTGGAATGCGAAAGTTTGCTCCTTATCAGTGAACCGCTTACTCCTCTGAACCAAGATAGCATGTCAGTAGATTTCAAAGAATTCCTGTGGGTCAAAATTCCAGCGTATCGGCGGCGTTGATATGAAGACGTCAATTGACAAAGTCACTTGTAACAGGACTATTATGATTTAAAATAACGAACAGTACAGGAAAAACAAACATTTCATGTTTACTAAAATGAAACAATTCCAATTTGTTAAAGTTAAGAAACTTGTCATTCAATTTGTTGTATTCAAAGAAACAACTGAGAGGGAAGGTACAATGGCTGAAAATTAAGGTTAACCAGAGGTGAGAGTATGTTAGCGCCAGCAATGATACTCTTTCCTTGTTTAAAAATGGACGCACTGTTAGTGATTCTTGATTTAGAAGCTCTAAGGAATAAAGAACACACTGGTGGTAGGTCACCTAATATCATTCATGTATCGTAAAGTGAAACGATAAATTTGTGAAAGTAATGAAAAGTGTATGCTTACATGAAAATTAATAAAGGGTTTCCTAACCTAACCTTTGACCTCTTATCATTTACATGGTAATAAAGAACATGTTGAAGAAATGTTTGTCATGAGATTCATTTTCCCTGACCTAATTATCTTGTAATCAAGCTTTTGCATTTTATTTTCTGCCGTGTAACCTTTGAAATGTTGGTTTGGGTCAGAAAGTCGTAGAACTTTAACTTTCCATTAACTTCCAAAGTAAACAGATGTCCAGAGTTGAAGTAGCCATTTTTATAATTAAATGATTGATAATGTATGTTAGGAAAGCACCAAAAGTCGTACTTCATTTCAGTACTGTTTAGAGATTATTATAAGAAATCATAAATGCAAAGCATTTTAAATATTTAGGTATTGTTTAGTGTTCGCATTACTTTGCAACTATTGCTTAAACATTAAACCTGCTAAAAACAACAAAGGCAAAAACTATTTTAATCATAGAAGACCATAAATATAAACCATATATGTATAATAAGACCTGAAGCTTTCCTGGCGACAAATATGCTCAAATTGTTCTCAGTGAACAAGTCAGGTGTAAAGACGATTAGAAATTGACATTTCGGGAGTGTGCATCTCTCCCATCATCAGGATATTTATTGACTGTTATCAGGCACGTGTTTAGAAGTCAATTTCCGGAGGAGGGGGTCGGAGTCCAAGAGATCTACATTAAATTATTTGCTTTTAATAAATAATTAATCAGGGATGTGCTTTTTATCATGTTAGTAAAAAATAAAAACACATGTAATATATTCACATGACTTTCTCCACCCAAGCTTCTACTAATTGTTGTTAGTTTGTTTTTGTCTTGTTTCTTTGGATAAAGTCTGTAGAAAGGCCTGGCACATTGCACATTTTTTGTTCTTATATCTGGATACAGTGATATAAGCAGTAATCAGATATTTAAAAAGTGAACCACTGATTGATGCATTTGAAGTATTAGTTCTTGAATGAAAAAGGGAATAGAAACATAGAAGTTAAAAATTACATACCTTAAGTATCTGGGAATTCTAACCAACAAATTATAATATATCGGAATTGGTTAACTTTGCAATACATTATTGTAATTGACATTATTTGTGTGTTTTAACGAGTTCTACAGCTGCTGTGCAGTAACTTTTCATTTCTCTTAAATAACTTCATATCTGCCTGACAGTGAATAGAGATGTTAAGATGAAAAGCTTGAATAAACATTTTCAATTTATTTTAAACTAAGATTTGTTTCAAATATTTATTAAACGTTTGAAATGACAATTCATTTGGAGGGGGGGGGGGGGGGTCCAGACTCCTGGAACCCCCATCCCTGAGTGTTATAATCACAAATGAAACACTGGATATAACAAAATAAAATAGATCAAGTGTTTCACTTGTGAATATAACATGTAATAAATATCCTGATGATGGGAGAGATGCACACTCCCGAAACGTCTATTTCTAATGGTATTTTCACCTGGCTTGTTTCCTGAGAACAACTTGACCATATATGTATGTTTGTGCTAATTGTGAATATAGGACCTATCAATGTATGCTTGCACGAAAGAATTTCCTAACCTAATCTCTTGACGAATTATGTTAATTACTGAACAAGAAATATATCTTTCATATAACGCAGAATTCTAGGAATTTTGGTAAAATTGTATATTTCTTTAACTAAGATTAGGATTACTACTTTATGAAAGATGAGGTGAGAGGAGACAGACAGTGGTCACAGAAATCATGGCAGCTCTGAGACACCCGTGAATACTTCTACTCTGAAAGAGACCACAAGATGACATGATATGGATATGAAATGGATGGACAGGGAATTTGTGGGATGTAATTGACTTACCCAGCATTCGCATTGGTAACCCTGGAAAATCCCTGAAATATCCATGGGTCAATAAGTCAGTCACAACAAAGAAATGCGGGCCACAGACAGAACTACCTGAACCATCCTGCTCTGTTTCCCCTTCCCCCTCCTCCAGCTAAACAGTAGAAGGCACAAAAGAAGAAAGTTCATATTTAGGATGCACTATAGCTTATACTTCATTCAGGTATTGGAGGGAGACTATTACAGTGAAAATAGGAAATCCAATCTAGCACTTTAAGAAGTTATATGTTGCATTGTTCTGCAATAAATCATTGATGCACCAAGCAAATAAAAGTTTTAAATACCTAGTTAATATAAAATATTATTTAGTCTAAATGTTATATGAGCTACTCTAAAACACAAACCTTATTTGTGTGTATTAACCAGTTGTAGATTAAAATGGTTAAAGATGTTAGTGTAATGGTACATGTATACTGAAGCAACCCATGATCAATTCATTTTTCAGGCAAAGAAAAGAATTCAAAGATCTATGATTATCTGTAATATCAACTTCTCCATTTCCTCTGCAATTCCTTGGAATCATCTGATGAAATGAGCCTGCCATATCGCGTACCAAGATTTCTCCTGTAATAATTAATATATATTTTGTATTGCTCTACCGAAGTCTTTGTAACTCGTATTCCATCTGTCTGCACAGAACAGTCATCTAGAATGAATGATCACATTTGCACTATTTCTACTGTGTGCCAGTAGCGGTGGATAAACTAAACATGCCTGCAAAGCATATGAATTTGTGATGACTTACTCCAGGTGTTTAACAATATGGTTGGGATGATCTGTCACCATTATAAGTTAGGTTATTAAATATGAATATCTAGCGTATTTGTTCATGGTCAGTTATTAGCAGTAAGAATAATTGTTGGCAATATTGTTAACCAGAAGTTGCAGAATAACCCTGAATATGCATATGGGTGGTGTGGATCTAGTATAGCAGGTATTATAAGCACCTCTCCTTACAGTTACATGGGATACCAAGCTGGAAAGAAACATATACAATTCTTTAGTAATTTGGAGAGCTGTAAACCCATGCAAGACAATGACTTTCCCGGACTTTATTAATAAGCTGACAGTTAAATCGAGCCAAGTAGCATTCAGAGGCCTTTTCATTTTGGGGGTAAAAAATTCCACAACCCCAGCATCCCTTAATCTTGGAAACACTATTCTAAAAGGATACTAGCTACAGCAAAAAAGGTCAGGAATATTTCCAAAATGTGTGGTATGTTGCAAAAAAGGTTTATGAGGAAACCAATATGATGTACCTTTATGTTTATCATGTTTTGATGTGTAGCATTCAAGATTAGTGAATCCTGTCTCAGTAGCGTAGAGGGTAGCATGTCTACCTGACGTTCAAGAGGTCCCGAGTTAGAATCTCAGTCAAGGCGAGTTACCTGGATAAGGTTTTTCCAGGGTTTTCCCTTATCCTCTAAGACAAATGTCGAGGAACTGTAGGCTCTATGGACCCTGGGCTCATTTGAGCATCATTTCATTCACCGTCCTATATGACTTGACGAAGGAGGTAAATTACAACAAAAAAACGATTAGTAAGAGTAGTGTTCAAGATTAAACTTTTGGAAGTAAACTTTTATCTCTTATGGAATTTGACATTATTGTAAAGAAGCAAAATCAAAATAATAAGCATTAAATGCATTTGTGCACAAGACATCTGTTAGAATCCATGACACCTTCAAAGTCATTTATTCACATAGAAATTGATACAATTTTTTGCTTCGTCAAGAAAGAATAAAAACAAGAAAATTAGATACTGTGTTATTTACTTTGGAGGTAGGATTATTGTAAACAGATGTGACACTACAATTGATGAAAAAAGTTTTATCGGAATTAAGGGATAGTTACTGCTACAGTTTCTTGTTAATCGAGAGCATGTGTAGTTTCTTGACTGAATTTCAGAATCTGTTCAGTAGTGGAGTGGCGAGTTCGAAATGTAAGTCTAGACTGAACCAGTCCTTTCATGTCTTTGAGAATATACTTGTCGGTGAAATTGGACAATAGAAAGATGTTCTGCAGGTTTCAGCATTAGAATTATAATGGCTTTTTTCCATGTGGGGGGAAATACTAGTGTTCCATATTTGATTAATAAAGTTTAGGCAAGTAGTTAACACTCTGGGACCTAGATGTTTAAGTAATTCTCCAAAAATGTTTTTTTTTTCCCTGTTGGTTTTGGAAATTGCATTTTTGTTTGGGATTCTACTGGCTATATTTCTTGTCTTGCTCTTTCATCATGGCTCATTGCTTTTATAGAAAGGCCTGTAGTTTCAGATACATACTGGTAAGTGACCACAACTCCATTTTGTTTTATCAGATTGTCAACGAATTCAGATCTGCTTGTCCAAAGTGGGTGTTCAATAAAGCAGGTTGATAGCCTTGTTTTGAACTTAACCTCGACAGTAGTGCCATTTTTCTTTGTATTAATATAGAGATCTCATAATTACACAACACAATAATAAACAATGCTAAATCTTCCATTCCTCAAATGTCCTTTAATGGACAACTTACTCTTGTTTTTGGTGGTTACAGAACTGTAGGGCAACTGTACGGGTCAGCTGAAGGACGTAAGGTTTCAGGCATCATCCAACACTACAAGCATTAAAAATTGTAGTTAGACTTGGAAAGTAATTCAAGTGTAAGAAATCTTCATTGGAATATTTGTTTCCTTCAGTTTCTGATACTACACTGCCCCCTACTGGGTTTGGAATAAAATCTGATGTAATTGTGGTAAACCTGCCACCGCTGCCGGCGCCACCACCACCACAATGCTATTTTCAACTGTAGCAGCCTACTATTGTCCATTTGGTTTCATTAGCAACTTGCGCCTGTTAACTTTATGTACAGACAACAAAGACTTGGAAAACTTCTGTGATAAGCCAGCTCTTCTTTTGAAACTTTCAAGGCTGTTTCTTGTAGTTGACAATTTTGTAGTCTGTTGTTGCTCTGGATGAACATGTTTCATTCTAAGCAGCCTTTAGTGTTTTCTCAATATCTTGCACACCTGGAGGGCTGATACTGGGTTTAAGTTTTGGTTGAAATAAGGTATGTCAATTTTTTTTTTTTTTTTTTTTTTTTTTGTATTTTAAGCAGTTGGTTGTACTCAATCTTCTTGTTGGAGTGAAACAGCCTTTTTTTTTTGTTGAGGATGCTAAATATATCAGTATGTTTTTAAAGCAAGCTCTGTTAGGAACCCATATTCTACATGTCGCTTTCCTTGCTAATAAGCAATTGCTTCATGTTCTTGGTAGCACTTTCTGGAACTGCCATTTGCAAATTGATGCTGCAGCTCTTAGCAGGCATTAATAGTATTGCGAACCTGTATCTACGATCGCGCGGCTTGTTTACACAAAAGGAACTGATAGGTGGGGAGTGTGAAAACCAAGAACCCGCAGACAAAGATAACATGCAGATAAGGGTCTGACGAGGCAAATAAACTGAGATAAGTGGAAATTTCTGGACGGATAGAGATTGTTCGGGTTCTGGTGTATTTTCAAGTCGTCTAGAAATTCTCAGCAAGATATTTAAAAGAGACACGCCAGCGCGAGTGGCAAGTTGTGAAACAAGAGTTGTAAAACATATAACAAGAGTGAGTGAGTCATTAGAGGTAAGCAGAGAACAGCGGAGAGTGTTGTAAACTGAACACTGTTATTGTCATCGACCTCCGAAGATTGTGTTGTGATATAATTTCGCTGCTATGGAGTGTATTTCTATGCAAATAAAGAACATTTAGAATTTCGGCAAAATGGACTTTTAATTCTATGAACCCACAAAGTCACAATATTTTCAAAATTAGACTGGTTCCATTCTCTGTTCTGACTAGAGTGGATCCTGTACTTTATTAGCAGTGGAGGATTTTGTATCTGTCGCATCTGTAGTTTACATTCAGATTTTGGGAAACTGTCATGCTGGATATGTTGACATATGCTTCTTTTTTGTTTTATTACCTTACATGCAATGTTTTCTCAACCTACTTATCCTACATCCTTTGGTATGGATCTCTGCAGGATGTTAAGTTGGACAGAGCACTTCCTTGACTTCCTTTAGAGGATTTACTATGTCTTCCATTGATACAGTGTGTGTGTGTGTGTGTGTGTGTGTGTTTGTGTGTGTTTAATGCCTGCCTTTACTGTATGTGGCACCGCAGACAGTGATGCTGACGATACATTAGATGAACATGGACCACTGGTGGAATAAGATTGCAGGGGAAACCAGATATCCTGGAGAAAACCCTTCACAGCAGGTTGTAGTCCACAACAAATCTCACTTTGCAGTTGTCTGGGATCGAAACCAGTCCGCCTGGGTGAAAGTCAAAAGGTCTATAACCACTCAACCACAGCGTTCTCTTTCCAGTTACAAATGCCAAGTATGAGTCATCTTTATTTTGGTCAGTTACCCAAGGAGATCACTGTCTCTTACGTAGTGGATTTGGTAGCTTTAAAATCTACTTTCCCATATACTATTTTTTATATGCTTACTGGCTGACAAATCAAGGTATTGGCTGTTCATTCTCATTTCTCTTACTAGAGTTGCTTTCCACTTGGCATTTCTGTTTATACTGTAGAACTATTGCAATTTTCATGCACTTGTTTGACCTCAATCCAGTTTCATCAGTTCTGATTCCCTCATTTATTTAGTTTATAGGTTCCCTATACCCCGCAGCTGCTTATTCAAGAAATCCATCATCAGTTGCTCTCATACATCTTGTTGGCACGGTAATGTGCTCTTAGCAGTGAAGCATTTCCTCACCCAGTGTCAGTTTTTCTAACTATCCAAGGAGCTTTGTTTATCTAACGATTTAGTTACTGGTTTAGGTAATGACTTTGTCTCTATTTCCAAACTTCTCCAATAGGTTCAGTTCACTGGTTTTCTTAAACACTTCAACTTTTGCAGTTTCCCATGTGTTATCAATCTAGAACTCTTCCAGAACTGTCTTAGCTGCTTGTTGGTGAAGGTGTGTTATTGTTTTAACATGAATTGTTAAATATTTATATATTTTTGTTAAATATTTCCACTGCTGTAACATGTTCACTCCTGTACTTGCCTTTTTATAAGCATTAAAAAATAGATGTAAAAGAGCTTGGCACCTAGCGGTTTTGTGCTAACCAAATGCTGCTGCTGATATTTCATAGCTGTGGCAATTTAAATATTGTGACTTTGTGGGTGAATAAACGTGAATGAACAGAATTCTCTTTCAAATCACAGTGCTTGACTCCATTTACGACTGTCCACTCAACTAAGTGCGGCTCCCCTTTATACATCCATTCATGGTACCAGAAGTTTGTGGAATGTTCTCTAACAATCAAGACGGCACTAGCAAGACAAACTTTGCAGTTATCTATCTTTTATCAGCTTTGGCTAGCCTTTTATCTCCGCGATGTAGTTTCTGTTGCTTTGTGCGCGCTGGCTGTGCTATCGCAATAATTCAACAATATTCAGTATATTCATCATAATGGTTAAGTTTATCATTGTTTATTGCTGATGCTGTACACAAATTGAATCAGTCAAATTTATTTTAGAGCAATTAATTTCATCATTGGCACGACAGTCCTTTGTGAGCCTTAGCCTTCTGAAGTTTCCCCATTGTTTCCTGTTAAGGCAGTGCTTCTCCAGTTGTTGATTCCAATTGTTCTTGCATCCTCTCTTAGCCTGTCCTCCCATCTTAACTTTGGTCTTCCAAATTTCTTGGTTCCTTCTGGCACTGCATTAGATATCCTTTTTATCATTCTGTCATAGGCACAAACATGTCCTACCCACTCTAACCTTCTGATTTTTATACAATTAGCAATGTTTGGTTTGCTATATCAATAATACAATTCATGATTATATCTTCTTCTCCAGACACCATTTTTCTCTGCTGGCCCCAAAATTTGTCTCAAAATCGTTCATTTAAATATACTAAGCCATCTTTCAACTCAGCAATTAGTTAAAACTCACATAAAATAACTTAAAATTGTCATCTTCTGTAACAATACAGTATTGAACATTTTAAATAGGTCTAAGTGATACCTTATAACTTCACGTGTATTTTGTTTCAGATCTAACATGACTGCTCAACCCCAACCTAACGAACAACTTCTTCCAAGGATTATCGCTTTGGAGGAGAAGATTAATAACATGATTGCTGAACCCCAACCTAACGAACAACTTCTTCCAAGGATTATCGCTTTGGAGGAGAAGATGAGTTTAAATTCTGAGCAAATGTTGACAAATATCGACTTCTCTGTGAAAAGACACCTAGATACCCTGCATGTTGATAAAGAACAAAAGAATGTCAAGCTGAAGGAAGAACTTGGGAGAAGCCAAAAAATGATTCAAGATTTGGAGGAAAAGTTAAAGGATTCAGAGAAGCGATATGAAGAAATGAAAGTCCAAATGATAACTGGTAACACTGCCAGTAACAGCAATGGTGACGTAAGTAAAATGTACTAACGTTCTTTGCAATTTCCTGAGATTCTTGATTGTTTATGAATATTGAATTGTTTTAACTTGGCTAAATGAAGTGAGTCTCCTGCCAGGTGAGTCTTCTGCCCCTATTTATTGTGATCTATGCAACCAGCAGTTTATAGTTTAATGTGAAAACATTGACCCTTTTAATATAAGAGCCGTTATAGCACCTCTGTACTTGTATTTGGTACTCTAGTCACCCAACATTAATACTTACAGCGCTGAATGAGGACCAAGAAGTTGCAAAAAGGTTAATAAATGATTTTTCATGCGTATAGTACTAACAAGGTGATAAATGAATACTTTCCTAAAGCGCACCATAGAGTACGTGAAAGCTGGCCGAGAGGGTTGGCTTGCTGGAATATAGTGATACAACATCCAGGTTCAAAACAACGTCTCATAGGTTGTTTTTTTCCTTCCAGTTTTTCTTGCTTGTATTTTAGTTGCTAATTTATTTATTGTTGCTACTAGTTCACTTGTGAGCCAAAGACAAATAAATTTCAATCCGACAATTAGTAACCTATAGGGATTTGCTCACCATATAAGTTGAGCTAAGCTCACCCTAACGTCAGGAAGTTGAGGCCCTTGACTTTTAAAGGGTAACCACGGCTATCTTTATCTTTTATTAGGAATCATGTTTAAGGTTGTGACCCTTATAATCTGTACGGTATATGTGTTGTAACCCATGTTCCGTAGTTGACTTTCATTTTTAACAGAATATTGACGACATTAAATCTAATAGTTTTTGTTTCATGCTTATATCGTATGTTGCACTTTGCATTTGCAATGTTTGAAACGTGGTTGATTGGGTCAAGCACAATACCAAACTTAATAAAATATCTACTAGGAACTACACATTTATAACTATCTGCCAGCGGTAAACATGACTACTATTGTATTTTTAAACACCTATAATGTCATAAAAGTGTAATTTGTAGTACAATTTCAAACTCCAGGCCCCAAGAGATAAAAAAAAAGGTAATAAAATTTTTGAGCTTATCACTAAGGATTTGAACCCAAGTCAAATGGACATACTAGTGAAGTAACCTGTGTATCACTTAGGCAATGCTACGTTGCTAGGGAAGCTTTAAATATGAATTAAATAACCGCGGACCTAAGACCCACCTCAAGTTTTTATACACTTTCTACAGCTTTATACAATGTTTTGAGCTCTTTTTGGTAGTTTTAACGCAAATTAAAAAAACGGCATCTTCCATTACAATTACTGTGAGTTAAAAACTGCCTTAATTTGTGACAAAAACGAAACTACCTAATTCTTAGCATTTTTTGACATGGCTGTATAATGAATGCGTGTGGTGGGTGAATATTTAAATCCAGTTGGTCTCACTGTGTAGATCTGCCATTTTGTATTCCTGTTATTGTCAACTGATGCATGTGATAGCCTGTTTCTTCAGGGGCATGTTTAAAGGTATGTGTGAATGTACACTAATGAATAAAAGTTTGTTAACTCTCTAAAATTGTTACTGCAGCTTTCTTATCTGGGTATTATGATTTTGGAATCGACCTACATAGTGATTGCTTTTTGTTCCATACAACACTTATGCCCTGAGTTACCTAACCATCCTCTATAAATTCTTTTACAAATCATCCATTAGAGGAAATTCAAGATAGGCGTAAGTTACATATTGTGACTTTGTGGGTTCGTGAAATGAAGAGTCCAATTACACAAACTCAACAATGTTCTTTATTTCCACCGACTTAAAGTTGTACACTTGCCAATTACACAGAATTACGTAATGCACACAATTATAATTCACCAGTTCGTCCGTTACCGTTCCGATGCACGTACACAATCTTCTTGTCCATTCACTAGCACGTCAAGCACTGATTGACTGGATTCACTAACTGCAGCCCTTTTTACAGGAATATCACAGTCTTCTAGAAGTCTCTGGTTTCCGTGAATCCACGCGAAGGTTCCAGATGGCACGACAAATGACATTTCCCTAACCATCCCCCTCAGTTAGTGACAGAGACTAATGAGGTGGGCGTGGCGCTG
Organism: Mantis religiosa; assembly: GCA_030765055.1. Classification (NCBI taxonomy): domain Eukaryota; kingdom Metazoa; phylum Arthropoda; class Insecta; order Mantodea; family Mantidae; genus Mantis; species Mantis religiosa. The sequence goes on from CM060956.1 coordinate 157,547,054, forward strand.
CCTCTGATCCCTTACTCAGCTGTTGTTGTGCTTCCGGATAATTGGGTGACAATACGTTGCTTAGGAAGTTGGATAAATTCAAAAGTAAATAGGGGCAGGTGACCAACCCGGTCAAATCCTCAATGGCATTTCTACAGAAAAGGTATACTAAAACTAAAATTTTTCCTTTCTCTATCACCAACTTATTGTATGTAGCGAATATATGTCTCATATTCGAACCCAAAATCTGAAATTGGGATGTCAATGTTTTGATATTTTCTGGGCCTGAATACTATTTGAGTTTACCTGCAGCAGTTGTCGTAAATATTGAGTTTAGCACAAAGCTTTGGGATTCAGATTTCACTAGGAATACATTTTGCAATCTGAGTTAAGAGGGAACAGTGTAAACTTATAGATGCAACAAAATTTTATTTGAAATGAGATTATGTTTAAACAAAGAGATAAAATTACAACATTCAAGCTGTTGACAAATAACTATTGAGTAAAACGTCAATCTTTGTTAATTTTATTTACTAAAGAGGGCTAGTTTTGCAAATTGCAAAATTCTGTTGTTAACAATTGTAGAATTGTATGATGGCAGCGGGAACACAGCTTTTGATGTCCTTTTGTTATATTTAGACCGCCTGAATGGCATTCGTAATAGATTACGGCATATGAGGTGAATGATTTTGAGTAGCTATCAGAAAAAGAATTTCTACAGAGGTGTAGACTGTCCAAACAATTTGTTACGAAGGCTACTGAGGAAGTACAAGAGAGGGTAGTACATGGATCGAATCGGAGTAAGGCGATCTCGCCTTTGCTTCAAGTATTAATAACTTGGATTTATTTCACTGAATTCTGTGGATAATACATTGTCCACCTCCCATTTTGAAACTTTTAAGACTCATCGCATCTGTCCTTTGTACCTCATTTTAAAGTTACGTAATACTGATGAAGTTGCTTCATACCTCAATTGTGACCTTTGTATTCAAATTAAACTTATTTCCAATCTGTTCCCATGTCTTATATTTCTCTTTCTCTTTTACCGCATCTGTCCTCTTATTTTCCTCATCATCCTCCTTATATTTAGTTACTAATTCAATGAACAATTCTTTCTCCTTGGTAGCGTAGAAAGTAGTGTGTCTGCGTGACGTTCAAGAGGTCCCCGAGTTCGAATCTCGCTCAGAGTTACCTGGATAAGGTTTTTGGGGGGTTTTCCCTTATTCATAAGGACGAATGTTGGGCAGCTCTTAGCTCCATGGACCCTGGACACATTTGAGCATCATTTCACCCAATTCATTCACCGTCAGATATGACTTAATGTTGGAGGATGTAAAATTTCAACAACAAAAAATATCCATCGATGAGAAGTTTGCGCACGGCTTCTCTTGTGATTTTGCGTACCCGCCATTTTTTCAGCTGTGTAAACAAAAATGAAAACAAAAGCGCACTGCAGTACATTCAGGAAATAAGATTCATCCACATCCTTCTGTATTTGTAATATCTACAATTCTCTCATCGTTAACACATGTTTGTTGAAATTTTCAGAAAACAAGTTGGTGAAATGCAAGATAACACTTTTGTTAACTCCATTACAATTAAAATAAGACGTGAAGCTTTCCCGGCGACGCAAATGTTGAAGATACTCTCGGGAAACAAGCGAGGTGAAAAGACTATTAGAAATTGCCATTTTTGGAGCATATATCACTCCCATCATTAGGATATTTTTAGGAAATGTTATAACCACAAAATAGATATAACACACATATCAACAGACAAAACACTACTAATACTCACATTTCTGAACAAAACATTGTTTGCAGTAAATTAAATGCCAGGTCAAGAGATGTTTTTTGTAATTTACATCCTCCAATGCTAAGTCATATCGGACGGGGAATGAATTGGGTAAAATGATGCTCAAATGAGTCCAGCATCCATGGAGCTTAGAGTTACCGACATTCATGGTTAGGGGAAAAACCCAGAAAAAACCTTATCCAGGTAATCCCCCTGATGGAGATTCTAACTCGGGACCTCTTCAACGGGAGGCAGATATGCCCGAGGCGGGCCGGGTGATGGTGTGAGTGTAGAAAACTAATTAGGTGAAAGAAACATAAATTCTTGATGATCAAGTTGTATAGCTCTGTGCTTCTTAAGCCGACTGATTTCCATTTTTAAGGCCTCTTTCCAGGAGGAGCTGAACTGAAATCCGGCATCACGATTAAGCGTGCTCCCCTAGCAGGAAAGGTCCAAAGCCGCCTTTATTCTCAGCTCCCAGTAACTGTTGAAATTTCCCAAAATGGTCGTCTTTCGAAAGTTCACTCTATGGTCGTTACCAAACCAATGCTCTGCCATTCTGGACTTCTCAGGATGCATTAAAGAATTGCTTTCTTCATGTTTGTTTATTCTGGTAGCAATGGTCCCTCCAGTTTGTCCTATATATGATGTCCCACATTCACAGGGAATGTAACAATTATTACGTTTCATTTGTTAATGTCAATTTTAACGTCTTTTGGTGAAATCGGGTATTAAAGTACAATTATGATAAAAAAAATCCTAAGAAGAACCAGCATTATTTACCATGGGATTTATTAATCAAGTGTCCAAATTGACATTCCTTTAAGCATAGAGTAGAGCTGATCTAATGAATTCAGCACCCTGAATTTTGATAAAACTTTAAGTTTTATTTGTTGTTTGAAATTAATTTTTAAAGAAACTACTATGTAAATATTCACATACAGCAGTATTAAAAAAGTGGCCACACATACAAAGCAATCATTTCTAATCCCAGTGCTACAATCATGGTTAGCAAGTTCTGATTAAAGCGATACTTGCTGTGGTTCAAATGTAAACCCAGATCATACCAAAACGTAATTACATACAATGTTCAGGGAAGTACACACTTTACCTCTGTGTAAAACATGTAATGCAAATAAATCATAGCACATGTTCAAGCAGTACACTACACTGTAATATTAAAATAAAATATTTTTTTTAATATATAATAAAGGATCAGTAAAGCTGCTTGCAAATTATTATACTTTATTGTAATATTTGTATTGCTGAAACGCCAGTAGCTTTAATTTTTATGTATTACACAGTAATAATTTGAAAAGTAACCTTCTAAATGCTGTTATTAATATACATGCCGTGAATGAGTATATCACTTGAACACATGTACACTGTTTATTCATGATGATATTTTACTGCATTCATTAGTGATGTGCAGACTATCAGCATGTCCTGCTTCTGGGCACTGGATTAATACTGTTGCAATTAGTGATTGATGTTTTCCTTTATTTCAGTTTCCAGTGAATGTACCAAACAGAGATGCTAGACAAAATGTTGCTACAAGAGTTGAAGAACTATTTAAGTTTATAACAGATGTAGCAGAGGTGAAATTGATCTTAGCATCAGGAGCAGAAGTGAACGTTGTTGATGATCATGGTTACTCTCTGCTACATTATGCAGCACAACATGGGCATTTTACAGTTTGTGAATATCTTCTGGACAAGGCCGCAGATGTTAATATAAAAAATGGTCAGGGTGACACTCCACTACACAAGGCTTCTTGTACCGGACATATTGATATTGTAAAGTTGCTGATTGCTCGTGGTGCTTCTGTTAACATAACTAACTGGAATGAATCTACTCCTCTACATGATGCATCACAACAAGGACATACAGCAATATGTGAATATCTTCTGCACAAGGGAGCAGATGTTGATGATAAGAATGTTCAGGGTGTCACTCCTCTACACTGGGCTTGTGATAAAGGATATGTTGATATTGTAAAGCTGCTTATTGCTCATGGTGCTTCTGTTAACATAACAGATATTAATGGCGCAACTCCTTTGTCATATGCAGAAGCAGAAGGTCACACATCAGTTTGTGAGTACTTGGAGTAGTATATCTACATGAAATATGTGCCCCTATGAGAAGCGAACACTTATACAGTCAGTTCTGAAACAGCCACCATTACAGCTCCGTTTATGTCCAGTACAGAGCACATCCATCTTATAAAACTGAATGTGCTACTGACTGAAAACAATGTTTCTGGCTGTTTTAATGATGCAGTTATAATTGTACTTTTCAGGTTAATTGGTGTCTTGTATTTCTATTTCTGCTTTTGTGTGTGTGTGTTTAACAACATATTTATCTTGTAGCAACTGTATTAGACAATTGTGTACACTTTTACATCTTCTTTATAAGTTCTTCCAGGGTCGTATAATACAGTAAAGAATTCTCAATGAGACAGCGTTCTGACTCATAACATTGTGAAAGATGTTTATTCTCTGTAACAGACAGTACATTCTCACTGTAACCCCAACCATTTAGTAATGTAATTATCAGAGTACTCTTTAGTAAACTTGGTCTGGCATGTGGACATATCAGGCTAAAGACATTGTATGCTGTAAAAGAATTACATAGGACAGGGTTTTCTTGTCCTTCAACTGAGGACTAGACAATTAAATGTGGCTGAAAGGCATAAGTTGATAAATATGATTAGGTTCTTTATTTTCCAAGCACTTGACATTATTTCCATGAGGATGCAGTACTTGTACTATTCATGTCTTATTTTTTTGTAAGTGGATCTAATATTCTCAGTTAAAACAGATGTTCAACAAATTTATACATTTAATATGCATGTTTGTTGAATTCCTTCTTATTAGAATAATTTTTTTGTACTTTTGTATAATTGGTTATAATACCAAGGTGCAAAGATGCTTCCAGCATGTTATTAAAAAATTAATTTTTAATATTTTTGGGATGCAAAGGACATTACTACATTTCTGATATGTGTTGATATTTAAGCAGTGTGTCCTACATTATTCTTAATTGAAGTGTTGTCATTTAGTTTTATGGACTGAATAAAGATTTTCCTGTGTTTTAAGGATGTGTTTGAAAGTTCTGTTACATCCATTTTGTATCTCCAACAAAATATCTTATCACAGCTAGTGATAACATCATGTTGATTAATATTAATGGTTAGAAAATAAATATATATAAAATAGTTTATAAAAGCTAGTAACTGATTAGAGAATGTTATGTAAACATAACTGCTGGAAATACAATTTAATAAGATTGAGAGCTCTTGTGTTCTTATTTCAAAACTGCTTCACATAAGAGCCATATCAATATTCCCTCCATCTCTTTAGCCAATTTTTTTGTTTCAAAACTATTTTTCTGGAGTGGTATGTTCCATGAAATACAGAGTTATGTTTAATTAATAAGCTCATAATAGTTGGAAGTAAGTTTTTGCTCCTGACGTACATTAATTTGTGTGGTCAAAAACTGGTGTGTTCTTTCATAACTCCTCGCTTCTACTTTGACAAAGATATTATTGATAAGATCATGTCTAATTAAAAAACAGGAAGGCATTGTCTAACATATGTAATGTAAAAAGTTCAAATGCTTCGACATAAACCACTCAAGCATGGTGTCTGTTTTTGAAGGCCACAGGAGCTTTCATTTTTGTTAGTGCTCGAATAGTTAATGCTGTGTATTTAAATAAAATACATTTAAATAAAACCAGGGGCCTCCCAGACCTCGTGCGACTAACGGATGATTAACTGTTTGTAAAGCAATTCTCCATGCACGAGTATTAGATGTTGGTATACCAAGAAGAAATGCCGAGAAAGTTATTTATCTCGAGTTGTACCTTTGCACTCTGCTGCAATTGTCACGTTGCTGACTTATGTGCAAACTTTTAAATTATATATTAAAAAAAAATTCAGTGTATAGGTAACATATAGGTTACATGTTCATGAAATTTTAGTATCGGAAATTTTAGTAACTGATAAATCTGTATGTATTTCTGCAGTTGTCGCTCAACAACATGATTACTTTGCGATTTTATAATTCACTGAATTATGTGAATAATACAGGTAACCTCCCGTCTTGAAACATTCAAGTCAGTCGTCAATTGTACTTCTTTGCTCCTCGTTTTAAATTTACGTAATACTGACGAAGTTGTTTTGTGCTTCTACTGTGACACATGCATTTGAATTAACTTTTCCCACGTGACATCTTTCTTTTACATTCACCAAAACCGTCATCTGATTTTCCACGATACCCTTATACTTCGTCACCAATTCAATTAACATTTCTTTCTCCATCGATGAAAAGTTTGTCTCACAGCTTTTGTTTACGATGTTTACCCGCCATTTTTCAGCCGTGTGCAGACAAAAATTAAAACAAAAGCGCATCACAGTAGGTTCAGAAAAATACGACTCATCCATAGCGTTCTATAGGTGTAATATTTACACGTTTCTTGGCTTTAACACGTGTTTGTTAATATTTTCAGAAAATAGGTTGGTGAAATGCAAGAAATTTAACAGCCTTGTTAGTGCAATGACAATTGTTACGTTACATTTTTGCTTACAATGTCCTCAATTGCTTAATTACGGTACATTCCACACAACTTGTGAAACACGTTCAATAAATTGCTTTCACCACTTTTTAACGATTTACCTCTGTGATGTCTAAATATTGCACGGAAGCAGCCTTGTTGTGTATCTGATTCTCTCTTCCTTCTCCCTTTGAACTGCGCAAGCGCAGCGTGCACTCACATAAATACAAATGACACATTTAGCAAATAATATAACAATTAATTACTGCTTGACTATTTCATTAGTAATAATGTGATGTTTAGATATTTTCCATTAGATGTCAAGTCCTTAGAAATTATATGGAACTATATTTTTCATTTACATTGAGTTACACGGCTAAACAGCCAATGACGTCGAACACGTACTTTTGTTTACATCACCACATAAAATAAGGACACCGCCGGTTTATATTAAAGTGAGATTTACAAAGTATTTGGAAATACAGTACAATAATTTGGCAAAATTAATTATTGAATATATTGGCTCTTAAGTTTCTCTAAATTCCTATTTGACATTTTAAATACTTTTTCATGATCCTCAAGGTAAAAACACTTATTCTAGAGCTAATTAAGGCAGTTAAACAGTTTGTTGTTAAAACACATTTTAAGGCAGTATCAATACACAGTGTCCTGCTCCCTGGCGTAATGGACTGCCCCAGTGCTTTGGTTCGCTGCCACGGTATGCACCCGACTTCCATCCCCCACCCCCCTGGTAGGGTGCGGATTTTAAGTCCCGGGTATAGGACAGGTGCCCACTCAACGTGAGGAAATTGAGGACCTACGATAGATAGCGAACCCTGATCTAGAAAGTCAACTTTCCGGCTAATACTGACCACATCTGTCTATGTGACAGTGAGGCCAGCAGTCAACTCGGCCGGCAGTAGGGCGCTGTTACAAAATGGATTATGTTTACTTCTTTATCAGTACACAGGTTCAAATAATGTGATATATACCGATATAAGATAATACCGCACAGACACTGGAAATAATGCTCAAATATATCCAGTGGGTCCATGGAGCTTAGAGCTACCGACATTCGTCTTTAAGGATAAAGGAAAACCCCGGAAATACCTCATTCAGATAACTCACCCTGATCGAGATTCGAACCTGGGGACCCTTTGAACCTGAGGCAGACATGCTACCATCTACGCTACCGAGGCAGGCAGTACAAATGTGATACAGCTCAAATTTTGTCAATTTAACTTTGATACATAGAAAATATATCACATAAAATGTCCCTTGCGACAAAATAACTTAAATTTTGGTCCAATATTTCAACATGCTCCCAATACCTCCATTTGTATAATTAGCTCTATGTTTCACCGTCTAAATAACTTTAGGCTTAAGAAATTTGTAACGCTATGAATATGGCTTTTTTGCCCAGAATTTGAAAGTATTTGTGTTTTGAAGTGAAGAAAGTATGCTTAAATGCATCTCACAATAAAATCCAGGGCAACTATTCACTGTGTCTCTGTGAACGAGTGTAGCAAGTTTCATTAGTTTAAAATCAAAACTGTGGTAGGCGATACTGAACACGTCTGAACTTGCCTGGTTCTCACAGGCGGGAACCAGGAGTACCAACAATGAAACTACTAATAGTTTGTACATATGAGAAAATAAACCTGACTTACAAATTTTGAGGCCCTTGATGCACAGAATGACGGTTGGTAGAAAGAAACAAAATAGTGAAATTTCCTGTTTTGTCGATACTCTTTTTTTATACATACATAGACTGCCCCTAACGTGTTCAATTGCAAATGATCACAACACACGCACAGAAAGACGAACTCATACACATGTAAACCAAGGGAAATTGTCACAAAATGCAAAGAAACTTGCCAGTACAAGATCTCTAACTGTCGTAACCTTATATAAAATAACAGCAACATTTACGTCAAAGCATTCTCTTTGTGCAGCGTTATTAGAAGAGAAACAAACACCAAGGGATTGTGTTTACTGCAGCATTTGCCTAACTCACTTGTCCCACGTAATGCCAAGCACATGTTAGAATATTGGAAACCAAGGTTTAGCATCTGTCATGGAAACGTCTTAATTCTAATGGGTCCTTCTAATGGTTACTATGACAACCGTTATGACGTCCTCATCCTGTCCCACTTATTTACAGCATTTTACCATGTGCTTACTGTCAATCACATTCTAGTTTGGCGACCAGTATAGTTATTTTTACTGAAACAAGAATACAAATGTACATCTTCTATTGCATTTCAGTTGATGGTAATGTGCTTTTTAAACAGCAAAAGAAGATTAATCATTAAGAGAGAAACTTCCATACAGAGTGTACATATGATAAAACATTTATTAGCAGTATTTTCTTCATATTCCTTTAAATAATATATGTTGCATATCATATATTTGGATGAGTGATATTTGCACATAACAGATGTATGGGTGTGTGAAATAATACAATGAGTAATAAACTAACATACAAAGTAATAATTTAAACTAACTCATTTATACTAATTAATACAAATTCCTTGATCAACCTCAGTTACTCTGGAACTGAATTATCGCAATAGAACTTAAAATGTATCACACAACTGTAAACACGTGAATAAAACAACTGATATTTAGTGATATACAAAGCTTTCATCTGATACATATTTGGCTTTCTTACATTACTGCTATATACAGCAGATGTAACCACAAATATAATTAACATAGATGAGCTTACTGATCCAGAGAAGTGTAGCGTAATGGTTATTTTGTTTTTTCCAACATCCGATACTAACATTTCAAGAACATGTAACCTATATGTTACCTGTACACTTAATTTTTTTTAATATATAATTTAAAAGTTTGCACTGAAGTCAGCACCGTGACAATTGCAGCAGAGTGCAAAGGTACAACTCGAGATGAATAACTTTCTCGGCATTTCTTCTTGGTATACCATCTAATACTCATGCAGGGAGAATTGCTTTACAAACAGTTAATCATCCGCTAGTCACACAAGGTCTGGGAGGACCCTGGTTTAATTTAAATGTATTTTATTTAAATGTACTTTATTTAAATACACAGCATTAAGTATTCGAGCACTAACAAAGATGAAAGCTCCTGTGGCCTTCAAGAAGAGACACCATGCTTGAGTGGTTTATGTCCAAGCATTTGAACTTTTTACATTACATATGTTAGACAATGCCTTCCTGTTTTAGTGTTAGACATGATCTTATCAATATCTTTGTCAAAGTAGAAACGAGGACTTATCAAAGAACACATCAGTTTTTGACCATACAAATTAATGTACGTCAGGAGCAAAAACTTACTACCAAGTATTATGAGGTTATTAAATATAACTCTGTATCTTATGGAACATACCACTCCAGAAAAATAGTTATGAAACAAATAAATTGGCAAAAGAGATGGAGGGAATATTGATATGGCTCTTATGTGAAGCAGTTTTGAAATAAGAACACAAGAGCTCTAAATCTTATTAAATTGTATTTCCAGCAGTTATGTTTACATAACATTCTCTAATCATTTACTAGCTTCTATAAACTATTTTATATATATTTATTTTCTAACCATTAATATTAATGAACATTATGGTATCACTAGCTGTGATAAGAAATTTTGTTGGAAATACAAAATGGATGTAACAGAAGTCTGTCAAACACATTCTTAAAACACAGGAAAATCTAAGTTACATTAGAAAATCTTTATTCGGTCCATAAAACTAAATGACAGCACTTCAATTAAGAATAATGTAGGACACATTGCATAAATATCAACACATATATCAGAAATGTAGGACTGTCCTTTCCACCCCAAAAATATTGAAAACTAAGTTTTTAAAAACATGCTGGAAGCATCTGTCCACCTTGGTATTATAACCAATTATACAAAAGTACAAAAAATCATTCTAATAAGGAGAAATTCAACATACATGCATATTAAACTAATACATTTGATGAACATCTGTTTTAACTGAGAATATTAGATTCACTTAAAAAAAAAAATAAGACATTAATAGTACAAGTACTGCATCCTTATGGAAATGTCAAGTGCTTGGAAAATAAAGAAGCTAATCATATTTATCAACTTATGCCTTTCGGCTACATTTAACTGTCTAGTCCTCAGTTGAAGGACAAGAAAACCCTGTCCTATGTAATTCTTTCACAGCATACAATGTCTGTTCAGCCTGATATGTCCACATGCCAGATCAAGTTTACTAAAGAGTACTCTGATAATTACATTACTAAACACTTGAAGTTGCAGTAAAAGAATTTGTGTCTGTTAAAGATAATAAACATATTTCAAATGATAATGAGTTAGGGTGTCTCACTGAGAACTCTTTGTAGTACATATATGAACACTGAACAAACTCAGAGTGAAGATGTAATGTGCATATAATGCAATAACAGTTACTGTGAGTTTCATTAAATATGATTAACAAAGATTGAGATATCATTAGAAATCCAATAATTAATATAGACACAAATTAACCTGCAAAACAAAATGACAAGTACATCATGAAAACCTGATGTTTGTGTGAAGAAAAACAGTTTGTAATCAGTAATACATTCAGTTTATAAAATGGCTGTGCTATGTGGCAGTTATAATCGGATATAAGAGGAACTGCAATGGTGGCTGTTATCCTAGAGCTAAGTGTATAGGTTGACACTTCTCTCAGGTAGACATATTCCAAGTAAATATTCTACCTCTTCAAGTATTCACAAAGTGATGTGTGACCTTGTGCTTGTGCATATGTCAAAGGGCTTCTGCCGTTCCTATCATGTATAGTAACTGAAGCACCACGAGAAACAAGCAACTTCACAGTTTCAATATGTCCTTTATAACAAGCGTTGTGTAGGGGAGTGGCACCATAATAATCCTGATCATAAACATTTGCCCCCTTGTCCAGAAGATATTCACATATTGCTGTATGTCCTTGGCCTGATGCATAATGTAGAGGAGTAGTTTTATGCGAGTTAGTTATGTTAACAGAAGCACCACGAGCAATAAGCAACTTTGCAATATCAATATATCCGAAATAACAAGCCACGTGTAGCGGAGTGTTAATCCAGATCATCCTGATCATCCTGATCATTAACATCTGCGCCCTTGTCCAGAAGATATTCACAAACTGTAAAATGCCCATGTTTTGCTGCAATATGAAGCAGAGGGTAACCCTGATCATCTACTCAATTGTGCTACATCTGTTATAAACTTAAATACACTCCTGGAAATGGAAATAAGAACACATTGACGCCGGTGTGTCAGAACCACCATACTTGCTCCGGACACTGCGAGAGGGCTATACAAGCAATGATCACACGCACGGCACAGCGAACAAACCAGGAACCGCGGTGTTGGCCGTTGAATGGAGCTAGCTGCGCAGCGTTTGGGCACCACCACCGTCAGTGTCAGCCAGTTTGCCGTGGCATACGGAGCTCCATCGCAGTCTTTAACACTGGTAGCATGCCGCGACAGCGTGAATGTGAACCGTATGTGCAGTTGACGGACTTTGAGCGAGGGCATATAGTGGGCATGCGGGAGGCCGGGTGGACGCACCGCTGAATTGCTCAACACGTGGGGCGTGAGGTCTCCACTGTACATTGATGTTGTTGCCAGTGGTCGGCGAAAGGTGCACGTGCCCGTCGACCTGGGACCGGACCGTACCGACGCACGGAGGCACGCCAAGACCGTCGGATTCTACGCAGTGCCGTAGGGGACCGCACCGCCACTTCCCAGCAAATTAGGGACACTGTTGCTCCTGGGGTATCGGCGAGGACCATTCGCAACCGTCTCCATGAAGCTGGGCTACGGTCCCGCGCACCATTAGGCCATCTTCCGCTCACGCCCCAACATCGTGCAGCCCGCCTCCAGTGGTGTCGCGACAGGCGTGAATAGAGGGACGAATGGAGACGTGTCGTCTTCAGCGAGGAGAGTCACTTCTGCCTTGGTGCCAATGATGGTCGTATGCGTGTTTGGCGCCGTGCAGGTGAGCGCCACAATCAGGACTGCATACCACCGAGGCACACAGGGCCAACACCTGGCATCATGGTGTGGGGAGCGATCTCCTACACTGGCCGTACACCTCTGGTGATCGTCGAGGGCACACTGAATAGTGCACGGTACATCCAAACCGTCATCGAACCCATCGTTCTACCATTCCTAGACCGGCAAGGGAACTTGCTGTTCCAACAGGACAATGCACGTCCGCGTGTATCCCGTGCCACCCAACGTGCTCTAGAAGGTGTAAGTCAACTACCCTGGCCAGCAAGATCTCCGGATCTGTCCCCCATTGAGCATGTTTGGGACTGGATGAAACGTCGTCTCACGCGGTCTGCACGTCCAGCACGAACGCTGGTCCAACTGAGACGCCAGCTGGAAATGGCATGGCAAGCCGTTCCACAGGACTACATCCAGCATGTCTACGATCGTCTCCATGGGAGAATAGCAGCCTGCATTGCTGAGAAAGGTGGATATACACGGTACTAGTGCCGACATTGTGCATGCTCTGTTGCCTGTGTCTATGTGCCTATGGTTCTGTCAGTGTGATCATGTGATGTATCTGACCCCAGGAATGTGTCAATAAAGTTTCCTCTTCCTGGGACAATGAATTCACGGTGTTCTTATTTCAATTTCCAGGAGTGTAGTTCTTCAACTCTTGTAGCAACATTTTGTCTAGCATCTCTGTTTGGTACATTCACTGGAAACTGCAATAAAGGAAAACATCAATCACTAATTGCAACAGTATTAATCCAGTGCCCAGAAGCAGGACATGCTGATAGTCTACACATCACTAATGAATGCAGTAAAATATCATCATGAATAAACAGTGTACATGTGTTCAAGTGATATACTCATTCACTGCATGTGTATTAATAACAGCATTTATAAGGTTACTTTTCAAATTATTACTGTGTAATACATAAAAATTAAAGCTACTGGCGTTTCAGCAATACAAATATTACAATAAAGTATAATAATTTGCAAGCAGCTTTACTGATCCTTTATTATATCTTAAAAATATTTTATTTTAATATTACAGTGTAGTGTACTGCTTGAACATGTGCTATGATTTATTTGCATTACATGTTTTACACAGAGGTAAAGTGTGTACTTTCCTGAACATTGTACGTAATTACGTTTTGGTATGATCTGGGTTTACATCTGAACCACAGCAAGTATTGCTTTAATCAGAACTTGCTAACCATGATTGTAGCACTGGGATTAGAAAGGATTGCTTTGTATGTGTGACCACTTTTTTAATACTGCTGTATGTGAATATGTACATAGTAGTTTCTTTAAAAATAAATTTCAAATAAAATTACAAGTTTTATCAAAATTCCGGGTGCTGAATTCATTAGATCAGCTCTACTCTATGCTTAAAGGAATGTCAATTTGGACACTTGATTAATAAATCCCATGGTAAATTATGCTGGTTCTTCTTAGGAATTATCATAATTGTACTTTAATACCCAATTTCACCAAAAGATATTAAAATTTACATTATCAAATGAAACGTAATAATTGTTACATTCCCTGTGAATGTGGGACACCATATATAGGACAAACTGGAAGGACCATTGCTACCAGAATAAACAAACATGAAGAAAGCAATTGTTTAATGCATCCTGAGAAGTCCAGAATGGCAGAGCATTGCTTTGTTAACAATCATAGAGTGAACTTTCGGGAGACGACCATCTTGGCAAATTTCAACAGTTACTGGGAGCTGAGAATAAAGGAGGCTTTGGCCCTTTCCTGCTAGAGCACGCTTAATTGTGATGCTGGATTTCAGTTCAGCCTTAAAAATGGAAAACAGTCAGCTTAAGAAGCACAGAGCTATACAACTTGATCATCAAGTATTTATGTTTCTTTCACCTAATTAGTTTTCTACTCACACCATCTCCCGGCCCACCTCGGTAGCATAGATGGTAGCATATCTGCCTCACATTGAAGAGGTCCCGAGTTCGAATCTCAGTCAGGGGGAGTTACCTGGTTAAGCTCTTTTCCGGTTTTTTCCCCTAATCCTGTATGGTGAATGTCGGGTAGCTCTAAGCTCCATGGTCCTTGGACTCATTTGAGCATCATTTCAGCCAGTTCATTCCCCGTTCGATATGACTTAACATTGGAGGATGTAAATTACAAAAAACATCTCCTGACCTGGCATTTAGTTTACTGCAAACAATGTTTTGTTCAGAGATGCGAGTATTGGTAGTGTTTTTTATGTTGATATTTGTGTTATATCTATTTTGTGGTTATAAAAATATCCTAATGATGGGAGCGATATATGCTCCAAAAATGGCAATTTCTAATAGTGTTTTCACCTCACTTGTTTCCCAAGAGTATCTTCAACATATTCGTCGCCGGGAAAGCTTCACGTCTTATTTTAATTGTAATGGAGTTAACAAAAGTGTTATCTTGCATTTCACCAACTTGTTTTCTGAAAATGTTAACAAACATATGTTAACGACGAGAGACTTGTAGATATTACAAATACAGAAGGCTGTGGATGAATCTTATTATTTCCTGAACGTACTGCAGTGCGCTTTTGTTTTTATTTTTGTTTACACAGCTGAAAAAATGGCGGGTGAACAAAATCAGAAGAGAAGCCATGCACAAATTTCTCATCAATGGAGATTTTTTGTTGTTGAAATGTTACATCCTCCAACATTGTCATATCTGATGGTGAATGAATTGGGTGAAATGAAGCTCAAATGTGTACAGGGTCCATGGAGCTAAGAGCTGCCCAACATTCGTCCTTATGAATAAGGGAAAACCTGGAAAAACCTTACCCAGGTAACCCACTCTGAGCGAGATTCCAACTCGGGGACCTCTTAAACGTCAGGCAGACACGTTACTATCTACGCTACCAAGGAGAAAGAATTGTTCGTTGAATTAGTAACTAAATATCAGGAGGATATTGAGGAAAATAAGAGGACAGATGCAGTAAATGTGAATGCCATTCAGACGGTCTAAGTAATTTAATGTAATTTTATCTCCTTGTTCAAACATAATCTCATTTCAAATAAAATTTTGTTGCATATTTAAGTTTACACAGTTCCCTCTTAACAGAATTTCCAAACTGTATTGCTAGTGAAATCTGAATCCCAGAGGTTTGTGTTAAACTCAAAAATTTTATTACCTTTTGTATTATCTCTTGGGGCCTATAATTTGATATTATAATACAAATTACACTTTTATAATGATATAGGTGTTTAAAAATACAACAGTAGCCATGCTTACCGCTAGCACATAGTTATAAATGTGTAGTTCCTAGTAGATATTTTATTACGGTTGGTATTGTGCTTGACCCATTCAACCAAGTTTCAAACATTGCAAATGCAAAGTGCAACATAAGAAACAAGCATGATACAAAAACTATTAGATTTAATGTCGTCAACATTCTGTTGAAAATGAAAGCCAACTACGGAACATGGTTTACAACATATATACCGTACAGATTATAAGGGTCACAAAGTTAAACACGCTCCTTAATAAAAGATAAAGATAGCCTGTGGTTACCCTTTAAAAGTCGAGGGCCTAACTACCTGACGTTAGGGTGAGCTTAGCTCAACTTATATGGTGAGCAAATCCTTATAGGTTACTAATTATCGGATTGCAATTTGTCTTTGGCTCGCAAGTGAACTAATAGCAACAATAAATATATTAGCAACTAAAATACAAGCAATAAAAATTGGAAGGGAAAAAACAACCAATGAGACGTTTTGAACCTGGCCTTTGTATCACTATACTCTGGCAAGCTAATAATTTCTGCCAGCTTTCACATACTCTCTGGTGCCCTTTAGGAAAGTATTCATTTATCACCTCGTTAGTACTATATGCATGAAAAATCATTTATTTAAGCTTTTTGCAACTTCTTGGTCCTCATTCAGTGCTGTAAGTATTAATGTTGGGTAACTACAGTTCGGCCGCTCTATCTCTGGCTCTGACATTTCTCGAGAGGGGGAAACAGGCTGTTGCCAGTTCTTTAGCGGGAATTTCAAGCAGAGAAACAATGCGTATTTTAAATATTTCACGAACCAGTGGCCATATTATTATAATAGCGATAATAATAGGATTTACGAACACTAAAAATCGAAATTCAGGCACGAAAAATATACCAAATAAAGTTCACCAGCACAAGCAGCTAAAAGGCCACGTGGCTCAAACAAATTTAACCTGGCAACACAGGGTTGGGTTCCGAAGCCACGCCTAGTACTGACAATGCTGATTGGCGCTAGCAGACAGTTTTAACTTCCTGACCACGACACTGGATGTCGAGGCTCCCAGTACTACCAACAGATACAGTTAGTGTGTGTGAAAGGTGTGAACGAAATTTTCGAATGGAGTAGTGTTGTAATAAATATCTTGCATGATAATGAAATTGCAAGTTGTATTTCATTGTTTTAAAGCTAATAAAAGCTATATTTTCATTCTAAATATAATTTAGAGGATGTTTTCAATTGCTCGTCACCGTATGTTGGTACTATTAACCTTCCTCCTCCACCTCTTGCAGTCACAAAACGTCAGAGCCGGAGATACAACGGCCAGACTGTAGAGTACCAAATACATGGAGCGAGGTGCTGTAACGGCTCTTATATTAAAAGGGTCAATGTTTTCACATCAAACTATACACAGCTGGTTGCATAAATCACAATAAATACGGGTAGAAGACTCACCTGGTAAAACTTTAAATGTATCTACTGGTAAGAATACTGAGAAATCTGCATTGTTACTTCTCTGCCCAATTCCATTAGTTTCTTTCTACTCACAGCACACTTTATACGAGAAAGTGTTAACTGGTTTCTTCAAGTAAGTATGCATGCACTTATGATTATTTGTTTAACCTTAACTCCATCTAACATCAAAGTTAAAACAATGCAACATTCATAAACAACCAAAAATCTCAGTAAATTGTAAAGAACGTTAGTACATTTTACTTACGTCACCATTGCTGTTACTGGCAGTGTTACTAGTCATCATTTGGACTTTCATTTCTTCATATCTCTTCTCTGAATCCTTTAACTTTTCCTCCAAATCCTTAATAATTTTTTGGCTTGTCTCAAGTTCTTGCTTCAGCTTGATTATCTCTTGTTCTTTATCGACATCCAGGGTAACTAGGTGTCTTTTCACAGAGTGGTCAATATTTGTCAACATTTGCTCGGAGTTTAAACTCATCTTCTCCTCCAAAGCTATAATCCTTGGAAGCAGTTGTTCGTTAGGTTGAGGTTGAGCAGTCATGTTATTCATCTTCTCCTCCAAAGCGATAATCCTTGGAAGCAGTTGTTCATTAGGTTGGGGTTGCGCAGTCATGTTATTCATCTTCTCCTCCAAAGTTATAATCCTTGGAAGTAGTTGTTCATTAGGTTGGGGTTGAGCAGTCATGTTATTCATCTTCTCCTCCAAAGCGATAATCCTTGGAAGCAGTTGTTCATTAGGTTGGGGTTGCGCAGTCATGTTATTCATCTTCTCCTCCAAAGCTATAATCCTTGGAAGCAGTTGTTCGTTAGGTTGGGGTTGAGCAGTCATGTTATTCATCTTCTCCTCCAAAGCTATAATCCTTGGAAGCAGTTGTTCATTAGGTTGGGGTTGCGCAGTCATGTTATTCATCTTCTCCTCCAAAGCTATAATCCTTGAAAGCAGTTGTTCATTAGGTTGGGGTTGAGCAGTCATGTTATTCATCTTCTCCAACAAAGCTATAATCCTTGAAAGCAGTTGTTCGTTAGGTTGGGGTTGAGCAGTCATGTTATTCATCTTCTCCAAAGCTATAATCCTTGAAAGCAGTTGTTCGTTAGGTTGGGGTTGAGCAGTCATGTTATTCACCTTCTCTTCCAAAGCTATAATCCTTGAAAGCAGTTGTTCGTTAGGTTGGAGTTGAGCAGTCATATCAAATCTGAAACAAAATACACGTGAAGTTATAAAAAGTCACTATGACCTATTTAAAATGTTCAATAGTGTATTGTTACAGAAGATGACAATTATAAGCTATTTAATGTGAGTTTTAACTAATTGCTGAGTTTAAAGATGGTTTAGTATATTTAAATGGAAGATTTTAAGGCAAATTTTGGGTCAAGCGGAGAAAAACGGTGTCTGGAGAGGAAGATATAATCATGAATTGTATAATTGATATAGCAAACCAAACATTGCTAATTGTATAAAAATCAGAAGGTTGGAGTGTGTAGGACATGTGTGTGCCTATGAGAGAATGATAAGGATATTTAATGCAGTGCCAGAAGGAACCAAGAAAGTTGGAAGACCAAAGTTAAGGTGGGAGGACAGGCTGAGAGAGGATGTACGAACAATTGGAATCAAAAACTGGAGAAGCACTGCACTTAACAGGAAACAATGGGGAAATTTCAGAAGGCTAAGGCTCACAAAGGACTGTCGTGGCATCATGAATTGCTCTAAAATAAGTTTGACTGATTCAATCTGTGTATAGCATCAGCAATAAACAATGATGCTTCTATATGAATAATGGCCATAACAAACAAAATAACACTAAACACGCAGTCCTGAGACACTGTTCTCCTTTCAAAAGACCAGAAACAAAGGTTTCACCTACACTCAAAAAGTACAGGCAGGCATAACCTCCTGTGAGAATAGAGATGATGGCCTTGAAAGTTTTAAAAGATGAGCTGGCTTATCACAGAAGTTTTCCAAGTCTATGTTGTCTGTACAAAAAGTTAAGAGGAGCAAGTTGCTAATGAAACCAAATGGGCAATAGTAGGCTGCTACAGTTGAAAATAGCATTGTACAGGAGTGAGAAGGGCAAAGATTGCAAGCCACCACATTCCTTGGCATTCTCCTTGCAATTACTTGACAAATACAACTCTATTTCAAGCCACCACATTCTTTGGCATTCTCCTTGCAATTACTTGACAAATAACACTCTTTAGAAAAACGGTTAATAGTTTATGGCACCCGTGGAATTTTTTAGAACCTAATAATAAGAAATATAACAGATATTGGAAAACTCCATGCTGCCAATATAGTTAAAAGTGGAACAGCTGACTAGCAGCAGGTAAGTCAGCGATTATTTGTGCATGTATATCATTTGGGACAGTGGCAATATCAGAAATGATCTGCAGGGTAACAGTTAATGGTGTCTAAAAGAAACAGCTGAGTTGCGAGACGTAAGTGTTTTAAGTATGTGTATGGCTGAGTCCTTCATATCAACCCTTTCACCGGTATGGACGTCATATGACGTTCAAATTAAAATACTCCAATACGTTATGGATGTGTATAGATGTCCTGCACAAACATGCGTTTAATGGCAATTATTTTTATCTTCCTATTTGAAATAAATTTAAATTAGTTCTGTAACGGATGTAAACATACCATTAAAGGTATCGACGCAGAGCGATAAGAGGCATAGCGTAGTGTGGAGATAAACAGCTTGCCTAGGCAGAAAAACATAGTGCAGAAATAAAAGACATGCCAAAACAGATAAAGTTAGATAAAAAAAGGAACATTTAAGTGACATCTTGATTGTCTAACAGAACATTCCCTTTCTTGTTTGTTAAAGAATATTTGAGAAGTGTCTCGTAATATCAGTCGTGGTGTATATATAAGAAAGCTGCAACTCGCCAAGGGACAGTGAAAAGACAGTCGTAAACAGGAATTGTAACAAGAGTTGTCGTAAACAGTGGAAGTTGAGTAAGCTCTTTGTTGTGTTGGAAGATTTTATTTGTGTTACGTATTCTGCTGGCAGAAAGAGTGTATTTCTACGGAAATAAAGAACATTTTGAATTTCTGCAACTTGGACTTTTAATTCTACAAACCCACAAAGTCACAATACACTTAATGCTTACTTAACACCAATTGTTTTAAGCTTTCTATTTTACAATAAATTTAAATTAGTTCTGCAACAGATGAAAACTTACTCTTAAAGATTTGTTTTTGAATGGTACACCTCAAAATTTGGATAAACACACAGGGCACATCTTCAGATTTATGGCAAATAATACAAGTTTCCTTGCAAACTTCTTTTTCGTGACACACTAGGCATTTTTAAAATGGTCGCAACTTTTTTAGTGTGAGTGATATCCTTTAGGGAAAGTGTTTTCTTTCAAGTATGTGGTTTATTTCTTACTCCCAGTATGAACAGGCATCTGAATGTTATAGTACTCAATTAGGCTGTGAGCTATTGATGCGTCAAAGTCCAGGTAGGTAGTTGACTTGAATGAATTTAGGGCTCTGTAAATCACTAATCAATTGTGTATGGTAACATCCAGTGATATAAAAATACTTTTAGATAAGGGATAGCTTGAAATACCTGATTCACCACACCCATATTTGACTTATTTTCCCTAAAAATGGAGCCTACAAGTTATACTGAAAATACACATATTGAGTATTTTGATAAAACAGAAGAAGAGCATATTTAGCGTAAGGTCCATTCAGGTATAACAAAACGTAACTCAAAAACAAAGTACGAGCTAAGTCTCAAACAAGA
This sequence comes from Mantis religiosa, assembly GCA_030765055.1. Taxonomy (NCBI): domain Eukaryota; kingdom Metazoa; phylum Arthropoda; class Insecta; order Mantodea; family Mantidae; genus Mantis; species Mantis religiosa. The sequence continues at coordinate 157,567,843 of CM060956.1, forward strand.
GGAAAGTGCTCGTAGTGGGTGACTCCATATTAAAATTTGCAGGTGAAGCATGTAAGAAAAATGGATACGATGTGCGCTGTTTCGCAGGCATTCGGCTGTGGGAAATGTGAGAACAAGTGGAAAAGATGCCATTAACAGAAGAAAAGCCAGAGATCGTGGTCCTTCACGCAAGAACAAATAACATTAGTCCTGGTGGAAGGGCTGAGATGATAATGGGGGAAACGATGGACATGATAAACGGCATCAGGTCACAAGTGCCAGAAGCAACAATCGTGGTAAGCGGGGTTCTTCGCAGACGTGATGTTACGAACAGGAGAATTATGAGGATAAACAGTGAACTAGATTTGTTGTGTGCTAAACAGAGGTGTTTAATGGTAGACGGCAATTTCTGGCTTTGGAATAGTGATTTTGCCAGGGATGGGGTCCATTTAAATAGGAGGGGATCTAGCAAATTTGGCAGTTTGTTAAATAATGTAATAGCATCAATGTTTAAGGGAAACTAGGATCTCAAGTGGTGGATGTAAATTCAAAGGATATCTGTTTAGAGGCCAAGCATAGTAGGAAGACAGACCAAACAAATGTGTATGAGCCAACCAAATCAGGTAAAATAGGAATGACCAAAGAAAATAGTAAATTAGTTATAAGTCATTTAAACATTCAAAGTTTAATTAATAAAGTAGCTGAATTAGATGTGTTGCTAGATTCAGATTTAAAGGAGGTAGATCTCTGCATAACAGAAAACTGACTAAACAAACACAGTGCAGAATGTGTAAAAATAGAAAATTTTAAAAGTGCTTCAGTATTCTGCAGAAGTACAAGCATGCATGGAGGGTCGGGAACATTTGTAAAAGAGGGTCTGGAGGGAAAAGATGTAAAGCATGTACAAAACTTAAGAGTAGAAAAGCATTTCAAACTATCAGTGATAGAGGTACCTGTGGGCGAAATGGTAATAGCATGTATATACAGAACTCCAGACAGTGATTTCAATATATTCATTAACAATCTAGAGCAGCTTCTCAGAGAGTTAACCTCAAAATACAAAAATGTAGTTGTCTGTGGGGACTGGAATATTAATTTATTACAAAATAATCTACAGGGAATGGAAGTACAAAATTTATGTAGAATATATTATATGAAAAATACAGTTCAAACCCCCACCAGAATATCAAAATATTCTGAGTCACTTCATGATGTAATAGTAACAAATATGGAATATTTAAAACAATCTTAAGTAACTGAAACAGGGTTATCTGACCACAAGGCACAGATACTAACAACCACATTAAATAAACCTAAACAAGACAATATAAAAACCACTAAACGGTGCTACAATGAAACTAATTTAGACAATTTCAAATGTGTAAGAAGGGAACAATGGACTGAGGTATACACAGAAAATACAGAGGATTCAAAATTTACTAAGCTAATTCATACTGTTACTGTGTGAGTTCGTGAAATGAAAAGTCCAATTGCACCACTCAAAAATGTTCTTTATTTCCACCGACTTACAGTTAAACACTTGCCAATTACACAGAATTACATAATGCACACAATTACGATTCACCAGTTCGTCCGTTACAATTCCACTTGCACTCGCGATTACGTAAACTCCTCCGACGCACGTACGCAGTCCGTCCCCTCACTGAGCGCTCCTCCTCACAGCTGTTCGCCAAACACTGACTAGCTCCGGCCCGGCGCGTCGCTTATATAAGGCCAGCTGGCCAATCTAGAAGTTTCCAGATTAGACGAGACAACCCACACGTTCGAAAATCCAGGGGGAGGGGAAAGAGACGGCACAGTGCCCGCGATCCCTCTCCTAATCATCCCTTCAGTTAGTAACTGAGATTAATGGGTGGGTGTATCCAAACGCCACCGTCTCCTGCTGCCGCTGCCAGCCGGGTCTATTGGGAGTTCCGACGTTTGGGTGACATTACTTTTCTACACAACTTTGAAATTGCGTTTCCGATAAAAAAGAGTATTGTAGTGGAGGGAAAAATAAGTGGGTAACTAAAGGGATTAGGATATCAAAGAGATTAAGGTTTTTTTTTTTAAGTGAGGTAGAAAAACGGGGAGGTGCATCAAATGAAACAAGAGAGTATATAAATACTTATAGTAAGATCTATAGGAAAGTCATTAGGGCAGCAAAAAAACTAGAGAATGATAGATATATATTAGGGTCAGTAAATAAGGCAATGTGGCAAGTGATAAAGAAGGAAACTGGTAAAACAAACCAAAAGGAAACCCAACTTGAACTAATAGAAAATGGTAATAAAATAAAAGACCCAGTACAGGTGGCAGAACTATTTAATAGACATTTCACGGAAATAGCAGACAAAATCTTAAATAACAAATATGGGTTACTAAATGGTCAACACAGTTACAGTAAAAAAATACAGATATGCATAAATTCATTTTTTATTGGGCCAATAAGTATAGAAGAGATAAAAAGAGTAACAAAGGGACTAAAAAATAAGTTTTCATCAGGGGCAGACGATATACCTGATTACATAGTGAAAGAGTGCATAGAAGAAATATCAGAACCTTTATTGGATGTGTATAATGCATCTTTTGAGACAGGGGATTTTCCAGAAAAACTTAGTAATTTACTATGTTCAATAACAAACATTAATAAAAAAACAGTCAGACATGATCATCAGACAAGACATAGGGAAAACTTACACATTCAACAATATAGAACTAATTTAGCAAAGAATAGTGCACTTCACAATGGTATAAAACTATACAATAAATTACCAACAAATATAAAAATTATCAAAGATAATAAAGTATTAAAAAACAGCTTGGGTCATTCTTATTACATAACTCACTTTATTCAGTGACTGAATTCCTAGACATGTAATGTACAGTTATTAGTTTGAATCTCTAACCAAATCAGGAATCTTAATTTTAAATGTATTTTAGTAAATTGTATATTTATCATTTTAGTAAATTTATATCAACTTGAAGAAGCCATGAAAATGTAACAAAGTTTTTCAAACGGTGAATAAAGAATACAATACCTACCAAACTGTGTAACATTCCTCCCAGTTCACTTTATACGAAAATGGGAGTAATGGAGAAGATTCATATACAGATGTAGGTTAATGGCTGTTACATCATTTTCAAGAAATTTAATAACAGCCAAGTTGAAATTGATTCATAACACTGATTGTAGTCTGTTTTTAACACTCCGCCATTTACATTTTAGCTTTTGGAGGAACTAGTAGTTTCAGGAGCTGTTGCCTCCATTTTAAATTTCTAAACCATTTTTATAGCTTTTTGTTCCTTGAAGTACCTATTCTGCTTTATTTAAAAAACCACAACATTACAAAATATATAGTAATTATTACACAAGAAATCTTGTTATGCGATTTGGCAGGCTCATTTCATAGAATGATTCCAAAAAATTGGAGAGGAATTGGATTGACTTGGTATTACAGATAATCACTTGTCTCTAGAACTTCTTTGAATCCCTCGGTTTGTTTGCCTAAAAATGGAATTGATAATGAGTTACTTCAGTGTGCATGCACCATTACACTAACATCCTTTAACCAATTCCTTTCTTGGAAGTGTTGAAAACAGTGTTGTGATAAATTAAACTTAATTGGAGTTGTATAATGACAATAAAGAACACAAATTTTTCCGGAACATGTTTCAGAGACTTTGCTTCTATCAAAACTAGCACCAGTCAACCATTTCTCCTTAAAAAACCTAATTTGCTCCAACATCAAAGATGCCATTCCATCTAACAAACAATCTGGTATATATCAAACTGAACATAGCGAATGTAGTCAAATTTATACTGGAAAAACCAAAAGAAATTTAGAAACAAGAGCAAAGGAACACTTCAGAAACATAAAATATAAACAATTAGAAAAATAAGCAGTTGCCACACATTTTTGGGAAAAAAAACCACAACATAAATCCAGAACCAAAACTACTAAAACATACATCAGGAAAACAAGAACTATCCACATGTGAACAAATTTTCATTTCAAAAAATAGGAACAAAGTATTCAATATTGACATAACCCAGAAAGATTTGTTCAGCAAGTTCCTTGAACCGCCACCAAAGGAAACCTATGACAAAATATCGCCAACTACACCAATTAGAACCAGTCGATGGCCAGTTGAGGATAGAGGCAAAGTCTCTGAAACATGTTCCGGAAAAATTTAAAAATGTTGTTTAGTGTCACTAACCGACTCCCTTTAAATTTAATCCTTTAACCATTTTAATCTACAAGTGGTTTATACACACAAATAAGGTTTGTGCTTTAGGGAGCTCATATATCATTTTGACTAAACAATATTCTATTTGAACTAGGTATTTAAAACTTTTATTTGCTTGGTGCATCAATGATTTATTGCAGAACAATGCAACATATAACTAACTTCTTAAAGTACTAAATTGGAATTCCTATTTTCACTGTAATAGTCTCCAACCAATACCTGAATGAAGTATAAGCTATAGTGCATCCTAAATATGAACTTTCTTCTTTTGTGCCTTCTACTGTTTAACTGGAGGAGGGGGAGGGGGAAGCAGAGCAGGATGGCTCAGGTAGTTTCGTCTGTGGCCCGCATTTGATTGTTGTGACCAACTTACTTAACCCATGGATATTTCAGAGGTTTTCCAGGGTTACCATGCAAATACTGGGTAAGTCAATTACATCACACAAATTTCCTGCCCATCCATTTCATCTCCATATCTAGTCATCTTGTGGTCTCTTTCAGAGTAGAAGTGTTGACTGGTGTCTCAGAGCTGCCATGATACCTTAGACCACCCTCTGTCTCCTCTCATCTCATCCTTCCTCCCGGGGATGTCCCACTTGGGGCTTAGGTACAATGAACGACAGTTTTTGGTACCGAATCCGCTCTGTAGTAATCCTAATCCTAGCTAAAGAAATATACAATTTTACCAAAATTCCTAGAATTGTGTGTTATATGAAAGATATATTTTTTATTCAGTAATTAACATAATTCGTCAAGAGATTAGGTTAGGAAATTTTTCGTGCAAGCATACAGTGATAGGTCCTATATTCACAATTAGCACAAACATACATATATGGTCAAGTTATTCTCAGGAAATAAGCCAGGTGAAAATACGATTAGAAATAGACGTTTCGGGAGTGTGCATCTCTCCCAGCATCAGGATATTTATTAAATGTTATAACGACAAGTGAAACACTTGATATATTTTTATTTTGTTATATCCAGTGTTTCATTTGTGATTATAATATTCAGGGACGTATTTAAGGGGCGGGGGTTAGAGGGGGTCCTGAACCCCCCCCCCCTCCAAATGAATTCTCATTTCAAACATTTAATAAATATTTGAAATAAATATTAGTTTTAAAAAAATCGAAAATTTTTATTCAAGCTTTTCATCTTAACGTCTAATCACTGTCAGACATGAAGTTACTTAAGAGAAATGAAAAGTTACTGCACAGCAGCTGTAGAACTTGCTAAAATACACAAATAATGTCAATTACAATGTGTTGCAAAGTTAACCAATTCCGATATATTATAATTTGTTGGTTAGAATTCCCAGATACTTACTTAAACGTGTGTAATTTTTAACTTCTATTTTTCTATTCCCTTTTTCATTCAAGGAGAACTAATACTTCAAATGCATCAATCAGTGGTTCACTTTTTAAATATCTGATTACTGCTTATATCACTTTATGCCAAATATAAGAACAAAAAATGTGCAATGTGCAAGGCCCTACTACAGACTTTATCCAAAGAAACAAGACAAAAACAAATTAAGAACAATTAGTAGAAGCTTGGGTGGAGAAAGTCATGTGAATATATTACATGTGTTTTTATTTTTTACTAACATGATAAAAAGCACATCTTGATTAATATTTATTAAAAGCAAACAATTTAATGTAGATCTTTCGGACTCCCCCCGCCCCCAACCAGGAAATTGACTTCTAAACACGTGCCTGGTAACATTCAATAAATATTCTGATGATGGGAGAGATGCACACTCCCGAAATGCCAATTTCTAATCGTCTTTTCACCTGACTTGTTCACTGAGAACAACTTGAGCATATTCGTCGCCAGGAAAGCTTCAGGTCTTATTATACATATATGGTTTATATTTATGGTCTTGTATGATTCAAATAGTTTTTGCCTTTGTTGTTTTTAGCAGGTTTAATGTTTAAGCTATTGTTGCAAAGTAATGTGAACACTAAACAATACCTAAATATTTAAAATGCTTTGCATTTATGATTTCTTATAATAATCTATAAACAGTACTGAAATGAAGTACGAGTTTTGGTGCTTTCATAACAAACATGTTCAATCATTTAATTAAAAAAAAAAAAAAAAAGACTACTTTAACTCTGGACATGTGTTTACTTTGGAAGTTAATGGAAAGTTATAAGTTGTAGGACTTTCTGACCCAAACCAACATTTCAAAGGTTACATGGCAAAAAATGAAATGCAAAAGCTTGATTACAAGATAATTATGTCGGGGAAAATGAATTTCATGACAAACATTTCTTCAAGATGTTCTTTATTACCATGTTAATGATAACAGGTCAAAGGTTAGGTTTGGAAACTCTTTATTAATTTTCATGTAAGCATTCATTTATCATTACTTCCACAAATCTATGGTTTCACTTTACGATGCATGAATGATATTAGGTGACCTACCACCAGTGTGTTCTTTATTCCTTAGAGCTTCTAAATCAAGAATCACTAACAGTGCATCCATTTTTAAACAAGGAAAGAGTATCATTGCTGGCGCTAACATATTCTCACCTCTGGTTAACCTTAACCATAACTTTTTTCCTCAACAAGATGTAATGGTTACGATGTTACAGAATACCAAATTGTGCATAGCCAATGATTAGTAGCTTTAATTAGTGGTTCAGCTTCAACAAGAATTTACAGGACAGACCCCTGGATAATATCGAGCTGAAAATTGACATTTTTTTACTTTTCCTGTGTCAATTATCAAAAACTTAAGAGCTGCAATTGGATAATGCCATAACTACCCTCCTATATGCCAAGCAGCATACGTCGACACGGAAAGCTGATGTACCAACATTTCTCCATTCCTTAGAACCTTAGTACCTTCTTTTGACAAATAAATATGATTTAAATGTAATGTACCAATTGCATTGGTTTTGCTTTTGTATAAGCCCATGAATAATTGAAGGTCTGAGAACTATAGTGGGCCAAGAACAACTTTTTAAAAAATTGAGAAATTGAAGATGAAAGCTTTTTCAATTTCATAATTTACTGAACCAAATTACACATAACTAATTACCATAGCAATCTAGAACCATTTTCTATCTTATATTAGTAGAACATTAATGCTTCATACAAAGTTAGGTTTTACAGTAACTTATTTGGAACTATTTTCCTATGCTGGGATTTGGAAATATCTCTTAGAGGAATCTAACTGGACCATTGCCATACATCTAATCAGAGTCCTGCTGATCATTATTGAATTGCACATGCAAACTCTTGTAAAAATTATGATTCACCAGAGGAATAAATGGTAGAATGATTTTACATCCTTTTAATGTTTTTAGCAATAGGTCTACTTCTAACAACAGAAGTAAAGATACAGACAGGAATGCATGAACGACCATAAAATAATAAAACTAAAACAGGAACTTGACAATTTATTAAACATACCTGATCAAAATATTCCCATTTAACTTTATAGATCCTTTTTTTTTTAAAAAAATGGACAAACCTCCATTTGTTTTGTTCTTTTGTACACAGTCTGATTTTTAAGAGATAAGTGAAGGGTTCTGTTTCTCCACGTGGGTAGTGCAATCTTGCCTAACAGCAGATAGGAAGTAACACAGATCCCTTTCTTTACCCTCTCAACACTTGAAACTTAAACAAGGGTTCGAGCTAACTCACCTCAACAAAAATTTGCACAGTTAATCTGTATTAGCCTACTTTAAGAACAAAAGTATGTTGTTCTCACATTCATTGCATTGTGTGAGATCCTTGAAATAATTTTTGTACTATGGAACTAATATTCCATATTTACCGTTATTGTTTCTATGTATCGTGAGTTGATAATCATGCACTAGTGTGGTAAGTACCATATGGGCAAGATTTCTTGAGCGCTGGATTTACGGTGTGGTGTGGGTACAAGGGTAGAAGAGAGAGCCAACACACTTTTGTTTCTGCAGTGTGGTCAACCTTGAAAAAAAAAAACCATTCAGCCAAATTGTGGTAAGATAAGCAAAGATGCCAAAGGTAGGAGATGTGGCAACACACAATTGAATTCCATCCGATATGCTGTATTATATATTTACTGTTATGAAAAACATAAAAGTAGAAAACAAATGTTATGACATTTATAAACACCCACTTGCTTTGAGATGCTTCGGTTTCCAAGTCTACTGCGTCAATTTCATCGCTGGTATCCTCTAATGTGTTAATAATTTCATTGATTGCATTTTCTATTACACCATCATTTCTCCAATATTGCATTTCCAGCTCTTGGACCTTCTTATCATATCCTTCCCAATTCGTCACTTCTATAGCAAGTTTCCGCAGATTTGTGGCTCTCGTTAACATTGCATACTTTGTAAACATTCTTTATTTTTGCCCACACCAGCTTAATTGCATTCAGATCACAGTTATACGAAGGTAGACAAAAAATAGTGCGTCCCCTTTTGAGAGCCATAACAATGACAACATAGTCTTGCTTTAAGATTTGTTGTGAACTGGGTACCTAAAAATTAACCTCAAAATTGCTAAAAAAGAAATGGCATCCATGTGAAAACTTAGCACATTAGCCACTAGATGTCACAGTATGTATCACATTTCCTGTTTAAAAGTCATCTGTGTTTAAGGAAATAGGCGAAACCTACCGAATGAGGACATGGGGCCCGAATGCTCAAGATATCATGCATATATAGTATTTCTCCATAGAACACATAGACGATTCATGTTCTAAAATCTATTTATCTTCAAATATATTAATATTCTAGTTAATATCTTAACCACTTTAATTCAGATTGATATAAATACACATAATAAAAAAAATACACTTGTGGTAAGCACACAGCGGAATCTGGGCACAAGTGCCTAGTTCTTTGAAACCCTCCCCCATTCTGTATACATTAGTATTGCAATATACTGTTACAAATAGCTTTGTCAATTGACGTCTTCATATCAACGCCACCGATATGCCGGAATTTTGACCCACAGGAATTCTTTTAAATGCAAGCATATCTACTGACATGATGTTATCTTAGTTGAAAGGAATAAGCGGTTCACTGATAAGGAGCAAAGTCTCGCATTCCTGTTCAAATAATTCCCTACGAGAACAGACAAATTCTCTAGTCTGACTATACAATGTAACACTCTGACCGTAAACGTATCCTTGCTTTGGGCTATGAATCCTTGGTCTACCTCTAATCCTACCACCACCACGTCTTGCTTCCATAACAAATTATTTTGTTTACACAAAGTAGACTAACAATACATAATGCAACAAAACACAAGCAAACTCTGTTCCCCACACAACAAGCGATAACAGACCTGAGAGTACATTCACCATTGTAACCAATCTGGCAACCTTTGTTTACATTACCATAGCAACGACCTTTCCCTCCTGCCCTTCGCATCCCTTGCTTGATAACCTTCGTGTATCTTCTTTTAAAAATCAGACTGTAGCTATAAAAATTTAGCTGAATGACAATTGAACAAAAGTAACAACATAGCCAAATAAGCACAGCTTTATGTGCTGAACCTGCATACAAACCCTGTTTTGTTTGTAGCACATAATGTTGGTTCTGGGGTGCTGGGGAGGGTCAATAGCGTTTAGCAATTTCACTTCGGCTTCCTATAAGAACATGTAGCTTCCACCACATCACATGGATTGGGAGGCAATAGTCTTGCTATAATGAGAAACTGCCACTTATAAGTACAAAACAAAGGTAAACCTACATATGACTGACCGTCGTCTGATGGCCTCTTTGGCTGGAGCTTTGCCATCAGAAAAACATGCAAATGCTGAAGCTAACACTGGGTAACCCAACTAGCAATACACTATGTAAGATAGTGTTAATAATAATGATATAATAATTTTTTTAATCTCTTCCTTCCTCACCAATGCTGGTGTTACGTCATGAACTTTGACCTGATGAATGAGATCAAGGTTGGTGGGTCCGCACAATGCCTGGGATGGATGAATGATGGAGCAATTGGTCGAATGATGGTGGGGGAACCCGGAAGAACTGGAGTAAACCCACCCCAGAGCCATGTTGTCCACCACAAATCCCAATTTGTGGTCCCCTGGGATCAAACTGGGTCACCTAGGTAAACCGCAAGAAGTCTAACCACTCAGCCATGATGCAGCTATATAATTAATAAATATTAATAATTTGAAATACTTTGATAGTCCTTAATTATTTATGTGTTGCTGAAACAATGTTTTCTAAAATAAAACTTGTGAATTTATAGATCAATGCAATTACTTTACCATATCCAAGAAAAAACAAAAACTGTCAAGCTTTTGATCCATATAAAAGTTAAATTCAAAATTTCATACAGTTTCTTCAATCTGTGCACAACGATATTGGGTTAAACTATAGAAAGGCTACATTCAAATAGATTGATATGGAACGACATCATAGAAAATCATGTTGCCAAATGAAGACTTCACAATTATGCCAACAAAGCAAAATTTTGCCAACACATTTTCTTTTTCATGTTATAAATTAGTGATACTGTAATGCATATGGAATTCAGGGCAAAATAAGAGTTTAAACCTTCGCTTTTTGTACTTGCATCTACACTATTTTCATGATAATTTTGGATCCTCCAGAGAGTGAACAAGGTGAACGCTTCCATCAAGTAATCAAAGAGATGGTCAGGATCCATGGAGTACTGCGAGTAGACTAATGTTGGTGCCGAAAAAGGGAAGTTCCTTTGTCAGGACTTAAGCGTAAATCAGCACAACCGACTTTCCAGCCAAGGAAAATATAACTTTACACCTTATTTAACAGATATACAAGTCTCTCTAACATTTTTTAATCTATTATTTTGCTTTTTTATTCATTTTCTAGCACACAGTTATATAAAATCACCATTTTCAAATTATTATTAGTGATTTGTGAGAAAGCCTTACATGTTAGAGAAAACTTGACAGCATCATTCAATTTAGCACATTGATATTAGATTAAAGAAAGCTTTCAGATTGCTAACCGCTATCAAATTATATTTTGCAGTTATAAATGTAATAACCTGTGTAACTTACTGTTATGCAATTCGGACATTAGAAAACATTTCTTAATGACGTATAACACATATAGTAATCCACAATAAGAACAATTTTCATTATTCTCGTAATTATAAACATACTAATGCACTAATCAAATTAAAAGAAATTCAAACCAGCGAGACTAAAATGGGTAATGATACACTGCCAGTTTCCTTACATAGTGTTGGTACTTTCAGCATGCTTTCACAGTTTGCAACACCTCACCCCTGACGTTTTCTTGCCATATTGTTATCCCATCTTCATTTTAAAGCGATATTAATAATAGAATAAAAAGAATATAGGTTGGCAACATTTCATTGCCTCTGCATACTTAAGAACTCTGGACTTGGCAAGAGCTTGCTACGGTTGTCATTGCTTACCTGCCATTCTCTTAGCAGACGACAACCACTCACCTGCAGTAATACCCAAAACAAACAATATGTGAGGAGCTTTTCCGTGAATAACACAAAGGTGGAGAAAATGCTGCAACCTTGTACACAATGTCAAAGAAACATATCGATCTGATGGATAAATGAATATTGCTATTGACAATTTCATAATTACAGCAGATGACTCGTGATCAGATACAGCTTTGGGATTTCATTCACTATCAAAAATCGAATAGGACTAATGTAACCCGGCCTAAAGGTGTGACCGACTGCTGCTAAATCAGTCACATGACAGCCAAAACTTAACGGTTTCACATATTTTGGTACACAATATATTGCCTTCTCAACACATTTCAGAACTGTGCAGTTGGCAACAGCCCGCTATAGATTACGTCATCGCGTATCCTTGCGGTAATGAGATGTGTGGCAGCTTTCACACAAGATAACCTAGACATTTTGGTTGTTAGTATTTTGAACAGCTCCAGCAGCCTAACCAAGGCTCGTGCAGCCATTCTTCAGGATAACCTATCCATATTTTTCATTCGAATTCTCCATTATTCGTGCGATTAGCTGGTAGAAATTTTGATGTGGGCCTGGCGACGTAAACGATTACAACAAAAATTTAATGAAAGTTGGTGAAACTTGCGATTTTAATAAACTTGAGACAGTATCTCTACCGATAATATTGTATGTGCATTACAATGCACGATTCCTTTCCTTGGATCACCTTGGCCACGCCCAATGGTGGATTATACGGAATGATATAATTACATTTTTATCCGAAGAAATCCGGATATAACATTAAACATTAAAACACATCCACAAAATATTATAAACTAGTACATTCTATAGAATTTGCTGAAATTAGATATTGTCCGACAAAACATAACATAAGGTGAAGAAACGAAACAAAAGCGAGGTCAGAACAATGTACTACATAGCACGTGATATACAAATACCACTATAAAAGTAAGAACATTTTAGTTAAAACTTCGCAACACTTAAAGTATAATTTTTTGTATTGGCTTCTAAAGTAATGCGTACATAGAATTACACTTCTCAATAACCTAAAATCTAATTTGGTAACTGGGTTCCTAAGCTTACCTTCTTCACCACAATAGAGCCGCCATCAGAATGATAAGAACACAGGATAAGGACCTGTGCACGACCTGTGAGAAAGATAGATACATAAATGTTGCGCAGGTTTGCCAATTGTACCCGTCCAAATTCACCAACATTATTGCATCAAGTTCCGTCAAGGAATGTTAAAGACACAGACTAATAAACATTTAACAAAAACATTCTTTTATACTATACTTTCCTAAGTGTCATCGGAAAAGTAAGTTATATTTACAGATGCTGATACCTCCTGCTTCATTGATAATTACAATTTTAAATATATTCTGATTAAATAACACGAAGTTGCGCCAAACTCGCTTCATTTGGGTTTTAGCCCAAAGCCATGTTCACTTTTTCCATATATTCAGAGAAAAAGTGTCGCTCCGTAGCGCAGTGCTTTTTTATGTCTATGTGATAACATTAGCTCACGCTACACATAACTTTTGGACACATACAGAACATTTCGCTAATAACCATTTAATAAATCCAGGTACCGATTACGGTTGTATTATCAATTTTGAAACAGTGTTATGAGCTTTTCAGGAACGCCCCTTTAGTTGCTGTGGTTTATTATGTGTTTCAAATGGGAAGGTGTTTGTCCTTGAGCGCTACCAGGTGAGCAACCAATCGTAGTCCGGGGTGTTGTCGCATTGCATTCTCCCTAAGTGCTGTGTGACGAGCGCCACACTAATCAATCTCTAATAAATACTATTCGCTCTGAGACAAAAATTCAGATTTTACGAAAACTGATCCATGTAGAAGGTAATGTATTTAACATAACCGTAAAAATCGATTACTTTTAGCTCAAATAGTTTTCTTAATACAAATAAAGTAGCTGTCATATTATTACAAAGTATTGCGACGTAAGCACTGTAATGAGTATCATTATTGGTTGGCAAGTATGCGTGAACGTATATTAGAAATTACTCAGAACTGAAACGTAAACATTTGACACGACGTGATAAAAGAAATATATACTTTGAATAAGCCAAGGTGTTTGTTAAATTCCATGAGAGGAAACGATACACTTCTTGCTGGTCTGACAGAACGTGTCTGGTCACATTATATCTTTGTTTATGAATAGTTCGTAATCTCTATTTACTTTAGAGAGTTCAAAGCAGCATTATTCAGTTACTCTTCCATGAAAAAGTGTTTCAGCTGGATCAATGAGACACGATCCACCTTGCCCCTTACTACTGCTAGAACAATCCAATTGAGTTAATGCGGGCTCAAATTATGCTGCAAACAGAAATAATATTTTTAATCTGACTTACTGAACGAAGAAATTGACAAGGAACACAGCAAGACTGGGAAAACTGTGAGACATCAGATAAACTACAAGAGTACGACTTTTGGACAGAAATAGCACATAACGAGATTTTCGAACCTATCATCATAAATTTGCAGTACTCAGACGTTGAAGACGACAATGACGAATTATCTGTTAACGTAAGTAACATTCACAGCTATACGCATGCACCGCTGGTATTTTCGTTGGATTAGAAAACTAAGTAGTTCACAAACTATAATTAAATTTAAACTAAATATTTAAAACACTTGTAAAATATACGAATATTCATGTTTGAATTGTGAGTACAACTGCATTATTATAAAACTTTGGAAAAATCAGTTTGTGTTCCCTTATATCTAGCGTTACCAACACTCGCAGGTTTGCCAGGGAGGGGGAAATATAAAAAGAGTAGGGATAATGAGGTGGCAACGGTACACGCTCTAATACATCTGATTGGCTACAGGCGATAACTCTTCCCATTTGAAACACATAATAAGTGCCACATTCCATATTGGACATGAAAGACAGCTTAAATCTGTTCAGATATCTCTTCATTAGACGTCGTGTTCCTTTTGTTTTAAATATTAGGTATGGGAACACATCCTTGTTTCCGTTCGGAAGGAAGTCATGCTAAGAGATTTTATGCCCGAAACAAAACCCATCGCCCTTCGCCTAGTTTCATCAGCGTCTCCTGAGATACGAGGCTAAGATATAGTGTGTCTTGCTGCTTGTGTCGTCTGAGACATGCAGTCATTGATAATCGTAAGGAATGCTTAAATAAAAGCACAGTAATATGAAGAAAATTGTTATCATGGCTATTTATTGCTGCATTAATATTTAAATATGCCACAAGAATATTTGTGACGGCATGTAAAGTCAATCACTTAACCAGATAAAAGGGTACCGTGTTATCACTCGATAAGAAAAAGAAGCACTATGTTCAAAATGGAACAGAGCAATATACCGGGATGAATTTATGACTACATGACCTTTACCTTATTATATAAAATTGTTCAAGAAACACCTTATCACTGTTTGAACTTACATGTGCCATTGTTTTACTTTAATCTCCACCACGTGGTAATTACACTGAGAGCAGCACTCCAAAAAGAAAAAAAAAGCCGATTTAGAGAAATTAATACATCTTCAACGCCATTCAGCTGTTTTCAGTGACCACGTGACAGTACTAATAGTGGTGAATCCGCGAAAGCTGCAGTGAGCTAGCATTGGTATATCTTACTGAAATATAACTTCAGTTATAGTAACTTAAACTGTGTAAATAAACATGCTAAGGTCGTATCTGAAGGTTCTGATGTCAATAAATGAAATAGCGCCATTACTGTAGGTGATTTCTTGGATGTACTTAACGACCGAAAGAAGGGTAGCATCGTCGTGGCTTACGTGCATTCGAATTAGGACAGGAAAATGTTTGCTGTACTAATCTAGTATTTTGAACTTTGTGTTGGCATCAGAAATAAATATATTAGATTTTATGAAACAAGCAGATGAGATGGCTGGCATCTAGAGATTTCAGGTTTGGCTATATTGGAGTTGAGTAATGCTATTGAAGCTTAGTAAAAAAATGAAAAGAAGCAATTACCTGTTTTTGGAAGCCTTACTAAAAAAGTTTTAAATAAATTAGATCCTGTCAACCAAAGAAACTTCAAAATATATTGTTGAATCTACGATACCATTTATAGTTACATTGCCAAGAGTAAAAATATCCAGCAATGCCACAAATGAGTTCTTCGTATAACTAGCATTTTTATATTTAATTAAAATCCTCCAACTTTAAATAAAATCCCACAATGAATGATATCGGTGAAATGAGCCCGTCGTCCATAGCGCTTAGCTGTCCCACGTATATCTTTGAGGATAAGAAAAATGCTAAGAAAAAACATTATCCAGATGATTCGCCCAGACTGGAATTCCACATGGGGTCCTGTAACAGACATTCTACCACATAAGCTACAGAGGCGGGCAAGTTTTTCTTTTATATATTGTAGCAGTCTTGATCACATTCTCTTAGCACTGTAATGTGCATTTTTATTTGGAAATTTACGTCATCCAACGTTAAACCATATCGGACGATGGATGAAATTGGTGAAATGATGCTGAAAATGAGTCCGGGGTCAATGGAGCTTAGTTACGCGACATTCTTCAATCAGGATAATGGATAACCCCGGATAAACCTTATCCAGGTATCTCGCCCTAACAGAGATTCTATCTCGGGACCCCTTGAACGTGAGGCAAACATGCTACCACCACGCTACCGAGGCGGGCCACTGTGATGTGCATTTAATTATATACATACATGGACACACACAGCTTTTTCTAAAGATAACCTTTGTATTTGGAGAACTCAAAACGCGAGTTTCATCTAAATGTCGGTATCAAGGGGGAAATGCAATACTTTTCCTACTTACTGTAAATAAATTGCAGAGAAAGTAAAAATGAATGCTCAATCACAAGTGACTCTAAAGATAAACTTTCGAGTAATGAAGTACAACATACTGTGTTAAATATACTTCACATGTTGATCATTCTAAAATAAAGTGTCGAAATACCGGCATATCAGAATACAGTGAATACTGCGAACTCGGGACCTCTTGAACGTCAGGCAGACACGCTACCGAGGCGGACTTTACGTGATTGTTGAGGGTACAGTTATATTATTCAGTGTGCTTAAGTCATATTACTAGGGATGTTCAATAAAGAATGATCATAATTTTTTTACGGTCATAATTTTTCGCACTAAAATTCAATCTTATTATATCCTGTTAGCTTAATGTTAAACACGCCGTCGTAGTTTCATTGTTGGTACTCCTGGTTGTCGCCTGAGCGAACCAGGCAAGTTCACATATGTTCAGTATCGTCTACCGCTGCAATGCAGATAACATGCGAGGAACAATATGCCGCTTTGAAATTCTGCATTCGTGTCAACAAATCTTCAGTTGAGGACTATACAATGTTACAGGAGGTCTATGGAGATTCTGTTCTTAACTACAGCACAGCTCGAAGGTGGTTTAAAGCATTTAAAGAGGGGAGACAATCAATTTCAAATGAAGGTGGAACTTATGATCCAGTACTGCTCTTACGGAAGAAAACATCAACACTGCTGCTGCCATTGTGAGGGAGGATCGACGAATTACCTTAAGAACACTTTCTGAAATACTGAACATTTCATTGAGTGCGAGCCACACGTTGGTGACAGAAACATTACACATGAGCCGTGTTTGTGCGCGATGGTTTCCAAGACTGTTGATTTCCGAACAAAAGGACAATCACATGCAGTTGAAGTTGATGTTAGAGGAATCCGGAGTTTCTTTCAAACGTAGTCACTACTGATGAAGGTTGACTATATCATTTTGATCCTGAGAGCAAACAGCAAAGCTCAGTGTGGAAATCTCCTTCATCACCAACCTCCAAAAAAGCAAAAGTGGTTGCTTCTGCTGGGAAAGATGTGGTCATCTCATTATTTGATATTCATGGAATGGTTTATCAGTATGTTGTACCTGCACACACATCTGTAACTGGACAATACTGCAGGGGTGTCCTGAAAACATTGCAAGTCCATATCAGGTGTAAAAGAGCACATTTCCGTGAAGCAGGTTGGATGCTGCACCACGATAATGCGCGGTCGCATATTGCAAATGTTTTTGCTGAATATCTTGCAAAAATCAACGTGAAGTGCATCCCTCACTCTCCCTATAGTCCAGATTAGCCCCTGTGACTTTTTTCTATTCCCTAACTAGAAGAGACGCCTTCGTGGGAGGCATTATCCATCATCAGAAGCAGTGGTAAAGGCTGCGGAGGCGATTTTTAAGGATATCTCTAAAATGGTTTCCAGCATGTCTTTGAAGACTGGCAGAAACGCTGGGACAAGTGCATCACATTCAGGAGAGATTATTTTGAGAGGGACCATCAAAATTATGAGGATGAGTAAAGGTACGTTGTCAAAACATGATCATTCGATATTGAACAGCCTTCTTATTTAACATAATGGCGGTCTAGCAGCAGCCGGAGCTTCATGGCTTGCTTTGGAAAGGGAAAGAATTAGACAAAGGTTCACTAACACTTGAGCATCCAACATGCATTTATTAAGCATTACAAGATGCAAACGTTAATCTAAATCGTCACAAATATCATACAGTATAAAAGGAGAAGTGTTACGTTTGCAATTAGAAAGATGTTACTCCCCAAGGCATTATTAGTCTACTGAGCATTGTTAGTCTACAACGCTCTGCATGTTTCAATACATTTACATTGTATACTAATATTTTATTTCATCTAGATAAAGAACGACGAGTTAGTTTTCCCTCTATTGTTGTACGGCCATTGGTACTTCATTGCAAAACTGTTGCTCGATGTATCTGACTGATGTGATATTTGTTATACTTCTTAATTCATTGCCTTTTTTTATTTAACATTCAAAATACTGCAAAAGTACAAAATATATACATTCAAATAACGTTTATAACTATTAACGGAACTCCAGTACATATGTGGAACCCAGAGGATTACCTAAAAGAACGGATAAAAGGTTGTATGCATGCTGAGAACAACCAAAACAGGAAGTCAAATCTGCAAGTGCAGGATTCTGATCGGTTCTCCAGCATCTGGAAAAACTTATAGGTGTGCTCCACCCACTTTTTTGTTAGGAATACAACCCTGGATGTGTACCAATATCAATATTACGCTTTAGCACAACTTTCGGAGCATCTCACTACTAAAAGCACGATGCAACTTTGTTAGTATTACGTAAATTTAAAACAAGGGGCGAAGAAGGGCAAGTGACGAGTGACTTGAATGTTTCAAGACGGAAGGTGGACACATAATTCAGTGAATTATAAAATCACAAAATAATTAATACTTGAAGCTTAGGCGAGGTCGGCATGTTTCTTTCAATGCATGATCTAACCTCTCTTGTAGTTCCGCAGTAACCTTCATAGCAACAAGTTTCGACAGTCTATACCTCCGTAAAAATTTTTCTTCGGATAGCTCCCCAAATAATTTCTCCCCATAGGCCGTACACTATTATGAATGCCATTTAGACAGTCTTAAATATAGCAAATCGACATCAACAGCTGAGTTCATGCTCGTCATCTTGATTATTTCCAATTGTTAAGGACTTAACATTATAAATTTTACTTGTTAGTTTAACAAGAAATTTAACACATGTTACGCTAACACTTGGTGAAATGCAATTTTTGTTTTAAGTGTTGCTAAACTTGTGTTAAGTCTTAACATCTGTTGGTGAAATTGGGCACCATTTTCTTTAAAGTACATAGTCTCTTCTTAAACAAGGAGCCTCCTACTACAGATAATGTACTTGCTTTAGTAAGTTTTTACTCACAAAATTATATTGCATAATTCTTCGTAGCTGTTTTGTTAATTACTTTATTTAGTAAATATGGGTGTTTTCTAACGCTACTCTGCTGCAGTGAAACGTGACGGTTGCTATGACTCAGGGTAAACAGCTGACGGCACAGCACAATAAGTCTTTGCTGATAGAGTGATACATAGCGTAATGTTTATATGCGTTCACAATTTAAGCCTGGAGCGAGTAGTATTGTAGACTAAAGATTCGACAAAATCCTGATTCAGGGTGACATTTGGGCCATATTTCTGCAGAATTTGTAATTTCTCGCTTACCAAGGAACATTTATCTGACTGCACTAGAATAGACTGTAAAATGCACAAAGTTCAGAGAAATACTAAAAGCATAAGTTTTTAAAGTATAAATTTGTTTCACGAAAAGCTGTCAAACGCCCGTTGTTGCGTACAGGAATGGTTTTACAGGTAAAACAGTCGAACTGCAACTATCTCTCGGTGCAGTCACACAAAACTATCTTCAGACGATACGTTTTATGAAACATGCAGCTGTAACTGACAATTATGACGACGGTGTATGTACAGATGTATTATTTTATCTTGAAAAGTGCAGAGCGATACACAGTGGTATCTGGACGAGTCCACCTCAGAAGTGTTGCAACTGGAGGGGAGGGCAGGTCAGTTGCGAACAAATAAACACGTGCAGAGCTACTCGGTAACACTACAGCTTGTTTCAAAATGTGCCTGTCTCCTGGTTCCAGGAGGGCATTTATAAATGAGGCCTCCTAGCAGCACATTAGAAAATAAAGTGCTACTTTTAAAAACACGAGAAGTAGTAACCAATAACCATAGATTTATAAAACAGGAACAAAGGTGTGGGTTAGCTATAAAAATCTGGGGAAGGGTATCTGAGGTAACAGTTGTGCCTGAAAGCAGTTTAGGTGAGTTATTAAGGAAAGAAAAACCAGTTTTTTAGGTTCTTTTTCTTATTTATGCCAGTTGCCGCGACAATAAAAAGATTGAAATGTTATCAATGGAAGTGGAATACTGCCATGATTGCTATTGGATGTTAAAAAGGGACAGCTCCAAACATGCGATATCGAAGAGGGTATTGAGGTTAGGTTACAAATGTGCTTATGATTATTGATTAGACGTATATGACAAATTATATTTATAGCCTAGTTTTTCATACATAATTCTTGTTGAAAGTAAATTTTAGGTTGCACAAATCTTTCACTTCATTTGTTATTTATGAATTGTTTGAAAACCTGACAAGGGAGAAATTGGAGATTATTTTCAAATTCAATTCAGAATCATAAGAATAAATTAGAACTGAAATGTCCGATGCTGCTAAAAACAGTTTATATATTCACTGCAGTAAAGAATTGTATTACTTTTATCCTGAATTAAGGTAGGAATTTTATAAATTTCATCTTGCAGTTTTGTTCAGAAGTCAATTAGACCTGCAGCTTTGGAATAAAGCTATGTAGAATTCCATGAGTTCAGTTTTTAAAATCAACTCTTACCTAATTCAATATAAAAGTAACAATACACAGCATTGAGTATTCTAGCACTAACAAAAATGAAAGCTCCTGTGGCCTTCAAGGAGAGACCATGCTTGAGTGGTTTATGTCTAAGCATTTGAACTTTTTACATTACATATGTTAGACAATGCCTTCCTGTTTTTGTATTAGTCATGATCTTATCAATAATAATATCTTTGTCAAAGTAGAAACGAGGACTTATCAAAGAACACACCAGTTTTTGACCACACAAATTAAGGTACCTCAGCAGCAAACACTTACTTGAAACTATTATGAGCCTATTAATTAAACATAACTCTGTATTTTAAGGAACATACCACTCCAGAGATATAGGAAACAAAAAAATTGGCTAAAAAGATGGAGGGAATATTGATATGGCTCTTGTGTGAAGCAGTTTTGAAATAAGAAGACAAGAGCTCTCAATCTTACTAAATTGTATTTCCAGCAGTTATGTTTACATAACATTCTCTAATCATTTACTAGCTTTTATAAACTATTTTATATATATTTATATTCTAACCATTAATATTAATGAACATTATGGTATCACTAGCTGTGATAAGAAATTTTGTTGGAAATACAAAATGGATGTAACAGAACTCTGTCAAACACATCCTTAAAACACAGGAAAATCTAAGCTACACTAGAAAATCTTTATTCGGTCCATAAAACTAAATGACAGCACTTCAATTAAGAATAATGTAGGACACATTGCATAAATATCAACACATATCAAATGTAGGAATGTCCTTTCCACCTCAAAAATATTAAAAATTAAGTTTTTATAAACATGCTGGAGTATCTGTCCACCTTGGTATTATTACCAATTAAACAAAAGTACATAAAAAATCATTCTAATAAGGAGAAATTCAACATACATGCATATTAAACTTATAAAATTGTTGAACATCTTGTTTTAACTGAGAATATTAGATCCACTTAAAAAAAAAAACATTAATAGTACAAGTATTGCATCCTCATGGAAATTATGTCAAGTGCTTGGAAAATAAAGAAGCTAATTATATTTATCAACTTATGCCTTTCGGCCACATTAAATTGTCTAGTCCTCAGTTGAAGGACAAGAAAACTCTGTCCATTGTAATTCTTTCACAACATACAATGTCTGTTCAGCCTGATATATCCACATGTCAGATCAAGTTTACTAAAGAGTGCTCTAATTACATTACCAAATGCTTGGGGTTACAGTAAGAATGTACCAATATATATAATACAATATACCCATGAGTCAAATAAAGTTTACAATACACTGCTTTAATAATTACATTACTAAACACTTGAAGTTGCAGTAAAAGAATTTGTGTCTGTTAAAGATAATAAACATATATCCAATGTTAATGAGTTAGGGTGTCTCTCTGCGAATTCTTTGTAGTACATATATGAACACTGAACAAACTTAGAGTGAAGATGTAATGTGCATATAATTCTATAACAGTTACTGAGTTTCATTAAATATGATTAACAAAGATTGAGATATCATTAGAAATCCAATAATTAATATAGACACAAATTAACCTGCAAAAAAAAAAAAAAAAAAAAAAAAATTACAAGTATAATCATGAAAACCTGATGTTTGTGTGAAGAAAAACAAGTTTATAATCAGTAATACAGACAGCTTATAAAATGGCTGTGCTATGTGGCAGTTATAATCGGATATAAGAGGAACTGCAATGGTGGCTGTTATCCTAGAGCTAAGTGTATAGGTTGACACTTCTCTCAGGGAGACATATTCCAAGTAAATATTCTACCTCTTCAAGTATTTACAAAGTGATGTGTGACCTCCTGCTTGTGCATATGACAAAGGGCTTCTGCCCTTCCTATCATGTATAGTAACTGAAGCACCACGAGAAATAAGCAGTTTGACAATATCAATATGTCCTTTATAACAAGCATTGTGTAGGGGAGTGGCACCCTCATCATCCTTAACATGAACATGTGCCCCCTTGTCCAGGAGATATTCACATATTGCTGTATGTCCTTGTTCTGATGCATCATGTAGAGGAGTAGATTTAGCTGAGTCAGTAATGTTAACAGAAGCATCACGAGCCATAAGCAACTTTACAATATCAATATGTCCTTTATAACAAGCCACGTGTAGCGGAGTGTTATCCGCATAATCCTTAACATCCACATGAGCCCCCTTGTCCAGAAGAAATTCACAAACTGCAACCTGCCCATGTTGTACTGCATAATGTAGAAGAGAGTAACCATGATCAGCTATATCATTCACATCTGCTCCTGATGTTAAGATGGACTTCACCTCAGATAAATTTCCATCTCTTATAAACTTGAATAGATCTTCAACTCTTGTAGCAACATTTTGTGTAGCATCTGTGTTTGGTACATTCACCCAAAGCTGCAAAAGATGAAAACAGCAATCATAATATTCCACACATTGATAATGAATGCAATGAATGGGGAAACACATCAAAATTAAACTTAATAGAATATTTATACTACAGAAACAAGCAGTCTGGTATCTGTCAAACTTAAAAAAAAATTGGATATATGTAGGGGAGCCTTCAGAGCATAAAAAATAATGACATTACCAAGCCTGTATATGTATAAAACTATTTTATATATGATCAGATAGAAATTTCCAATGCCAGCATCATAACACCAAAAGTAACCTTGCCATTACTACACACAGAGTTACACTATTTGAAAAGCTGCCCAGTTATGCTGGTGCAAAGTTGTACAATACCCTGCCAGCTGAGATAAAACAATGTGAGAATTATACAGAATTCAAAACTGCTCTTCAAACTTATTTAATTAAAAATGTATTTTACTCTTTAGAGGAATTCTTACCTAAATGAAATGTAAATATAAGTAAGTTTTAAGTATATTATTAGTTGTTGAGCCATTAATAAGTTAAGTATACTTAGTACACTAATGAAAATGTAAATACAATCAACTTTTAAATATGGATATGTATTATGTATATTGTATCATAAATTATTAGTTTAATAAGCTTAGTATAATTATTACATTGACCTAGAAGCTTAAAGCACTGTAAATATTAAATATGAAAAGCTTGTTGCACTGTAAATATGTAAATTGACGAGTCGCCTGTTTCTGTATCATAAGATGATGATAAAGTATTATATATTATTATAGTTAAAGTCATGAGTAAACAATGTACATATATGTTCAAGTGATACTGAATGTAAATTAACACCAGAGCATTTCTGACGTTACTTCTCAATTACTGTGAGAGATATAAGAACTAAAGCTACTGACAGCGAAGCAATACAAATATCACAATACAATTTAATAATTTGTTACCAACTTCAGCTATCCTTACATTATATTAATATTTATTCTTATTATATTTAATTGTACGAGTTCCATTTAAGTTATGACACCTATTTTTTTTTCCGGCACTGGGACCAGACAGGAGCCGCTGGACCTTTATTAAAATACACTTGGACTCTTTTGAGTGACAGATGGTAGCACTGTACAATGCATAGAACCCCAGTAGCAGCGACAAGTTACGACTGTTTTTTTATACTTAAAATGGTGATGTTTTCATTGCAAGAACAGCATGTAATCATTCGTTTTCCCCATTTTCTGGTGTGACACCTACTGAAATTTGCCGGTTGAGTGAGACATGTAGTGATGGCACCATGCATGTGTCTAATGTGCGCTCCTGCAATAGTTCAACGAAGGCAGAACGTCTTGTGACAACAAACCAAGAGTCAGGGTCTTGCACCAGCCGGTCTGACATGATCCAGCGAGTGGAGAATGTTTTGGAGGATCACTGGTTGAGCATTTTCAAATCTGCATGCAGGATTGTGTGCACAGATCCCATGGAAATACCAATTTTGGAGGCGATGTTGGTTTGTTGTCACACATTGTTCTGCCTTCATTGAACTGTTGCACCCAGGAACACATTAGGCACATCCGTGGTACCATCATCACTCAACTGGTGACGAATTTCAACAGGTGTCACACCAGAAAATGGAGAAAACGAATGATTACACGCTGTTCTTGTAATGAAAACATCACCATAATAAGTATCAAAAACAGTCCTTACTCTCGTCACTGCCACTAGAGTGCTATACACTGTATAGTGCTGCCATCTCTGTCACGCATTCACAAAGAAAAAAGAACAACTTTCTATCTGGTCACAGTCCTGAAAAAAAAATAGGTGTTGCAACTTGAACGCACCTTGTTAGTTAGTTTTTATTCATCCTTTTGATCATATTACATGATATAGGACACGTCAAGTACTTATAACTAAAAATTATACAATATACATATATACAACACAAGTTTGGAATGAAAATTCAACTGTATGTACAGTATAATGATAATGATAATGATGATAGTAGTAATAATAATAATAATAATAATAATAATAATAATAATAATAATAATAATAATAATAATAATAATAATAATAATAATAATAATAATAATAATAATAATAATAATAACAGTTCACTTGTAGTTAACATATTCAAACAATTCACGTATACTATAAAACATTAACATCATTAACATTAACAAAATCAATTGTCAAAGTAATCATAATATTCTTTTATGCTATAAAAACAATGGAGTGAAAGAAGTTTTTTTGAGACAAATTCTAAATCGATGCAGTGCAGGTATTTGCTTCAGATAATTGGGTAATTTATTATAAAGCTGGAGGCCAGTATATACAAAACTTTTTTCAAAAGAACTAGTGCTATGTGTGATTACATGAAGGTTATCTTTTCTTCTGGTATCATGAGAATGTATCTGTGAGTTTGTTGTGTACATACTGAGATTATTTTTTATGTAGCATAATGTTTCATATATGTAAATACAGGGGAGGGGCAATATATTTAATTCCTTAAATAATGGCCTACAACTGGTTCTTTTATTAACATGTAGTATTATCCTAATTGCCCGTTTTTGCATTTTAAAAATAGATTTTGCTCCTATTGAATTACCCCAAACTAATATTACAAAGCTAAGAACAGATTGAAAAAATGCATGATATAAAGATATGACCGATTTCAAGTCCATGATTTTTGAAATGACTGTGATGGCATAAGTTATTTTACTCAGTTTTTGAGATAGTTTTTGAATGTGAGCCGACCACTTTAAATTATTATCCACCCATGCCCCTAGAAATTTTGTACTATCTGTGTATGAGATATATTTGCCCTGGAACTCTATAAAGGGATGACTGGCAAGTGTATTTTGTTTATGATGAAAAGCTATTGCTGTTGTTTTTTCTGTATTTATAAATAATCTATTAATGTTGAACCAGTTTAGCAATTCAGACATTGTCTGTTCTATCTTAAATTTTAAGGATGTCAAGTTGTAACCAGAAATATATAAGTTTGTATCATCAGCAAATAATGTTGGATAACTATTTTTTAAGGAACACTCTAGATCATTTATATATATATATATATATATATATATATATATATATATATATATATATATATATATATATATATATATATATATATATATATATAGATCAGAAATAAAACAGGTCCAAGAATTGAACCTTGGGGGACACCATCTTTTATTACTGCCACAGATGATAAATATGTTGTAATTTCATTTGTATTTACATGTGTATAAGTGATTTCTACCATCTGTTGTCGGGATGTTAAATATTCTTTAAACCACTTGTTCACTGTTCCACGTATACCAATAACAGCTAGTTTTTCCAATAAAATTTTGTGGTCTACTAAGTCGAATGCCTTTGACAAATCTAAAAATATACCAATATTTTCTTCTTTTTTATCCATAGATTCATATATACGTTTAACAAAATCTGCTATTGCTGTGTTTATTGACTTGTCTTTACGAAATCCATGTTGTTTGTTTGTTATTATACTGTGTTTATCGAGGAATGATGTAAGTCTGACATACATTACTTTTTCTATTAATTTTGAAAAAACGGATAGTAGTGATACAGGTCTATAGTTACCTACATCAAATTCTTCCCCCTTCTTAAAGAGAGGTTTCACCTTAGCCACCTTCAATTTTTCTGGAAATTCACCCGTTGATAGTGAGAGGTTTATTATGTAACATAGGGGTTTTATTAAATTTTGGTAGCAGTTCTTTATAACACTGTCAGGAATTTCATCAATACCACAAGATGATTTACATTTCAAACCCTTGATTATGCTTTCCAGCTCCATTTCTGTGACTGGCGTTAAATACATACTATTGCATTGTTTTGGATATCTATTTGGCTGTGGGAAATCTTTCTTCAGGCTATCATTCGAACTATTTTGAACTATATTTGTGTAATAGTTATTAAAAAGATTGGCTACTTGTTTTGGGTCACTTATTTTAATTCCCTTGTGTCTAAGGTGTATATTCTCAGGGATATTCTTATCTTGTTTAATTTCTCGTTTAATTAAGGTCCACATGGCTTTTGATTTATTTTGTGATTCATGTATAAACCTTCCATTATGCAGTTTTTTTGCTTCAACCAATACTTTGGTATATATATGTTTGTATTTTTTATAGTAGGTTTTGAATTGTTCCGACACATTTCCAGCTTTTATGATTCTACTAAGAAATTTCATTCTGTGACTTGAATTTATAATACCAGGTGTTATCCATCTGTTTTTTGGTTGCCGAATTGGCACTTGAAAGCAATAATTGAAAGTATTAAAAAACTCATATGCATCATCTACTGAGTGGTATTGGTATACTAGATCCCATGATTGTTTTTGTAGTAAGTAATTTAAATAATCTAAGTTATTTTCTTTGATCATCCTTATGTATTTATAGCCGAGCTTTTTGTTTGGTAACCTACATCTGAATTTGCTTTTAACACTTATAATCTGTGCTAAGTGGTCTGAAAATCCTGTTTCAATTACCTGCAAGCTATATTCCCATAGGTTTCTGTTTATAATAATTTGGTCTAGTGCTGTTTGACAATGTGGTGTTACTCTAGTGGGCACAAATACTACTGGCTCCATTCCAAAAGAATTTAGCATGCACATTAGCTCTGGTTTTGGTGTGCTATCTAGAAAGTTTACATTTAGATCACCTATGATTACCTGTTTCTTTCCTTTGTTTAATGCTGTTTGATTTATTATTTCCAAGCAGTCAATAAGCAGGTCAAGGCTACTGTTAGGGAGCCTATATATACAAGTAATTAATAAATTAAAATGTGTTAATTCTACTGTGCAAGACTCAAATTTTCCTTCAATATTTAAATCTGGGAAATATGTGCAAGGTTTAGCCACTATATTGGAATTTACATATATACATGTACCTCCATGCTTTATAGTTTTCCTACAGAATTCAGTTATTAAAGTAAAATTAGGTATTGTGAAAAATTCAATTTCGTTTTCATTTAACCAGTGCTCAGAGATACAGATTACATCTAAATCCCTGTGGTCATGCAGCAATGTTTCCAAATTGTCTTTTTTATTCCTTAAACATTGAAAATTTTGATGAAATATTTTTATATTACTGTCCTTTTGTTTTAATCCACCTTTGTTTACCTTTACAGTGTTGTGAAAATTACATTCTACAATAACATTTTCAGGGTTTTGTTTCCCTGTTTTGTCAAAAGATTTTCTTTCTTCAATTTTTCTTATGGGGTCTCTTTTGTCATCACCTAAAACCACTTTCAGTTTCCCTTGCATGAGAATATTATGTTTAAAGTATCTTGTATTACTTTTCCTAATATAAGAGATCCCTTCCTATTTAAATGAAGGCCATCCCTTCCTAGACAACTATCATCCAAAAATTTATTCACATCTACAAAAACTGCTTTGAGGGCATCACAAGCCCAACGTATTCCCTCATTTGTCATCTATGTATCTCTTGCCTACATCTCTTCTTCTTACTATACAATTTACAACTACAGTTGCAGATGGGAAGCACTTTTTTGCATGTCTTATCACACTATACACTTCACCCATGACATCATCTGGTCCCCAGGACTTGTAGATGTAATTTGTGCCTACATGTAGCACTAATGTGTTTATTTTGTCCTTGCTTTCTTCTTTGTCAAGTAGGTTTGTCATGTATTCAGCTTTCACACCCCTAAACACTTTCACTGTTGTATCATTTCTGCTTAACACTACGTTTTTTATCATTGAGTCACCACACACTAGTATACTTTTTCTTTCTTCTCTCTTCTCTTCCTTCTTGCTTCTCTCTTTATCCTGTATCTTCTGTTGTGGTGTTTGTTTGTTGCTCCATTTATACCGCGAATTTTTCCAGGAAGTTTCTTTGCTTGATTCCACGTTTTAGGAAGTGTTGCTCCATTTATACCGCAAATTTTTCCAGGAAGTTTCTATGCTTGATTCCACATTTTGGGAAGATTTTTCTTCCTCTAGTTGATCTAATAGTTCAAAACTGTTTTTCAAGATGATACCATTTGAAGTTATGTCCCGCGATTTCATCAAGTTTCCTATATGACTCTTTAGCCCTTCATTTTCCATTTTTAATAGCCTTATTTGTTCTTTTTCACCTTTTTCTAGTTTTAAGAAGGCAATTTCTTCTCTTGCTCTTTTTAGATCATTGTTTAGGATATCTATCACCAGCTGAAGCGATGTTATAGTATCCTCGTCACGTGTTTTTAAGCTTTGTTTTGGCGGTCCAGCATGGTTTTCGTTATATTTTGTTTTCATGATTTCTGGGGCGATTTTAATGTTACCTTCATTTTCACATCTATCCTTGTACTTCTTTTGCACGTTGTCATTCTTCTTTTCAACCATATTTATATTGAAACTTGAATTTTCTAATTTTTTCTGCATCTTGCTTCGCGTTAATATACTACACGCCGCCATGATGTTGTTGACTAGTAATATGACTAGTAATATGACTAGTTAATTGCTACAAGGTATGGTATGCTGTAATTGCATTACATGTTTTACACTGATATAATTGGACTTCCCTGCGCCTTGTGTGTAATTATAACATTTTGATAGGATCTGGGCAGGGGGTGTTAACTGGGATACAGACTCTGAATCCCCATTAAGCTTCTCGAAACTGTCGTCCGACAGATTGAGCGCTGCACATCAACTTTAAAATCTGTCGGTGTCAACAGATGTCTCTTCACCCAACTTTAAAATCTGTCAGTGATAACGGTGTCTAAGCAAAGCCAAATTTAACGTGAAAACTGGTCATCGATTTGTAAAATTCGCAAGATTTGTAACGTCTGTGATGGCATATGAGCAGCAAGAAGGAAGGGATGTACTTTTACAAAGACCTATTGGTTAGTAAGATGTTAGATTATAGGTAAATATCGAAAAATAATATCATAACTTAACCTGAATTGTACCTTCATACACTTTCATTTGTAATTAAATTCTTTAGATTATGTACCACATACATGAAAAAGCATTTGTTTCATTAACCTTGTTACTTAATTATTAATGCAAAAACAATGTTTTTCTGTTGTTTTTTTTAAGCTACCTCATCATCTCAGGCTACCAGGAATACGATGGCAGAAATCAAGTGCCGCATGATTAGAAATTTTGTGTTTATTGTTTTGGTGATGTGAGGTGATCTTAAGGAACATTATTAATGTAGAACAAAACTTTCTTTCTCACCTATACAGCAATTTATTGTGGCTTATCAGATATATCTTAAAGTTTGTGTTTCATTTCAATATCAGTGGAAGATTTTATCACCTTGTTAGTACTATATGCATGAAGAATCATTTAAGCTTTTCGCAACTTCTTGGTCCTCATTCAGCACTAAAAGTACTAATGTTGGGTGACTAGAGTACCAAATACAAGGTCAGAGGTGCTGTAATGGCTCTTATATTAAAAGGGTCAACGTTTTCACATTAGGGGCAGAAGACTCACCTGTTATAACTTTAAATGAATCTAGTGCTAAGAATACTGAGAAATCTGTATTGTTACTTCTCTGCCCAATTTCATTAGTTTCTTTCTGTTCACAGCACACTTTATATCAGAAACAGTGTCAACTGGTTTCTTCAAGTAAGTATGCATGCACTTATGATTATTTGTTTAACTTTAACTCCATCTAACATCAAAGTTAAAACTATGCAACATTCATAAACAATCAAAAATCTCAGCAAATTGTAAAGAATGTTAGTACATTTTACTTACGTCACCATTGCTGTTACTGGCAGTGTTACCATTCATCATTTGGACTTTCATTTCTTCATATCTCTTCTCTGAATTCTTTAACTTTTCCTCCAAATCTTTACACATTTTTTTAACTGTCTGAAGTTCTTGCTTCAGCTTGATTATCTCTTGTTCTTTATCGACATCCAGGGTATCTAGGTGTCTTTTCACAGAGAAGTCAATATTTGTCAACATTTGCTCAGAGTTCAAACTCATGTTCTCCTCCAGCGCGATAATCCTTGGAAGGAGTTGTTCGTTAGGTTGGGGTTGAGCAGTCATGTTATTCATCTTCTCCTCCAAAGCGATAATCCTTGGAAGCAGTTGTTCGTTAGGTTGGGGTTCAGCAGTCATGTTATTCATCTTCTCCTCCAAAGCTATAATCCTTGGAAGCAGTTGTTCGTTAGGTTGGGGTTGAGCAGTCATGTTAAATCTGAAACAAAATACACGTGAGGTTATAAAGTATCACTATGACTTATTTAAAATGTTCAATAGTGTATTCCTACAAAAGATGACAATTATTAGTTATTTTATGTGAGTTTTAACTAGTTGCTGAGTTGAAAGATGGTTTAGTATATTAAATGGAAGATTTTGAGGCAAATTTTGGATCAAGCGGAGAAAAACGGTGTCTGGAGAAGAAGATATAATCATGAATTGTATAATTGATATAGCAAACCAAACATTGCTAATTGTATAAAAATCAGAAGGTTGGAGTGAATAGGACATGTGTGTGCCTAAGACAGAGTGATAAAAAGGATATTTAATGCAGTGCCAGAAGGAACCAAGAAAGTTGGAAGACCAAAGATAAGATGGGAGGACAGGCTGAGAGAGGATGTCAGAACAATTGGAATCAACAACTGGAGAAGCACTGCACTTAACAAGAAACAATGGGGACACTTCAGAAGGCTAAGGCTCACACAGGACTGTGGTGCCAATTATGAAGTTAATTGCTCTAAAATAAATTTGGATGACTCAATTTATGTATAGCATCAGCAATAAACAATGATAAACTTAACCATTATGATAAATATACTGAATATTGTCGAATTATTGCGATAGCACAGCCAGCGTGCACAAAGCAACAGATACTGCATCGTGGAGATAAAAGGCTAGCCAAAACTGATAAAAGATAGATAACTGGAAAGTTTGTCTTGCTAGTGTCGTCATTTTTAGAGAACATTCCAGAAAATTCAGGAACCATGAATGGATGTATAAAAGGGAGCCGCAGTTAGTTGAGTGGACAGTCGTAAATGGAGTCGAGCACTGTGATTTGAAAGTGAACTGTTCTGTTCATTCACGTTTATTCACCCACAAAGTCACAATATTTAAATTGCCACAACTATGAAATATCAGCAGCAGCATTTGGTTAGCACAAAACCGCTAGGTGCCAAGCTCTTTTGCATCTATTTTTAATGCTTATAAAAAGGCTAGTACAGGAGTGAACATGTTACAAAAGTGGACATATTTAACAAAAATATATAAATATTTAATAAAAACCCATAATTCATGTTAAAACAATAACACACCTTCACCAACAAGCAGCTAAGACAGTTTTGGAAGAGTTCTACATTGATAACACATGGGAAACTGCAAAAGTTGAAGTGTTTAAGAAAACCAGTGAATTGAACATATTGGAGAAGTTTGGAAATAGAGACAAAGTCATTAGCTAAACCAGTAACTAAATCGTTAGATAAACAAAGCTCCTTCAATAGTGAGAAACACTGACACTGGTGAGGAAATGCTTCACTACTAAGAGCACATTACCGTGCCAACAAGATGTATGAGGGCAACTGATCATGGACTTTTTGAATAAGCAGCTGCGGGATATTGGGAACCTATAAACTAAATAAATGAGGGAATCAGAACAGATGAAACTGGGTTGAGGTCAAAGAAGTGCATGAAAATTGCAATAGTTCTACAGTATAAACAGAACTGCTAAGAGGAAAGCAACTCTAGTAACAGTAATGAGAATGAACTGCCAATACCTTGATTTGTTAGAGAGCCAGTAAGCATATAAAAAATAGTATCTGGGAAAGTAGATTCTAAAGCTACCAAATCCACTATGAAAAGACAGTGGTTTCCTTGGGTAACTGACTAAAATAAAGATGACTCATATTTGGCATTTGTAACTGGAAAGGGCACGCTCTGGTTGAGTGGTTATAGACCTTTCCACTCTCACCCAGGGGGACTGGTTTCGATCCCCGACAACTGAAAAGTGAGATTTGTTGTGGACTACAACCTGCTGTGATGGATTTTCTCCGGGATCTCTGGTTTTCCCTGCAATCTCATTGCACCAGTGGTCCATGTTCATCTAATGTATCGTCAGCATCACTGTCTGCGGTGCCACATACAGTAAAAGCAGGCATTAAACACACACACACACACACACACACACACACACACACACACACTGTATCAATGGAAGGTATAGTAAATCCTCTAAAGGAAGTCAAGGAAGTGCACTGTCCAACTTAGACAATAGGTTTCTAAATCTACATCCTGCAGAGATCCATACCAAACGATGCAGGATAGATAGGTTGAGAAAACATTGCATGTAAGGTAATAAAACAAAAAAAAAAAGCATATGTCAACATATCCAGCATGACAGTTTCCCAAAATCTGCATGTAAACTACAGATGGGACAGGTACAAAATCCTCCACTGCTAATAAAGTACAGGATCCACTCTAGGCAGAACAGAGAATGGAACCAGTCTAATTTTGGACATATTGTGACTTTGTGGGTTCATAGAATTAAAAGTCCAATTTGCCGAAATTCTAAATGTTCTTTATGTGCATAAAAATACACTCCATAGCATCGAAATTATATCACAACACAATCTTCTGAGGTCGATGACAATAACAGCGTTCAGTTTACAACACTATCAGCTGTTCCCTGCTTACCTCTCGTGACTCACTCACTCTTGTTACATGTCTTACAACTCTTGTTTGACAACTTGCCACTTGCGCTGGCGTGTCAATCTCTTAAATACCTTGCTGAGAATTTCTAGACGATTTGAAAATACACCAGAACACCAACAATCTCTATCAGTCCAGAAATTTCCATTTATCTCGGTTTGTTTGCCTCAGCAGACCCTTATCTGCATGTTATCTTTGTCTGCGAGTTCTTGGTTTTCACACTGCCCACCTATCAGTTCCTTTAGTGTAAAAAAGCCGCGCGATCGTAGATATGTTTTCACGATAATATTAATGCCCACTAAGAGCTGCAGCATCAATTTGCAAATGGCAGTTCCAGGAAGTGGTACCAAGAATGTGAAGCAATTGCTCATTAGCAAGGAAAGCGACATGTAGAATATGGGTGCCCAACAGAGCTTGCTTTAAAAACAGAGTCTGATATATTTAGCATCCTCAACAAGAAAGGCTGAAGATGGAGTACAACCAACTTCTTAAAATACTAAAAAAAATATAACATGCCTTATTCCAACCAAAATTTAAACCCAGTTTCAGCCCTCCAGGTGAGCAAGATTTCTTTCAAAAGACGAGAAACAAAAGTTTCAGCTACACTCAAAAAGTACAGGCAGGCATAAGCTCCTGTGAGAATAGAGATGATGGCCTTGAAAGTTTCAAAAGAAGAGATGGCTTATCACAGAAGTTTTCCAAGTCTTTGTTGTCTGTACAGAAAGTTAACAGGCGCAAGTTGCTAATGAAACCAAATGGGCAATAGTAGGCTGCTACAGTTGAAAATAGCATTGTACAGGAGTGAGAAGGGCAAAGATTTCAAGCCACCAAATTCTTTGGCATTCTCCTTGCAATTACTTGACAAATACAACTCTTCAGAAAAACGGTTAATAGTCTATGGCACCCGTGGAATTTTTTAGAACCTAATAATAAGAAATATACCAGATATTGGAAAACTCCATGCTGCCAATATAGTTAAAAGTGTCTTAAATGGAACAGCTGACTAACAGGAGATAAGTCAGTGATTATTTGTGCATGTATATCATTTGGGACAGTGGGAATATCAGAAATGATCTACACGGTAACAGTTAAAGGTGTCTAAAAGAAACAGCTGAGTTGGGGGACGTAAGTGTTTTAAGTATGTGTATGGCTGAGTCCTTCATATCAACCCTTTCACCGGAATGGACGTCATATGACGTTCAAGTTAAAATACCCCAAACCGATATGGATGTGTATAGATGTCCTGCACAAACATGCTTTTAATGACAATTATTTTTATCTTCCTATTTGAAATAAATTTAAATTAGTTCTATAACGGATGTAAACACACCATTAAAGGCTTCCTTTTTAATGGTACACCTCAAAACCTGGATAAACACCCAAGAGCACATCTGCAGATTCACACCAAATATTGGTTTCCTTGCAAACTTCTTTTTCACGACAAGCTTGACTTTTTCGAAATGGTTGTGGATAGTATCCTTTTAGGAAAGTGTTTTCTCTCAAGTATGAGGAGTGCTGTATACCCCCATTATGAAGACGCCTCAAGAGTATTATGGTACTCAATTAGGTTACGAGCTATTTATACGCGCAAGTACAGGTAGGTCAATGTCTTGCATGAATTTACAACTCTGCACATTACTAAACAATTGTGTATATTTACATCAAGTGGTATAAAAATACTTTTTTTTACAGTATAGCTCTTTTTCGTAAAGAGGTATAGCTAGTAATAGCTGATCCACACCACCCATATCTGACCTGTCATTTCCCCAAACAATGGAGTAGCTAACATGCCATCTGTAGACCAATACACGTCTAACGTAGACTTACAAAATAAAACGTGTGCACTGTTCACTTCTCAATTCTCCTCTTGGCACTAAATTGCCTTTAGAAGTCAGGGCTTGTTTCATCCTACTCGCATATACCTTCATTTGTTTCCATGACAATGGGAAACACTATGTCAGCAATAATTTTTTTGTGTGAAAATGTCAGTTGGTTGGATGGCAGAAGTTAGCTTATACCAGAAAATGTTTATTTGCCTATATGTCTATTTCTGTTAAGTTATTTTGACCACTTCGCAGAGCTGATTCTTCATGGACACTTGAAGGAAGTGGGACATTCACTTAATAAATATTTCGTTTAAATAACTTAATAAATACGAAAGATACGGATTTATATTTAAGATGCATTTTTATACCATTTAACAATTAAATGTCTTGTTCTGTTTATTGGCTATCCGTTTCCGGCCCATGCAGGGTTTAAATGGCCATCGGCGAAGCGGTGAAATTGAGACAAGTAGATACTCCACCAATTTGTTGGCTAAAAGATGGGAATCGGTGGTGGTGGTGGTGGTGGTTTACCACAATTACATCAGATTTTAATCCAAACCCAGTAGGGGGGACTGTAGTATCAGAAACTGAAGAAAAAAATATTCAAATGAATATTTCTTAACACTGTTGAATTACTTTCCAAGTCTAACTACAATTTTTAAAGGTTGTAGTGTTGGATGATGCCTGAAAGCTTACTTCTTTCAGCAGACTCGTACAGTTGCCCTACAGTTCTGTAACTACCAAAAGCCAGAGTCTGTTGTCCATTCACGGACATTTGAGGAATGGAAGATTTAGCATTGTTTATTATTGTGTTGTGTACTTATGAGATCTCTATATTAATACAAGGAAAAATGGCACTACTGTCGAGGGTTAAGTTCAAAACAAGGCTATCAACCTGCTTTACTGAACACCCACTTGGAACAAGCAGATCTGAATTCGTTGACAACCAGATAAAACAAAATGGAGTTGTGGTCACTTACCATTATGTACCTGGAACTACAGGCCTTTCTATAAAAGCAATGAGCCATGATGAAAGAGCAAGACAGGAAATAGAGCCAGAAGAATCCCAAACAAAAATGCAATTTCCAAATCCAACACAAAAGAAATGAAACAATTTATTAAATAATCAATAAAAGATGGTATGATTATTTCACATGTCTCTGTAGAAGAATTAATTAAATCTATAGATGAATTACAAAAACTACAGTCAGGTCCTGACCACATTTTTGGAGAATTACTTAAACATCTAGGTCCCAGAGTGTTAACTACCTGCCTAAACTTTATTCATCAAATATGGAACACCAGCATTTCCCCCCCCACATGGAAAAAAGCCATTATAATTCCAATTCTGAAATCTGTAGAACATCTTTCTATTGTCCAATTTCACCGACAAGTATATTCTCAAAGACATGAAAGGACTTGTTCAGTCTAGACTTACATTTCGAACTTGCCACTCCACTACTGTGCGACTGACGCTAGATTCAGCGGTGTGGGTAATTCTGGGGTTGTTGCTGCCATCTGTTGATTTAGTGATGAACTGAAATGTGGGATTCTCTTCTAGCGGGATTTCAAAGTTCATTAGTTGGTTTTTATGTTTTTCTATGTATATCCTCTCCCATATGACGAGTTCACTATGTTTTTGTACGTATTTTAGTAATTCTGTGCTATCTTCAATTTCATGATTTTCAGACCAGAAATGAGCTGCTATTGCGGACTTATCAATATTTTTGTATCTTAAGTGCCTGAAGTGTTCTTTCTTTCTAGTGCCTATGTTCCTTTTTGTCCTTCCTATGTAAATTTTTTTTCACAGTCTTTACACTTAATTTTGTAAATGCCTGACTTTTCCTCTGGTTTTATCTTATCAGTATTATTACTGTGAAGTAGGTTTTTAATGTTGTAATTGCTTTTTGGTGCCAATGTTATATTGTATTTCTTGAATATTTTTTGGAACTTTTTTGTGGCCCAGGGGTGGTAAGTAAATTTAGCAACTCTAGTTTCTTGTTTTATTGGTGTGAGAGCTGTGATCTGTTTTAATTTCTTTTGAAGTTTGAATAATTTTAGTTTTTTATCTACAAGGTTTTTTCCATATCCATTTTTAATTGCAGTTTTTAAGATTTGATGGTATTCGTTTTGATATTCTTGCTGGCTGAGAGGTAGATTTACTAATCTGTGTGTCAGACTGTTGATGGTTGCATGTTTGTGTGGAATTGGGTTGAAACTATTTGCTTTGATGTAATTATCTGTGTGTGTTGCTTTTCTATGAATGCCAAATTCTAGTTTTTCATTGCCTTTTTTGATTTTAAGGTCTAAAAAAGGTAGAGTACAGTCCTCTTCAGTTTCTACTGTGAATTGTATGCTGGGTTCTTGCAGGTTGAGTAGTTTCAAAGCATCATCTATTAGTTTGTAGGGCACTATTGCAAAGATGTCGTCTACGTATCTGTACCATGTTTTAAACATATGAGGGAAGGCTTTAGTAATATGTGTTTCGAAAAAGCTCATGTATAGATTGGCCAAAAATGGTGATAGCGGGCTTCCCATAGCTAGTCCTGAAATTTGTTTGTAATATTTTCCATCGAAGACAAAATAATTTTGATGTATACATAATTCAGTCATTGTCACATATTCTTCTATTGCATTGGCATCCAGGTTTATAGAATTTAGCCATTTTTTCAGTTGAATCAAAAGTTTGTCTAATGGAATGCTAGGGAAGAGGGAGCGGACATCAAAGGATACTAAAGTGTCATGAGGTTTTAGTTTAAGATTTTGAATTTTTTCTACCAGGTCTAAAGAGTTTTTTATACTCAGAGTATGGAATTGTGGAAAGGACTGAAATTTTTTGGACAGCCATTTTGCCAGAAGGTAAGTAGGAGTGTTTATATTATTTACAATGGGTCTCATGGGTATGTTGGGTTTGTGTAGTTTAGGCAAACCATATATTCTTGCAAGGGTGGGGTTGTCTGGTTTGATAGTTTTTTGTTCTGTAGTTGTTAAAATTTTACTATTAATGATGGTTTTTTGTACATCTTTTATGCATCGGTTGAGTGGATTAGAATCTATTTCCTGGAATTCTTTTTGTTGTAGTAACTCTAACATTTTTTCTTTGTATGTAGCTGTATCTAAGATTACTATTTTGATCCCTTTATCAGCCCTTGAGAAGATTACATCCTTTTTCCTTAAAGATTTAATTATCTGAATTTGTTTCAAATGTTTTATTGGCTTTTTATTTATTAAGTTTTCCAATATAGGAGCTGATTTTTTTCTAATTATATTTTTGTCCATGGTTTCCAAGCCTTCTACTGCTAATTCTATGTCTGCAATGAATTCATCCGGGTTGCTTGAGTATGTTATACATGTTTTTAGGCCTTGGTTAAGTACATATTTTTCTTTGTTGTTAAAATTTTGCTTTGAGAGATTAATTAAACTATCTAGGGATGTGTTCTTTGCTGAAATTTTGTTATGTTTTGGTTGCCAATGATTATGATTACGTTTTAGTTTCTTATTTTGACGATAAACTTTCTCTTTGACTTTATAATTGATATGTTCAAATGATTTGGCTTCTAAGTGGTCCCATGCTGTGTTTCCTAGTAATTTTACAATTTTTAGATGTAGGTTATACAAAGAGAGGTCTATATTAGTTATTTTTCTGTAGTGATTTGTTTTTTCGGCTTTTAACACGGCTTTTTCAGCAGCTAATTGTTCTATACTGTTACTGTTAAATTTTACTATTTTTCGTACAAATTTCGGAGAAAAGTTACGTTTAGGCAATTGTTGATAAATTTTATGTCCGCTGATATTAATCTTCTTAATTGTCTTTAGTTTCAAATATTATTTTATTTCTTTCTTGTTGCCGAAATGTTCGTTGAAATATTCAAATGTGAACGATCTTACCTCCATGTTGTCCGGTTTTTAAAGTTGGTTGGATCTAACTTTCGCGTGTTCCTCTTGACTTAACGTCACTTCAATATATCGAGATTCAACTGTATTGGAACACCACAGTGAAGCGAAAAATTATTAAATTTTAGATGAGTCGCATTTTTTAACACATCTGCTTCACTTTCGTACCTATTTTGAGGACATGTTTCGCAAATCTTCGCTTGCATCTACGGCTCTTGTGCGACTGACGCTAGATCCAGCGGTGTGGGTAATTCTGGGGTTGTTGCTGCCATCTGTTGATTTAGTGATGAACTGAAATGTGGGATTCTCTTCTAGCGGGATTGCAAAGTTCATTAGTTGGTTTTTATGTTTTTCTATGTATATCCTCTCCCATATGACGAGTTCACTATGTTTTTGTACGTATTTTAGTAATTCTGTGCTATCTTCAATTTCATGATTTTCAGACCAGAAATGAGCTGCTATTGCGGACTTATCAATATTTTTGTATCTTAAGTGCCTGAAGTGTTCTTTCTTTCTAGTGCCTATGTTCCTTTTTGTCCTTCCTATGTAAATTTTTTCACAGTCTTTACACTTAATTTTGTAAATGCCTGACTTTTCCTCTGGTTTTATCTTATCAGTATTATTACTGTGAAGTAGGTTTTTAATGCTGTAATTGTTTTTTGGTGCCAATGTTATATTGTATTTCTTGAATATTTTTTGGAACTTTTTTGTGGCCCAGGGATGGTAAGTAAATTTAGCAAATCTAGTTTCTTGTTTTATTGGTGTGAGAGCTGTGATCTGTTTTAATTTCTTTTGAAGTTTGAATAATTTTAGTTTTTTATCTACAAGGTTTTTTCCATATCCATTTTTAATTGCAGTTTTTAAGATTTGATGGTATTCGTTTTGATATTCTTGCTGGCTGAGAGGTAGATTTACTAATCTGTGTGTCAGACTGTTGATGGTTGCATGTTTGTGTGGAATTGGGTTGAAACTATTTGCTTTGATGTAATTATCTGTATGTGTTGCTTTTCTATGAATGCCAAATTCTAGTTTTTCATTGCCTTTTTTGATTTTAAGGTCTAAAAAAGGTAGAGTACAGTCCTCTTCAGTTTCTACTGTGAATTGTATGCTGGGTTCTTGCAGGTTGAGTAGTTTCAAAGCATCATCTATTAGTTTGTAGGGCACTATTGCAAAGATGTCGTCTACGTATCTGTACCATGTTTTAAACATATGAGGGAAGGCTTTAGTAATATGTGTTTCGAAAAAGCTCATGTATAGATTGGCCAAAAATGGTGATAGCGGGCTTCCCATAGCTAGTCCTGAAATTTGTTTGTAATATTTTCCATCGAAGACAAAATAATTTTGATGTATACATAATTCAGTCATTGTCACATATTCTTCTATTGCATTGGCATCCAGGTTTATAGAATTTAGCCATTTTTTCAGTTGAATCAAAAGTTTGTCTAATGGAATGCTAGGGAAGAGGGAGCGGACATCAAAGGATACTAAAGTGTCATGAGGTTTTAGTTTAAGATTTTGAATTTTTTCTACCAGGTCTAAAGAGTTTTTTATGCTCAGAGTATGGAATTGTGGA
This sequence comes from Mantis religiosa, assembly GCA_030765055.1. NCBI lineage: Eukaryota > Metazoa > Arthropoda > Insecta > Mantodea > Mantidae > Mantis > Mantis religiosa. The sequence goes on from CM060956.1 coordinate 157,609,068, forward strand.
AAGGACTGAAATTTTTTGGACAGCCATTTTGCCAGAAGGTAAGTAGGAGTGTTTATATTATTTACAATGGGTCTCATGGGTATATTGGGTTTGTGTATTTTAGGCAAACCATATATTCTTGCAAGGGTAGGGTTGTCTGGTTTGATAGTTTTTTGTTCTGTAGTTGTTAAAATTTTACTATTAATGATGGTTTTTTGTACATCTTTTATGCATCGGTTGAGTGGATTAGAATCTATTTCCTGGAATTCTTTTTGTTGTAGTAACTCTAACATTTTTTCTTTGTATGTAGCTGTATCTAAGATTACTATTTTGTTCCCTTTATCAGCCCTTGAAAAGATTACATCCTTTTTCCTTAAAGATTTAATTATCTGAATTTGTTTCAAATGTTACTCTTAAAGATTTGTTTTTGAATGGTACACCTCAAAATCTGGATAAACACACAGGGCACATCTTCAGATTCATGGCAAATAATACAAGTTTCCTTGCGAACTTCTTTTTCATGACACACTTGGCATTTTCAAAATGGTCGCAACTGTTTTAGTGAGTGATATCCTTTTAGGAAAGTGTTTTCTTTCAAGTGTCTGGTGGATTTCTTACTCCCAGTATGAACAGGCATCTGAATGTTATAGTACTCAATTAGGCTGTGAGCTATTTATTCGTGCAAGTCCAGGTAGGTTGTTGTCTTGAATGAATTCAGAGCTCTGTAAATCACTAAACAATTGTGTATGCTTACATCCAGTATTATAAAAATAATTTCAGATAACATCTGTTTTTCGTAAAAAGGGATAGCTTGAAATACCTAATTCACCGCACCCATATTTGACTTATTTTCCCTAAAATTGGAGCCTACAAGTTATACTGGAAATATACATATTGAGTATTTTGATAAATGAGAAGAGCATATTTAGCGTAAGGTCCATTCAGGTATAACAAAACGTAACTCAAAAACAAAGTATGAGGTAATTACCTATCAAACTGTGTAACATCCCTACAAGTACACTTTATACGAAAATGGGAATAATGGAGATGATTCATATACAGTTGTAAATTAATGGCTGTTACATCATTTTCAAGAAATTTAGTAACAGTTAAGTTCAAATTAATTCATAACACTATTTGTAGTCGGTTTTTTAACACTCTGTCATTTACATTTTAATTTTTTGAGGAACTAGTTTCAGGAGCTGTTGCCTCCATTTTTAACTTTTAAGCCATTTTTATAGGCTTTTGGTTCTTGAAGTACCCATTCTGCTTTATTTATTTATAATAGCAACTGCTATCATTCTGGAAAAACTTAAAGAAGATTCTCTAAAATTACTGAACCTGCAAGATAATCACATCCAGTTTACAATGGAAGTAGAAAGACACAACAACCTACCCTTTTTGGACCTCAAGATAACTAGAAATCGTCATGGTGTAGATTTTGGAATATACAGGAAGCCCACACACATAGATAATTACATAAATAAAAATGAATACAACTCAGTTTCACATCAACTAGCTGTCTTTAGAAGTCTAATTCACCAGCTATACAACATCCCACTGAGTAAGGAGGAGGTTTTGAAAGAACACATAAAAGACATAGCGGTATTAAATGGATCGAACCCAGTCATCATAAGGAGCATGATGAAGAGAAAGGAAAAACTGAAGATAATATCAAAATATACCAATCTCACACCACTTAAAAACACAAATTGGCAATATAGAAAATTCACCTACCATCCATGGGCTTTTAGAAAATTTGAACGAATCTTCAAAAGACTAAACTTAAACCACTGAAAAATTCAATTCTTAACACTTTGAAAACGGAAATTTATCAGGTAAACTGTGAAACTTGTGATAAAAACTAAGAGAAACTTAGTACAAAAGTGAATCGAGAAGATATTGACACATTGCTTCACTCACACTGTTTATTCACAGGACATGTTTCAAGAGCTCTTGCTCCTATCATCAGCTGATACTCGATTAGTGCAAGTTGTAGTGGTTTCCTCTTTCTCTGTACTGTCAATAGATGACGTGGTGTACTTGTCAAAGAAGTCCGGTGGTGGAGTTTCATAATTCATTACTCTATGACGAGTTTTGTTAATGAAGATTTTTTCCCATACTTGGAAACATCTCTAATAAAATATGTTAATCAGCCCATAGAACTTTTCGTATAATAGTGTTGGTATTTTCAGCTTAGGCATGCTTTGCATGTAGACAACACTCGAACCGTGAATTCACGCCCGCCAAAATTGCTACCTCGTGAAAGTACATCTTTACACTCATACATTTTGGTAAACGACATTTTGCTTTTTCCTACAGATTTCAGAACTGCACCGTTAGCAACAGCCTGCTAGGTTACGTCATCGGTAACCATGTTATGTATGGCCGTTTTAACACAATATAACCTAGTCATTTAGGTTAGTGTTAATATTTTTAGCAGCTCCAGCAGACTTCACAAAGCTCTTGCCATTATCCTACAGGTTAATCTATCCACATAATGCATTCGGATACTCCCATCCCATTCATGTACGAAGTTAACATTTAACACATTCACAAAACATTATAAAACAGTACTTTCTGTAGAATTGGGTGAAATTACATATTGTCCGAGAGTAAAAACACGAAGTGAGGAAATGAAACAAACGCGAGGGCAGAATTTGGCACATGATACACATTATAAAATTACCAAAATTTCGCTTAAAACTTCGCAATAATTTGGAGTTAAAGTATACAATTTTGTATTGACTTCTAAAATAATGTGTACATATAATTACACTCCTAAATATGCTAGAACCTAATTTCGCAACTAAATTCCAAAGCTTACCTTCCGGTCCACTCTCGATTTGCTTGCAGAATGAGAAAGATAGATGAGAAAATGTTGTGCAGGTTGGACAATTATATCAACATTATTGGTAAGTTTCCTCAAAGTGTGATTAAAACATACTTTAGTAATAAACTTCCCCAAGTGTCATCGGAAACGCAAATTATATTTTCAGGTGCTCATACCTTCTACTTCATTGATAATTACAATTTTAAAAATATTCTGACTGAATAACAGCACAAAGTTGTGCCAAATTCACTTCATTTGTTACAAGAATCTTTAGCCCAAAGCACAGATTAATAAGCCAACATGATTGGACCTAAGTGTCATCAGAAAACCAAATTATACTTTTAGATGCTAATAAGTTCTATTTCATTGATGATTGCAATTTTAAATATATATTGTGACTAAATTACAATACGAAGTTGCACCAAATTTACTTCTCTTTAACCTTAACCTCAATGCAACGTTACAAACCTTTTCACTTTTAACACAAGAAGTAAGTACGTCTCCTTCCGTAGCACTGTGACTTTTTATCTGTGTGGCAACAAAGCTCCACTTGCATAAACAGAACCATTCACTAATAGCCCAATAATAAATTCAGATACCTATTACAGGTATATTATCCATTTACTTTAATCCAGCCACACGGTAATTAGACCATGAGAAGCACGCCAAAACTGAAAGTTAGAAAAATTAATTCATCTTCAAAGTTATTCAGCTGTTTTCAGTGAGAGTCTGATGTGACATAAAAGAAATTGTGGCAAGACGAAAGTAAACTCTATAGCAAAAGTGTACTAGCGTCAATATTGTAAGAGGTTACCAAGATAAGCTTACTGATCCAGAGAAGTGTAGTGTAATGGTTATTTTGTTTTTCTATGGCATCGGATACAACTCAACTCCATGCTGGCGGGCTATTTGGAACAGCCCGAAGGGTGGTCAAATCGTATACCTGCTCTGGGAAGAGCTTAACCACGTAGTGGCGGGATGTGGATGTTGCAGAATGACGGGTGTAGTTTAAGTGGGGGTAGTGTAGGGAGGTAGCTAGTTGCTCCTCAGGGAATGATGAACCAGGTGCTACGGACAACGTGCACCGGTGGTGGATTAGTTAAAAAAAACTAGGAAGAAGGTATGTATAATTTTGAATATTCCAGAATAAAATTTTGGATTAGCTGAAATTTAATTTAGGCTGGAATGCAGATCATGTGGTTACCGGTAGTGACTGCAAGACATGCGGGGTAACCGGTATCTCTTTAAGCGACGCTCACAAGGTACATAATCCCCAAGGGATCTGACGAGGGCGCTCTGATGTTGGGGCAAACCCTCGAAGAATTTTGTTTTTCTATGGCATCGGATACTAGAATTTCATGAACATGTTTATACTTCCTGTAGTAATACTATAAGCCTCGTGTTAGCCTCATAAATAATCTATAAGATTTTATGGAACCTGCAGATAAGAGCGCTAGTATCTCGAGATTCCGGATTTAACTATGATGGAGTTACGTAATGTTAATGTAGTTTCGTCCAAGAAAACTACGCAAAAAAACGTTTACTCCTTTTTGGAAGCAATACAGGCAATTTTTAAACAAGTTGGATCCTGTTAATCAGAAGGAAATTGAAAACAATCTTTGAATCTACATACCATTTATATTTTCACTGCAAAAGGCTTAAATATTTCTAACAATTTAAGTTAATTGATGCTAATTAATCGTTCTTCTACACTAGACGTGTACAGGCTAAGGTTTTGGATATATAACCAAACTAAAAAATTTGATGGCATGGTCTGGAATTGAACCACGGATCTCCCTATTTCCATCCGGTTGCACTTAACCATTGAGCTACCATGGCCAACGTGCCGTCATGACATTAAGTTCTCCAATTGTATATTTCCCCGGTAAACCACTAGGGACCCTCGTATTAGAGATACACCGTTTATGGCGACTTACTATTGTAAGCACTTGATTCACAGGCTTTTTTATTAAGTTAATTGATGGAAGTTAATCATTTTTTGACACTAGCCATGTGTAGGGTGAGATTTAATTTACAGAGAGTTAAACTGACTGGGATTTGAACCACGAATTTCCTGGTTTCCGTCCCCTAGTGGTTTACCGGGAAAACATACGAGTCAAGTGAACTTAATGTCATTGCGGCAGGTTGGCCACACGTTCCGGAAAAATTTAAATGCGTGTGTGTGTGTGTGTGTGTGTGTATTTAATGCTCAGAATTTGATAATAAAATCATTTTTCTTCTTGCTTCCCAATATTTGGAGACTAGATCTTGATTTTGGAGAGTTTCACATACAATTAGATGATCAATGTTCATCAAATCGTCTTTACCACATAAACAGCACTGTGGAGAAGTTGTTAATCCAAACTTGAATAAATGTCCATTCAAACAATCATGGCCTGTGATTAATCTGAACATTGCTACTGAAGAGTTTCGAGGTTTGGATTGGATTAGTGGGTTTTAGGGCCCGACGACAACGTGGTCATTTGGGCTAGTTCTGGAATTGTCTTTAGTTTGTTTTGGAGATCTTTCCAATTAAGTTTTTCAGAGGAAATTAGGTAGTTATATAGTTTTGTGAACATGTTTTTGATTAATCTTTTAACTGTTTCATAGAGGATTGTTTCGTTGTTTGAGATATTTTGGAACCCTTCTTGGCCAACATATCTGCTTGCTCATTGCCAGAAAATCCACAGTGAGATGGTATCCATTGGAAAACCATATGTATATTTAAATTTTGAAGATGTTTAATCATATTATGAATTTCATTTATCTTTTCGGTTTTTGGGTTGTCATTTGAAATAATAGCCTGAATAGCTGCTTTAGAATCTGTTAAGAAAACTATGTTGGAAAGCTTATTTGTCCAGGCAAATAGATTTTGTAAGGAAGTATAAATTGCATCAATTTCTCCATCAAAACTTGTTAAGTAAATTCCAACATGCTTATAGAAAGAAAAGAATTTACAGGTAGCTCCTGCTCCATCTTCTTGATTATAAAGAGAGCCATCTGTATAGATGTGTGTCCATTTGTCAACTGGATATCTTACATTTATGGTTTCAAGGGCATATGCTTTAGCTTCTGTAGATGAGTATTCCTTCTTTTTAAAATCTGCAAGTAAATCTAGGTTATATTCTAATTCAGTGATGTTCAGTGGGTTATTAAGAGACATGAAAGGTTCTATTTTGGATGAGTAATATAGTTTATTTCTTAGTTGTTGAACTTTCTGTATGAAGCCTAATTGAGTTTTCAAACTGAAGGTAGATGTGTGTTTTACCCATTTATTATTCTCTGGAATTCTTAAGAGCTTTTCATATGTTAAAAGGGTTTGCATTTCTAAATCTATCATTATGGGTCTGTTACATGTAAATGCTTGTAAGGTTATTATAGTAGTAGTTTTTATAGCTCCAGTAATTAACCTAAGAGCTTGATTTTGAGTGCACTCCAATATCATGGAAGTTGAAGATGATGTTATCAGTAATTAAGAACTGGCCTTATATATGTATTATATGTAGTATTTAATGTAGATCTTCCTGCAACTCTTTTTAATATCTTAAAACGGTTAATTGCTTTATCTCTAATTTTTTCAATGATTTTTCCAAGTTAATTTTTTGTCAAACAATATTCCGAGATATTGAGCATTTTCTATTCTGGTTAATTTGATATTATCATAACTTAGGTAATATTGGGTTGTTTCTTTCTTAGAGAGAAGAGCTGATAGTTACTTTTCACAGTGTTTACTTCCATTGCTTAAGGGTATTCAAAGAATTTTGAATATTTGTCTTTAGAATTTCAAGTTTGCCTGATTTCCAAATTACTAAGTCATGGGGTGTAAGGGATAGTGATGCGCCTCTTATAGCCTCTCCTATCCAAATCCCATCCTCTTCCTGCCCGTGGTGCACCCTGCTTTAACAGATGAGGCTCAGGGAACCGAGTTACAGTAGTACAACTGTTCCATCAAAATGGAGGAAATGCCATTTATAAATTTATTGCTGACCTGTCATGGCAGTAGGAACGTCCTTCATCTGGCAAATGAAGGAAAGGCCGGTGATATAATAATTTGCCAAGGCTGATCCAGCGGATCCGTAGACCAACGACAGGTGTGTTCCCTCCAGAATATGAGGGTTAAGAAGGTACGATTCAACTGCCTACTTATAAAAAAGAGGTGTCCATAGGAAACGGTTGAAACCTGCTCAACAAACAATGTTTATGTCTCTTTCTACAAATTTAAAAGCGTTGTTTAGCGTCATTAATCGACTCCCTTTAAATTTAATCCTTTAACCATTTTAATCTACAACTGGTTTATACACACAAATAAGGTATGTGTTGTAGGGTAGTTCATATATCATTTTGACTAAATAACATCTTATACGAACTAGGTATTTAAAACTTTTATTTGTTGGTGCATCAATGATTAATTGCAGAACAACGAAACATATAACTTCATGAAGTACTAAATTGGAATTCCTATTTTCACTGTAATAGTCTCCAACCTATACCTGAATGAAGTATAAGCTATGGTGCATCCTAAAAATGAACTTTCTTCTTTTGTGTCTTCTACTGTTTAACTGGAGGAGGGGGAGGGTGAAACAGAGCATGATGGCTCAAGTAGTTTCGTCTGTGGCCCACATTTGATTGTGGTGACTGACTTACTGACCCATGGATATTTCGGGGATTTTCCAGGGTCACCATGCGAATGCTGGGTAAGTCAATTACATCCCACAAATTCCCTGTCCATCCATTTCAACTTCATATCTAGTCATCTTGTGGTCTCTTTCAGAGTAGAAGTGTTGACTGGTGTCTCAGAGCTGCCATGATACCTTAGACCACCCTCTGTCTCCTCTCACCTCATCCTTCCTCCCGGGGATGCCCCACTTGGGGCTTAGGTACAATAAACTACAGTTTCCGGTGCTGAATCCCCTCTACAGTAATCCTAATCCTAGTTGAAGAAATACAGTTATACCAAAATTCCTAGAATTGTGCATTATATGAAGGATATATTTCTTAGTAATTAACATAATTCGTCAAGAGATTAGGTTAGGAAATTCTTTCGTGCAAGCATACAATGATAGGTCCTATATTCACAATTAGCACAAACATACATAAATGGTCAAGTTGTTCTCAGGGAAGTAAGCCAGGTGAAAATACGATTAGAAATAGATGTTTCAGGAGTGTGCATCTCTCCCATCATCAGGATATTTATTAAATGTTATAACCACAAGGAAACATTTGATATATATATTTTTTTGTTATATCCAGTGTTTCATTTGTGATCATAACATTCAGGGACGTATTTAAGGGGTAGGGGTTCCAGGAGTCTGGACCTCCCCCCTCCAAATGAATTGTCATTTCAAACTTTTAATAAATATTTGAAATAAAACTTAGTTTAAAATAAATTGAAAATGTTTATCCAAGCTTTTCATCTTAACGTCTCTATTCAGTGTCAGGCAGACATAAAATTATTTAAGAGAAATGAAAAGTTATTGTACAGCAGCTGTAGAACTCGTTAAAACACACAAATAATGTCAATTACAATAATGTATTGCAAACTTAACCAATTCCGATATATTATAATTTGTTGGTTAGAATTCCCAGATACTTAAGGTATGTAATTTTTAACTTCTATGTTTCTATTCCCTTTTTCATTCAAGGAGAACTAATACTTCAAATGCATCATCAGTGGTTCACTTTTTAAATATCTGATTACTGCTTATATCACTGTATCACAGATATAAGAACAAAAAATGTGCAATGTGCAAGGCCTTTCTACAGACTTTATCCAAAGAAACAAGACAAAAACAAACTAAGAACAATTAGTAGAAGCCTGGGTGGAGAAAGTCATGTGAATATATTACATGTGTTTCCATTTTTTACTAACATGATAAAAAGCACATCCCTGATTAATTATTTATTAAAAGCAAATAATTTAATGTAGATCTTTTGTACTCCCCCCCCCGGAAATTGACTTCAAAACACGTGCCTGATAACATTCGATAAATATCCTGATGATGGGAGAGATGCACACTCCCGAAATGTCAATTTCTAATCGTCTTTTCACCTGACTTGTTCACTGAGAACTTGAGCATATTTGTCGCCAGGAAAGCTTCAGGTCTTATTATACATATATGGTTTATATTTATGGTCTTCTATGATTCAAATAGTTTTTGCCTTTGTTGTTTTTAGCAGGTTTAATGTTTAAGCTATTGTTGCAAAGTAATGCGAACACTAAACAATACCTAAATATTTAAAATGCTTTGCACTTATGATTTCTTATAATAATCTATAAACAGTACTGAAATGAAGTAGGAGTTTTGGTGCTTTCGTAACATACATGTTCAATAATTTAATAAAAAAAAAGGCTACTTTAACTTTGGACATTTGTTTACTTTGGAAGTTAATGGAAAGTTAAAAGTTGTAGGACTTCCTGACCCAAACCAACATTTCAAAGGTTACATGGCAGAAAATAAAATGCAAAAGCTTGATTACAAGATAATTATGTCGGGGAAAATGAATTTTATGACAAACATTTCTTCAAGATGTTCTTTATTACCATGTTAATGATAAGAGGTCAAAGGTTAGCTTAGGAAACTCTTTATTAATTTTCATGTAAGCATACACTTTTCATTACTTTCACAAATTTATGGTTTCACTTTACGATTCATGAATGATATTAGGTGATCTACCACCAGTGTGTTCTTTATTCCTTAGAGCTTCTAAATCAAGAATCACTAACAGTGCGTCCATTTTTAAACAAGGAAAGAGTATCATTGCTGGCGCTAACATATTCTCACCTTGTGTTAACCTTAATTTTCAGCCATTGTACCGTCCCTCTCAGTTGTTTCTCTGGATACAACAAATTGAATGACAAGTTTCTTCACTTTAACAAATTGGAATTGTTCCATTTTAGTAACCATGAAACGTTTGTTTTTCCTTTACTGTTATATTAAATCATAATAGTCATCTTTCTTGAATAGTGACATAACCTTTGATTTTGCTATTTTGATGGTACTGAAGTTCCTCACTTTTGGAAAGAATGAATGACGAGACTCTAAAAACGTATGTCTAATGTCTTGAACTATGTATGATGAACCAAGGATGCCCAAACAGTTGCAATTTTGGCTCCCGTAAGTGTCTAAGCGACAAGGTCATCACTAGGGCAAGGCATTTAATGATTTTACATCCTTTAATGCTTTTAGCAATAGACCTACTTCTAACAACAGAAGTAAAGATACAGACAGGAATGCATGAGAGACCATAAAATAATGAAAAGAACACTGGAATTTGACAATTTATTAAGCATACCTGATCAAAATATTCCCAGATAACTTTATAGATACTTTAAAAAAAAAAAAAAACGGACAAAACTCCATTTGTTTTGTTCTCTTGTATACAGTCAGATTTTTAAAAGATAAGTGAAGTGTTCTGTTTCTCCATGTAGGTAGTGCAATGTTGCCTATCAGCAGATAGGGATTAACACAGATCCCCTTCTTTACCCTCTCAACACTCGAAACTTAAACAAGGGTTCGAGCTAACTCACCTCAACAAAAATTTGCAGTTAATCTGCATTAGCCTACTTTAAGAACAAAAGTATGTTGTCCTCACATTCATTGCGTTGTGTGAGATCCTTGAAATAATTTTTGTACTATGTAACTAATATTCCATATTTACCGTTATTGTTTCTATGTATCGTGAGTTGATAATCATGCACTAGTGTGGTAAGTACCATATGGGCAAGATTTCTTGAGCGCTGGATTTACGGTGTGGTGTGGGTACAAGGGTAGAAGAGAGAGCTAACACGCTTTTGTTTCTGCAGTGTGGTCAACCTTGAAAAAAAAAAAACAATTCAGCCAAACTGTGGTAAGATAAGTGAAGATGCCAAAGGTATGAGATGTGGCAACAAACAATTGAATTCCATCCGATATGCTGTATTATATATTTACTGTTATGAAAAACATAAAAGTAGCAAACAAATGTTATGACATTTATAAACACTCACTTGCTTTGTGATGCTTCAGTTTCCAAGTCTACTGCGTCAATTTCATCGCTGGTATCCTCTAATGTGTTAATAATTTCATTGATTGCATTTTCTATTATACCATCGTTTCTCCAATATTGCATTTCCAGCTCTTGGACCTTCTTATCATATCCTTCCCAATTCGTCACTTCTATAGCAAGTTTCCGCAGATTTGTGGCTCTCGTTAACATTGCATACTTTGTAAACATTCTTTATTTTTGGCCACACCAGCTTAATTGCATTCAGATCACAGTTATACGAAGGTAGACAAAAAATAGTGTGTCTCCTTTTGAGAGCCATAACAATGACAAAATAGTCTTGCTTTAAGATTTGTTGTGAACTGGGTACCTAAAACTTAACCTCAAAATTGGTAAAAAAGAAATGGCATCCATGTGAAAACTTAGCACATTAGCCACTAGATGTCACAGTATGTATCACATTTCCTGTTTATAAGTCATGTGTTTACGGAAATAGGCGAAACCTACCGAATGAGGACATGGGGCCCGAACGCTCAAGATATCTTGCATATATAGTATTTCTCCATAGCAACACATAGGCGATTCATGTTCTAAAATCTAACATTTATCTTCAAATATATTAATATTTTAGTTAATATCTTAACCACTAAAATTCAGATTGATATAAATACACATAATGAAAAAAATACACTTGTGGTAAGCACACAGCGGAATCTGGGCACAAGTGCCTAGTTCTTTGAAACCTTCCCCCATTCTGTATACATTAGTATTGCAATATACTGTTACAAATGACTTTGTCAATTGACGTCTTCATATCACCGCCGCCAATATGCCAGAATTTTGACCCACAGGAATTCTTTTAAATGCATGCATGCATAACATGCTGTTATCTTGGTTGCAAGGAATAAACGGTTCACTGATAAGGAGCAAACTCTCGCATTCCTGTTCAAATAATTCCCAACAAAAACAAATTCTTTAGTCTTGACTATACAATGTAACACCCAGACCGTAAACTGATCCTTGCTTTGGGCAATGGATCCTCAGTCTACCTCTAATCCTACCGCCACTACGTCTTGCTTACATAACAAATTATTTTGTTTTCACAAAGTAGGCTAACAATAAACAATGCAACAGAACACAAGAAAACTCTGTCGCCCACACAACTAGCGATAACAGACCTGGGAGTACATTCACCATTGTAACCAATCTGGCAAACTTTGTTTACGTTACCATAGCAACAACAATCCCCTCCCACCCTTCGCATCCCTTGCTTGATAACCTTCGTGTATCTTCTTTTAAAAATCAGACTGTAGCTATAAATATTTAGGTGAATGATAATTGAACAAAAGTAACAACATAACCAAATAAGCACAGCTCTACGTGCTGAACCTCCATGCACACCCTGTTTTGTTTGTTGCACATAATGTTGGCTCTGGGGGGGAGGGGGGGGGGTCAGTAGCATTTAGCAATTTCACTTCAGCTTCCTATAAGAACATGTCGCTTATACCACATCACATGGATTGGGAGGCAATAGTCTTGCTATAATGAGAAACTGCCTCTTATAAGTAAAAACAAAGGTAAAACTACATATGACTGACCGTCGTCTGATGGCCTCTTTGGCTGGAGTGTTGCCAACAGAAAAACTTGCAAATGCTGAAGCTAACATTGGGTAACCCAACTAGCAATACACTATGTAAGATAGCTTTAATAATAATATAATAATTTTTTTAGTTTCTCCCTTCCTCACCACTGCTGGCGTTAGGTCCCTCTCAGAGAGAGGGAGCTGAAGCATATTGACCTTTGACCTGATGAATGAGATCAAGGTTGGGGGGTTGGCACAATGCCTGGGATGGATGAATGATGGAGCAATTGGTGGAATGATGGTGGGGGAAACCGGAAGACCTGGAGTAAACCCACCCCAACGCCATGTTGTCCACCACAAATCCCAATTTGCGGTCCGCTGGGATCGAAACTGGGTCACCTAGGTAAAACCCAAGCAGTCTAACCACTCAGCCATGCTGCAGCTATATAATAAATATTAATAATTTGAAATATTTTGATACTCCTTAATTATTTATGTGTTGCTGAAACAATGTTTTCTAAAATAAAATTTGTGAATTTATAGATCAATGCAATTACTTTACCATATATAAGAAAAAACAAAAACTGTCAAGCTTTTGATCCATTTAAAAGTTAAATTCAAAATTTCATACAGTTTCTTCAATCTGTGCACAACGATATTGGGTTAAACTATAGAAAGGCTACATTCAAATAGTTTGATATGGAACGACTTCATAGAAAATCATGTTGCCAACTGTAGAGTTCACAATTATGCCAACAAAGCAAAATGTTGCCAACACATTTTCTTTTTCATGTTATAAATTAGTGATACTGTAATGCATATGGAATTCAGGGCAAAATAAGAGTTTAAACCTTCGCTTTTTGTACTCGCATCTGCACTATTTTCATGATAATTTTGTATCCTCCAGAGAATGAACAAGGTGAACGCTTCCATCAAGTAATCAAAGAGATGGACAGGATCGATGGAATACTCCGAGTGGACTAGTGTTGGTGCCAGAAAAGGGAAGTTCTTTTATCAGGACTGAAGCGTAAATCAGCACAACCGACTTTCCAGCCAAGGAAAATGTAACTTCACACCTTATTCAACAGATATACAAGTCTAACATTTTTTAATTTATTATTTTGCTTTTTTTATTCATTTTCTAGCACACAGTTATCATATAAAGTCACCATTTTCAAATAATTATTAGTGATTTGTGAGAAAACCTTACATGATAGAGAAAACTGGAGAGCATCATTCAATTTAGCACATTGATATTACAGAAAGCTTTCAGAAACCGCTAACAAATTATATTTTGCAGTTATTAATGTAAGAATCTGTTTAACTTACTGTTATGCAACTTGGACCTTCGAAAACATTTCTTAATGACGTATAACACATCCACAATAAGAACAATTTTCATTCTTATTCTCATAATTATAAACAACATACTAATGCACTAATCAAATTAAAAGAAATTGAAACTAGCGAGACTAAAATGGGTAATGATACACTGCCAGTTTCCTTACATAGTGCTGGTACTTTCAGCATGCTTTCACAGTTGGCAACACCTCACCCCTGACGTCTTCTTGCCATATTGTTATCCCATGTTCATTTTGAAGCGATACTAATATTAATAGAATAAAAAGAATATAGGTTGGCAACATTTCATTGCCTCTGCATACATAAGAACTCTGGACTTGACAAGAGCTTGCTACGGTTGTCATTGCTTACCTGCCATTCTCTTAGCAGACGACGACCACTCACCTGCAGTAATACCCAAAACAATTTGTGAGGAGCTTTTCGGTGAATAACAGAAAGGTGGAGAAAATGCTGCAACCTTGTACACAATGTCAAAGAAACATATCGATCTGATGGATTAATGAATATTGCTATTGACAATTTCATAATTACAGCAGATGACTCGTGATCAGACGGATCTGATACAGCTTTGGGATTTCATTCACTATCAAAACTCGAACAGGACTAATGTAATCCGGCGTAAAGGTGTGACCGATTACTCCTAAATAAGTCAAATTACAACCAAAACTTATGGTTTCTTTTCCAACTTGTACAGTTCTACATATTTTGGTACACAATATATTGCCTTCTCAACACATTTCAGAACTGTGCAGTTGGCAACAGCCCACTATAGATTACGTCATCGCGTATCCTTGCAGTAATGAGATGTGTGGCCGCTACAAGATAACCTAGACATTTTGGTTGTTAGTATTTTTAACAGCTCCAGCAGCCTAAACAAGGCTCGTGCAGCCATTCTTCAGGATAACCTATCCATATTTTTCATTCGAATTCTCCATTATTCGTGCGATTAGCTGGTAGAAATTTTTGTGTGGGCCTGGCGACGTAAACGATTACAACAAAAATTTACTCAAAGTTAGAGAAACTTGGGATTTTAATAAACTTGAGACAGTATCTCTACCGATAATATTGTATGTGCATTACAATGCACGATGCCTTTCCTTGGATCACCTTGGCCACGCCCAATGGTGGATTATACGGAATGATATTACATTTTTATCCGAAGAAATCCGAATATAACATTAAACATTAAAACACAACCACAAAATATTATAAACTAGTACATTCTATAGAATTTGCTGAAATTAGATATTGTCCGACAAAACATAACATAAGGTGAAGAAACGAAACAAAAGCGAGGTCAGAACAATGTACTACAAAGCATGTGATATACAAATACCACTATAAAAGTAAGAACATTTTAGTTAAAACTTCGCAACACTTAAAGTATAATTTTTTGTATTGGCTTCTAAAGTAATGCCTGCATAGAATTACACTTCTCAATAACCTAAAATCTAATTTGGAAACTTGGTTCCTAAGCTTACCTCCTTCACCATAATAGAGAAGCCATCATAATGATAAGAAGGACCTGTGCACGACCTGTGAGAAAGATAGATACATAAATGTCGCGCAGGTTCGCCAATTGGACCAGTTCAAATTCACCAACATGATTGCATCAAGTTCCGTCAAGGAGTGTTAAAGACACAGACTAATAAAGATTTAACAAACACATTCTTTTATACTAAACTTGTCTAAATGTCATCGGAAAAGCAAATTATATTTACAGATGCTGATACCTCCTGCTTCATTGAAAATTACAATTTTAAATATATTCTGATTAAATAACACGAAGTTGTGCCAAACTCGTTTCACTTGGGTTTTAGCACAAAGCCATGTTCACTTTTTCCATATACACAGAGAAAACGTGTCGCTCAGTAGCGCTGTGCTTTTTTATGTCTATGTGATAACATTACCTCACGCTACACATAACTTTTGGACACATACAGAACATTTCGCTAATAACCATTTAATAAATCCAGGTACCGATTACGGTTGTAGTATCAATTTTGAAACAGTGTTATGAGCTTTTCAGGAACGTTCCTTTAGTTGCTGTGGTTTATTATGTGTTTCAAATGGGAAGGTGTTTGTCCTTGAGCGCTACCAGGTGAGCAGCCAATCGTAGCCCGGGGTGTTGTCGTATTGCATTCTCCCTATGTGGTGTGTGACGAGCGCCAAACTAAGCAATCTCTAATAAATACTATTCGCTCCAAGACAAAAATTCAGATTTTACGAAAACTGATCCATGTAGAAGGTAATGTATTTAACATAACCGTAAAAATCGATTACTTTTAGCTCAAATAGTTTTCTTAATACAAATAAAGTAGCTGTCATATTATTACAAAGTATTGCGACGTAAGCACTGTAATGAGTATCATTATTGGTTGGCAAGTATGCGTGAATGTATATTTGAAATTAATCAGAACTGAAACGTAAACATTTGACACGACGTGATAAAAGAAATATATACTTTGAATAAGCCAAGGTGTTTGTTAAATTCCATGAGAGGAAACGATACACTTCTTGCTGGTGTGAAGAACGTGTCTGGTCACATTATATCTTTGTTTATGAATGGTTCGTAATCTCTATTTACTTTAGAGAGTTCAAAGCAGCATTATTCAGTTACTCTTCCATGAAAAAGTGTTTCAGCTGGATCAATGAGACACGATCCACCTTCCCCCTTACTACTGCTAGAACAATCCAATTGAGTTAATGCGGGCTCAAATTATGTTGCAAACAGAAATAATATTTTTAATCTGACTTACTGAACGAAGAAATTGACAAGGAACACAGCAAGACTGGGAAAACTGTGAGCCATCAGATAAACTACAAGAGTACGACTTTTGGACAGAAATAGCACGTAACGAGATTTTCGAACCTATCATCATAAATTTGCAGTACTCAGACGTTGAAGACGACAATGACGAATTATCTGTTAACGTAAGTAACATTCACAGCTATACGCATGCACCGCTGGTATTTTCGTTGGATTAGAAAACTAAGTAGTTCATAAACTATAATTAAATTTAAACTAAATATTTAAAACACTTGTAAAATATACGAATATTCATGTTTGAATTGTGAGTACAACTGCATTATTATAAAACTTTGGAAAAATCAGTTTGTGTTCCCTTATATCTAGCGCTACCAACACTCGCAGGTTTGCCAGGGAGAGGGAAATATAAAAAGAGTAGGAATAATGAGGTGCCAACGGTACACGCTCTAATACATCTGATTGGCTACAGGCGATAACTCTTCCCATTTGAAACACATAATAAGTGCCACATTCCATATTGGACATGAAAGACAGCTTAATTCTGTTCAGATATCTCTTCATTAGACGTCGTGTTTCTTTTGTTTTAAATATTAGGTATGGGAACACATCCTTGTTTCCGTTCGGAAGGAAGTCATGCTAAGATATTTTATGCCCGAAGCAAAACCCATCGCCCTTCGCCTAGTTTCATCAGCGTCTCCTGAGATACTAGGCTAAGATATAGTGTGTCTTGCTGCTTGTGTCGTCAGAGGCATGAAGTTATTGATAATCGTAAGGAATGCTTAAATAAAAGCACAGTAATATGAAGAAAATTGTTATCATAGCTATTTATTGCTGTATTAATATTTAAATATGCCACAAGAATATTTGTGACGGCATGTAGTCAATCACTTAACCAGGTAAAACGGTACCGTGTTATCACTCGATAAGAAAAAGGAGCACTATGTTCAAAATGGAACAGAGCAATATACCGGGATGAATTTATGACTACATAACCTTTACCTTATCATATAAAATTGCTCAAGAAACATCTTATCACTGTTCGAACTTACACGTGTGATTGTTTTACTTTAATCCCACCACGTGGTAATTAGACTGTGAGCACAACACCACAAGCAAAATAAAAAAAGGCCGATTTAGAGAAATTAATATGTCTTCAACGCCATTCAGCTGTTTTCAGTGACCACGTGACAGTACTAATAGTGGTGAATCCGCGAAAGCTGCAGTGAGTTGGCATTGGTATATCTTACTGAAATATAACTTCAGTTATATTAACTTAAACTGTGTAAATAAACATGCTAAGGTCGTATCTGAAGGTTCTGATGTCAATAAATGAAATAGCGCCATTACTGTAGGTGATTTCTTGGATGTACTTAACGACCGAAAGAAGGGTAGCATCGTCGTGGCTTACGAGCACTCGAATGAGAAGAACGGGAAAATGTTTGCTATAGTAATCTAGTATTTTGAACTTTGTGTTGGCATCAGAAATAAATATATTAGATTTTATGAAACAAACAGATGAGATGGCTGGCATCTAGATATTTCAGTTTTGGCTATATTGGAGTTGAGTAATAATATTGAAGCTTAGTAAAAAATGAAAAGAAGCAATTACCTGTTTTTGGAAACCTTACACAAAAAGTTTTAAATAAATTAGATCCTGTCAACCAAAGAAACTTCAAAATATATTGTTGAATCTACGATACCATTTATAGTTACATTGTCAAGAGTAAAAATATCCAGCAATGCCACAAATGAGTTCTTCGTATAACCAGCATTTTTATATTTAATTAAAATCCTCCAAATTTAAATAAAATCCAACGATGAATGATATCGGTGAAATGAGCCCGTCGTCCGTAGCGCTTAGCTGTCCCACGTATATCTTTGAGGATAAGGAAAATTCAAAGAAACATTATACAGACGATTCGCCCAGACTGGAATTCCACATGGAGTCCTGTAACAGACATTCTACCACATAAGCTACAGAGGCGGGCAAGTTTTTCTTTTATATATTGTAGCAGTCTTGATCACATCTCTTAGCACTGAAATGTGCATTTTTATTTGGAAATTTACGTCATCCAACGTTAAGCCATATCGGACGATGGATGAAATTGGTGAAATGATGCTGAAAATGAGTCCGGGGTCAATGGAGCTTAGTTACGCGACATTCGTCAATCAGGATAATGGATAACCCCGGATAAACCTTATCCAGGTATCTCGCCCTAACAGAGATTCTAACTCGGGACCCCTTGAACGTGAGGCAAACATGCTACCACCACGCTACCGAGGCGGGCCACTGTAATGTGCATTTAATTATATACATACATGGACACACACAGCTTTTTCTAAAGATAACCTTTGTATTTGGGGAACTCAAAACGCGATTTTCAACTAAATGTCGGTATCAAGGGGGAAATGCAATACTTTTCCTACTTACTGTAAACAAATTGCAGAGAAAGTAAAAATGAATGCTCAATCACAAGTGACTCTAAAGATAAACTTTCGAGTAATGAAGTACAACATACTGTGTTAAATGTACTTCACATGTTGATCATTCTAAAATAAAGTGTCGAAATACCGGCATATCAGAATACAGTGAATACTGCGATCGAGATCCGAACTCGGGACCTCTTGAACGTCAGGCAGACACGCTACCGAGGCGGACTTTACTTGATTGTTGAGGGTACAGTTATATTATTCAGTGTGCTTAAGTCATATTACTAGGGATGTTCAATAAAGAATGATCATAATTTTTTTACGGTCATAATTTTTCGCACTAAAATTCAATCTTATTATATCCTGTTAGCTTAATGTTAAACACGCCGTAGTAGTTTCATTGTTGGTACTCCTGGTTCCTGCCTGTGAGAACCAGGGACGTTCAGGCATGTTCAGTATCGCCTACCGCTGCAATGGAGGTATTACGCGAGGAACAATATGCGGCTTGCAAATTCTGCATTCGTGTCAACAAATCTTCAGTTGAGGCCTAGACAATGTTACAGGAGGTCTATGCAGATTCTGTTCTTAACTAGAGCACAGCTAAAAGGTTGTTTAAAACGTTTAAAGATGGGAGACAATCAATTTCAAATGAAGGTGGAACTGATGATCCAGTTACTGCTCTTACGGAAGAAAACATCAACACTGCTGCTGCCATTGTGAGAGAGGAGAGACGAACTACCTTAAGAACACTTTCTGAAATACTGAACATTTCATTGGGTGCCACCCACACGTTGGTTACAGAAACATTACACATGAGACGTGTTTGTGCGCGATGGGTTCCAAGACTGTTGTTTCCCGAACAAAAGGACATTCGCATGCAGGTCTGCATGCAGTTAAAGTTGATGTTAGAGGAAGATCAGGAGTTTCTTTCAAACGTAATCACTACTAATGAAACTTGACATCATTTTGATCCTGAGAGCAAACAGCAAAGCTCAGTGTGGAAATCTCCTTCATCACCAACCCCCCAAAAAGCAAAAGTGGTTGTTTCTGCTGGGAAAGATATGGTCATCTCATTATTTGATATTCATGGAATGGTTTATCAGCATGTTGTACCTGCACACACATCAGTAACTGGACAATACTGCAGGGATGTGCTGAAAACATTGCAAGTCCATATCAGGTGTAAAAGAGCACGTTTCCGTGAAGCAGGTTGGATGCTGCACCACGATAATGCGCGGTCGCATATTGCAAATGTTTTTGGTGAATATCTTGCAAAAATTAACGTGAAGTGCGTCCCTTACCCTTCCTATAGTCCGGATTTAGCCCCAAGTGACTCTTTTCTACTCCCTTTCTTGAAGAAACGCCTTCGTGGGAGGCATTATCCATCATCAGAAGCAGTGGTGAAGGTTGCGGAGGCGATTTTGAAGGATATCTCTAAAATGGTTTCCAGGATGTCTTTAAAGACTGGCAGAAACGCTGGGACAAGTGCATCACATTCAGGGGAGATTATTTTGAGAAGGAACATCAAAATTATGAAGATGAGTAAAGGTACGTTGTCAAAAGAAGTGATCATTCGCTATTGAACAGCCTTCGTATTTAACATAATGGCGGTCTAGCAGCAGCCGGAGCTTCATGGCTTGCTTTGGAAAGGGAAAGAATTAGACAAAGGTACACTAACACTTGAGCATCCAACATGCATTTATTAAGCATTACAAGATGCAAACGTTAATCTAAATCGTCACAAATATCATACAGTATAAAAGGAGAAGTGTTACGTTTGCAATTAGAAAGATGTTACTCCCTAAGTCATTATTAGTCTGCTGAGCATTGTTAGTCTAAAACGCTCTGCATGTTTCAGTATATTTACATTGTATACTAATATATTATTTCATCGAGATAAAGAACGAGTTAGTTTTCCCTCTGTATTGTTGTACGGCCATTGGTACTTCATTGTCAAAACTGTTGTTCGGTGTATCTGACTGATGTGATATTTGTTATACTTCTTAAATCATTGCCTTTCTTAATTTAACATTCAAAATACTGCAAAAGTACAAAATATATACATTCAAATAACGTTTATAACTATCAACGGACCTCCAGTACATACGTGGAACCCAGAAGATTACCTAAAAGAACGGATAAAAGGTTGTATGCATGCTGAGAACAACCAAAACAGGAAGTCGAATCTGCAAGTGCAGGATTCTGATCGGTTCTCCAGCATCTGGAAAAACTTATAGGTGTGCTCCACCCACGTTTTTGTTAGGAATACGACCCTGGATGTGTACCAATATCAATATTACGCTTTAGCACAACTTTCAGAGCGAACGAATCAGTGAAATATGAGCAAATGGTTCTTTACTACACTTATCGGTCATTTGAAACACTTAAGTAGTGAACGGAGTGAGTTAATACCGTAATTGAACTTCTATAATATTTAAACATGAGCTCAGATATTTTACTTTCACTTATTGTCACGCGGTACTTGGTACTCTCCCGATTACGTTGTTTACTGCAGTGAAGCGATGCTCTTCCACTCGTCCAATTAGTATTGCGTGTCAGTAGGACGAGCTGCTCAGTTCCTCTGATTAGTGTACAGAAACATAAGAGTGGAAAACCTCTAACGACTGTTGCATTAAACGCTGTGAACTTCTTGATTCAACGTAACGACACCCGGACTGTGAAAGGCTTAACTCAACTAACGTCTGAAGCAACTGGTGAGAGAGAATCGAAGTTAAAGAAACGGATACCGCTAAATGCTAATTGATGTTTCAGAGCAATTAGATGATTTTGTTAAGTCCTATTATGCCAGATTTCACCAACAGATGTTAAAATCTACGTTAACAATTGTCACAGCGCTAACAATAATGCTAATTTTTTTGCATTTCACCAACCTGTTTTTTGTAAATGTTAACAAAACTGTGTTAACGCCAAAAAACCTGTAAATATCACAGCTATAGAAGGTTATGGATGAGTCGTATTATTTTCTGAACGTACTGCGATGCGCTTTTGTTTTGATTTTCGTCTGCAAAAGCTGAAAAATGCCGGATGAACAAAATCATAAATAAAGCCGTAAAACAAATTTCTCATCGATGGAGAAAGAATTGCTAATTGAATTGGAAACGAAGTGTAAGGATATCGTGGAAAATAAGGACGGATGCGGTGAATGTTAAAGAGAAAGATCTCACGGGGAAAATATTGGAAACGAATTTAATTGAAATGCATGAGTCAGTACTACAAGCACGATGCAACTTTGTTAGTATTACGTATATTTAAAACGAGATGCAAAAGACAAGTGCTTTAAAATTTTCGAGGCGGGTGGTGGACAGTATATTATCCACATAATTCAGTGAATTATAAAATCACAAAGTTATTAATAGTTGAAGCTTAGGTGAGGTAGGCATATTCCTTTCTATGCATGTTCTAACTCAATATTAGTAAACTTAAAACGAGGTGCGAAGAAGGGCAAGTGACGAGTGACTTGAATGTTTCAAGACGGAAGGTGGACACATAATTCAGTGAATTATAAAATCACAGAATTATTAATACTTGAAGCTTAGGCTAGGTCGGCATGTTTCTTTCGATGCATGATCTAACCTCTCCTGTACTTCCGCAGTAACCTTCATAGCAACAAGTTTCGACAGTCTATACCTCCGTAAAAATTTTTCTTCGGATAGCTCCTCAAAATAATTTCTCCTCATAGGCCGTACACTATTATGAATGCCATTTAGACAGTCTTAAATATAGCAAATCGACATCAACAGCTGAGTTCATGCTCGCCATCTTGACTATTTACAATTGTTAAGGACTTAACATCAGAAACTTTACTTGGTAGTTTAACAAGAAATTTAACCCATGTGTTACGCTAACACTTGGTGAAATGCAATATTTGTTTTAAGTGTTGCTAAACTTGTGTTAAGTCTTAACATCTGTTGGTGCAACTGGGCACTATTTACTTTAGAGTACATAGTTTCTTCTTAAACAAGGAGCCTCCTACTACAGAGAATGTGTAGTTGCTTTAGTAAGTTTTTTACTCATAAAATTATATTGCACAATTCTTCGTAGCCGTTTCATTAATTACTTTATTTAGTAAATATGGGTGTTTCCTAACGCTACACTGCTGCAGTGAAATGTGACGGTTGCTATGACTCAGGGTAAACAGCTGAGGGTGCAGCACAATAAGTCTTTGCTGATAGTGATACATAGCGTAATGTTTATATGCGTTCACAATTTAAGCCTGGAGCGAGTAGTATTGTAGACTAAAGATTCGACAAAATCCTGATTTAGGGTGACATTTGGGCCATACTTCTGCAGAATTTGTAATTTCTCGCTTACCAAGGAACATTTATCTGACTGCATTAGAATAGACTGTAAAATGCACAAAGTTCAGAGAAAGACTAAAAGCATAAGTTTTTAAAGTATAAATTTGTTTCACAAAACGCTGTCAAACGCCTGATGTTGCGTACAGGAATGGTTTTACAGGTAAAACAGTCGAACTGCAACTATCTCTTGGCGCAGTCACACAAACTATCTTCAGACGATACGTTTTATGAAACATGCAGCTGTAACTGCCAATTATGACGACGGTGTACGTACAGATGTATTATTTTATCTTGAAAAGTGCAGAGCGATACACAGTGGTATCTGGACGAGTCCACCTCAGAATGCTTGCAACTGGTGGGGAGGGCAGGTCAGTTGCGAGCAAATAAACACGTGCACAGCTACTCGGTAACACTACAACTTGTTTCAAAATGTGCTTGTCTCCTGGTTCCAAGAGGGCATTTAAAAATGAGGCCTCCTAGCAGCACATTAGGAAATAAAGTGCTACTTTTAAAAACACGAGAAGTAATAACCAATAACCATAGATTTATAAAACAGGAACAATGGTGTGGGTCAGCTATAAAAATCTGGGGAAGGGTATCTGAGGTAACAGTTGTGTCTGAAAGCAGTTTAGGTGAGTTATTAAGGAAAGAAAAACCAGTTCTTTTTTCTTATTTATGCCCGTTGCCGCGACAATAAAAAGATTGAAATGTTATCAATGGAAGTGGAATACTGCCATGATTGCTATTGGATGTTAAAAAGGGACAGCCCCAAACATGCGATATCGAAGAGGGTTTTGAGGTTAGGTTATAAACGTGCTTATGATTATTGATTAGACGTATATGACAAATTATATTTATAGCCTAGTTTTTTATAAATAATTCTTGTTGAAAGTAAATTTCATTAGGTTGCACAAATCTTTCACTTCATTTGTTATTTATGAATTGTTTGAAAACCTGACAAGGGAGAAATTGGAGATTATTTTCAAATTCAATTCAGAATCATAACAATAAATTAATTTAAAAAAAGTTTGAAATGCAGAACTACAACTGAAATGTCAGATGCTCCTAAAAACAGTTTATATATTGACTGCAGTAAAGAAGTGTATTACTTTTATCCTGAATTAAGGTAGGAATTTTATAAATTTCATCTTGCAGTTTTGTTCAGAAGTCAATTAGACCTGCAGCTTTGGAATAAAGCTATGTAGAATTCCTTGAATGATCAGTTTTTAAAATCAACTCTTAACTAATTCAATATAAAAGTAACAATACACAGCATTGAGTATTCTAGCACTAACAAAGATGAAAGCTCCTGTGGCCTTCAAGGAGAGACCATGCTTGAGTGGTTTATGTCTAAGCATTTGAACTTTTTACATTACATATGTTAGACAATGCCTTCCTGTTTTTGTATTAGTCATGATCTTATCAATAATAATATCTTTGTCAAAGTAGAAACGAGGACTTATCAAAGAACACACCAGTTTTTGACCACACAAATTAAGGTACGTCAGCAGCAAAAACTTACTTGAAACTATTATGAGCCTATTAATTAAACATAACTTTGTATTTTATGGAACATACCACTCCAGAGATATAGGAAACAAAAAAATTGGCTAAAGAGATGGAGGGAATATTGATATGGCTCTTGTGTGAAGCAGTTTTGAAATAAGAAGACAAGAGCTCTCAATCTTATTAAATTGTATTTCCAGCAGTTATGTTTACATAACATTCTCTAATCATTTACTAGCGTTTATAAACTATTTTATATATATTTAATTTCTAACCATTAATATTAATCAACATTATGGTATCACTAGCTGTGATAAGGAATTTTGTTGGAAATAGAAAATGGATGGAACAGAACTCTGTCAAACACATCCTTAAAACACAGGAAAATCTAAGCTACACTAGAAAATCTTTATTCGGTCCATAAAACTAAATGACAGCACTTCAATTAAGAATAATGTAGGACACATTGCATAAATATCAACACATGTATCAGAAATGTAGGACTGTCCTTTCCACCTCAAAAATATTAAAAATTAAGTTTTTATAAACATGCTTGAGTATCTGTCCCTCTTGGTATTATTACCAATTATACAAAAGTACAAAAAAAAAAAAATCATTCTAATAAGGAGAAATTCAACATACATGCACATTAAACTTATAAATTTGTTGAACATCTGTTTAAACTGAGAATATTAGATCCACTTAAAAAAAATAAGACATCAATAGTACAAGTACTGCATCCCCATCGAAATGTCAAGTGCTTGGAAAATAAAGAACCTAATCATATTTATCAACTTATGCCGTTCAGCTACATTTAATTGTCTAGGCCTCAGTTGAAGGACAAGAAAACCCTGTCCTATGTAATTCTTTCACAGCATACAATGTCTGTTCAGCCTGATATATCCGCATGCCAGATCAAGTTTACTAAAGAGTGCTCTGTTAATTACATTACTAAATGGTTGGGGTTACAGTAAAAGAATTTGTGTCTTAAAGATAATGAACATATATCCAATGTTAATGAGTTAGGGTGTCTCACTGAGAACTCTTTGTAGTACATATATGAACACTGAACAAACTTAGAGTGAAGATGTAATGTGCATATAATGCAATAACAGTTACTGTGAGTTTTATTAAATATGATTAACAAAGATTGAGATATCATTAGAAATCCAATAATTAATATAGACACAAATTAACCTGCAAAACAAAATGACAAAAGTACAGCATGAAAACCTGATGTTTGTGTGAAGAAAAACAAGTTTATAATCAGTAATACAGACAGCTTATAAAATGGCTGTGCTATGTGGCAGTTATAATCGGATATAAGAGGAACTGCAATGGTGACTGTTATCCTAGAGCTGAGTGTATAGGTTGACACTTCTCTCAGGTAGACATATTCCAAGTAAATATTCTACCTCTTCAAGTATTCACAAAGTGATGTGTGACCATATAATTTTGCACGTGACAAAGGGCTTCTGCCGAACTTATCAGGTGTAGTAACTGAAGCACCACGAGAAATAAGCAACTTTACAGTATCAATATGTTCATTAGAACAAGCCACGTGTAGGGGAGTGGCACCCTGATCATATTTTATATTAACATCTGCGCCCTTGTCAAGAAGATATTTACATATTGCTGTATGTCCTTGTGCTGATGCAAAATGTAGAGGAGGAGTTTTATCCGAGTTAGTTATGTTAACAGAAGCACCATGAGCAATAAGCAGCTTCACAATATCAACATGTCCGTTATAACAAGCCCAATGTAGAGGAGTGACACCCCGAACATTCTTGTTAACATCTGCGCCCTTGTCCAGAAGATATTCACAAACTGTAAAATGCCCATGTTTTGCTGCAATATGAAGCAGAGAGAAACCATGATCATCTACTCCTGATGATCTACTCACTTGTGCTACATCTGTTATAAACTTAAATAGTTCTTCAACTCTTGTAGCAACATTTTGTGTAGCATCTCTGTTTGGTACATTCACCGGAAACTGCAATAGAAGAAAACATCAATCACTAATTGCAACAGTATTAATCCAGTGCCCAGAAGCAGGACATGCTGATAGTCTACACATCACTAATGAATGCAGTAAAATATCATCATGAATAAACAGTGTACATGTGTTCAAGTGATATACTCATTCACTGCATGTATATTAATAACAGCACTTATAAGGTTACTTTTCAAATTATTACTGTGTAATACATAAAAATTAAAGCTACTGGCATTTCTGCAATACAAATATTACTATAAAGTATAATAATTGGCAAGCAGCTTTACTGATCTTTTATTATATCTTAAAAATATTTTATTTTAATATTACTGTGTAGTGTACTGCTTGAACATGTGCTATGATTTATTTGCATTACATGTTTTACACAGAGGTAAAGTGTATACTTTCCTGAACATTGTATGTAATTACGTTTTGGTATGATCTGGGTTTACATCTGAACCACAGCAAGTATCGCTTTAATCAGAACTTGCTAACCATGATTGTAGCACTGGGATTAGAAAGGATTGCTTTGTATGTGTGACCACTTTTTTTAATACTGCTGTATGTAAATATGTACATAGTAGTTTCTTTAAAAATTAATTTCAAACAACAAATAAAATTAAAAGTTTTATCAAAATTCCGGGTGCTGAATTCATTAGATCAGCTCTACTCTATGCTTAAAGGAATGTCAATTTGGACACTTGATTAATAAATCCCATGGTAAATAATGCTGGTTCTTCTTAGGAATTTTTATCATAATTGTACTTTAATACCCAATTTCACCAAAAGATATTAAAATTGACATTAACAAATGAAACGTAATAATTGTTACATTCCCTGTGAATGTGGGACACCATATATAGGACAAACTGGAAGGACCATTGCTACCAGAATAAACAAACATGAAGAAAGCAATTGTTTAATGCATCCTGAGAAGTCCAGAATGGCAGAGCATTGGTTTGGTAACGGCCATAGAGTGAACTTTCGGGAGACAACCATCTTGGCAAATTTCAACAGTTACTGGGAGCTGAGAATAAAGGAGGCTTTGGCCCTTTCCTGCTAGAGGAGCACGCTTAATTGTGATGCTGGATTTCAGTTCAGCTCCTCTTGGAAAGAGGCCTTAAAAATGGAAAACAGTCAGCTTAAGAAGCACAGAGCTATACAACTTGATCATCAAGTATTTATGTTTCTTTCACCTAATTAGTTTCCTACACTCAGACCATCTCCCGGCCCACCTCGGTAGCGTAGATGGTAGCATACCTGCCTCACGTTGAAGAGGTCCTGAGTTCGAATGTCCGTCAGGGGGAGTTACCTGGATAAGCTCTTTTCCGGGTCGTCGCTGGGAAAGCTTTACGTCTTATTTTAATTGTAATGGAGTTAACAAAAGTGTTATCTTGCATTTCACCAACTTGTTTTCTGAAAATGTTAACAAACATGTGTTAACAACGAGAGAATTGTAGAGTGAGTGTGTGGTGTTTAAGGGCCCGTCAACAAGGTCATTTGGGCCCGAGAATTGTAGATATTACAAATACAGAAGGCTGTGGATGAATCCTATTTCCTGAATGTACTGCAGTGCGCTTGTTTTTTTTTGTTTACACAGCTGAAAAAATGGCGGGTGAACAAAATCAGAAGAGAAGCCGTGCGCAAAATCTCATCAATGGAGATTTTTTGTTGATGAAATGTTACATCCTCCAGCATTAAATCATATCTGACGGTGAATGAATTGGGTGAAATGATGCTCAAAAGTGTCAAGGGTCCATGGAGCTTAGAGCTGCCCAACATTCGTCCTTATGAATAAGGGAAAACCCCGGAAAAACCGTATCCAGGTAACTCACTCTGAGCGAGATTCGAACTCGGGGACCTCTTGAATGTCACGCAGACACGCTACTATCTATGCTTCCAAGAAGAAAGAATTTGTTAGTTGAATTAGTAACTAAATATAAGGAGGATATTGAGGAAAATAAGAGGAAGGATGCGGTAAATGTGAAAGAGAAATATGTGACATGGGAACAGATTGGAAATAAGTTTAATTTGAATACAAAAGTCACAGTTGAGGTATGAAGCAACTTTATCAGTATTACGTAACTTTAAAATGAGGTACAAAGGACAGATGTGATGAGTGTCTTAAATGTTTCAAAACGGAAGGAGGACAATGTATTATCCACAGAATTCAGTGAATTATATCTAAGTTATTAATACTTGTAGCAAAGGCGTGATCGCCTTACTCCGATTCGATGCATGTTCTATCCTATCTTGTACTTCCTCAGTAACCTTTGTAACAAATTGTTTGGACAGTCTACACCTTTGTAGAAATTCTTTTTCTGATAGCTACTCAAAACTTTTCTCCTCATATGCCGTAATCTATTATGAATGCCATTCAGACGGTCTAAATATAGTAAAAGAACATCAAAAGCTGTGTTCACGCTGCCATCATACAATTCTACAATTGTCAATAACAGAATTTTGCAATTTGTAAAACTAATCCTCTTTAGTAAATACACTTAACAAAGATTGACGTTTTACTCAATAGTTATCTGTCAGCAGCTTGAGTGTTGTAATTTTATCTCTTTGTTTAAACATAATCTCATCTTCAAATAAAATTTTGTTGCAAATATAAGTTTACACTGTTCCCTCTTACTACAGATTCCAAACTGTATTCCTAGTAAAATCTGAATCCCAAAGCATTGTGTTAAACTCAATATTTACGACAACTGCTGCAGTTGATGGCAGGTAAACTCAAATAGCATTCAGGCCCAATCAAAAGATTGACATCCCAATTTCAGATTTTGGGTTGGAATATGAGACATATATTCTCTACATACAATAAGTTGGTGATAGAGAAAGGAAAAATTTAGCTTTAGCATACCTGGTATAACTTCAAATGTATCTACTGGTAAGATTACAGAGAAATCTGTATTGTTACTTCTGTGCCCAATTCCATTAGTTTCTTTCTGCTCACAGCAGACTTTATACGAGAAAGTGTTAACTGGTTTCTTCAAGTAAGGACGCATGCACTTATGATTATTTGTTTAACCTTAACTCTATCTAACATCAAAGTTAAAACAATTCAACATTCATAAACAATCAAGAACCTCAGCAAATTGTAAAGAACGTTAGTACATTTTACTTTCTTCAACATTGCTGTTACTGGCAGTGTTACTAGTCATCATTTGGACTTTCATTTCTTCATACCTCTTCTCTGAATCCTTTAACTTTTCCTCCAAATCTTTAATCATTCTTTGGCTTGTCTCAAGTTCTTGCTTCAGCTTGACATTCTCTTGTTTATCGACAACCAGGGTATCTTGGTGCTTTTTCACAGAGTCGATATTTGTCAACATTTGCTGGGAGTTCAAACCCATCTTCTCCAAGGCGATAATCCTTGGAAGAAGTTCGTTAGGTTGGGGTTGAGCAGTCATGTTGTTCATCTTCTCCTCCAAAACGATAATCCTTGGAAGAAGTTCGTTACGTTGGGGTTGAGCAGTCATGTTGCTCATCTTCTCCTCCAAAGCAATAATCCTTGGAAGAAGTTCGCTAGGTTGGGGTTGAGCAGTCATGTTATTCATCTTCTCCTCCAAAGCTATAATCCTTAGAAGCAGTTGTTCGTTGGGTTGGGGTTGAGCAGTTATGTTAAATCTGAAACAAAATACACGTCAAGTTATAAAGTATCACTATGACTTATTTAAAATGTTCAATAGTGTATTGTTACAGAAGATGACAATTATAAGTTATTTTATGTGAGTTTTAACTAATTGCTGAGTTGCAAGATGGCTTAGTATATTTAAATGAAAGATTTTGAGGCAAATTTTGGGTCAAGCGGAGAAAAACGGTGTCTGGAGAAGATATAACCATGAATTGTGTAAAAATCAGAAGGTTGGAGTGGATAGGACATGTGTGTGCCTATGACAGAATGATAAAAAGGATATTTAATGCAGTGCCAGAAGGAACCAAGAAAGTTGTAAGACCAAAGTTAAGGTGGGAGAGGCTGAGAGAGGATGTAAGAACAATTGGAATCAACAACTGGAGAAGCACTGCACTTAACAGGAAACAATGGGGAAACTTCAGAAGGCTAAGGCTCACAAAGGACTGTCATGCCAATGACGAAGTTAATTGCTCTAAAATAATTTTGACTGATTCAATTTGTGTATAGCATCAGCAATAAACAATGATGAACTTAACCATTATGATGAATATACTGTCACCCTGGTGGTAGGCTCGTGAAGCCGATGAAAAATAATGGCCGATCGTTACCGGAAGTGACAGACAGATGAGAGTAGCTGTTAGAGAGAAAAAGACAGTTTGAGGTTAGCTAGCAAATTGTGATGGACGAATGTATTTGCTAGGAGAATAAAGTGCTGTTTTTGTGTTTTATAACCTCGTTTTATCATTTCACGAACCCACAAAGTCACAGCTGGTGTCAGGAAGCGGGATAACATCACGGAACATTATGGCCATGGAATCGGCATTGGAAATGCTTTTGCACAAGATGAACGAATTAACAGCGAAGTCGGAAGCGGCAAATAACAACTTGGCCGCGAAGATGAACGAGTTAACAACAAAAACAGAAGCGGCAAATAACAACCTGGCCGCAGAGTTGAAAGAAATAAAGACCGAATTGACCACAGAAATGAAGGCAGCGAACGACAGTCTGGCCACGGAAATGAAGGAGGCGAACGAGGTCCTCGCCGCCAAATTTGAGGAACAGTTGGCCGGCGTGAGGGATGACGTGACGGAGCTGGGCAAGCGGATGGGCCAAGTGGACGAGCGCGTCGAGGACCTGGCGAACCGCTTCAATGACCTAGAGGAAAAGGCCGACAATAGCGTCAAGTCCTGAACGCCATGGTGGAGGACGTCGTCGGCAGGAGACTGAAGGATTTGAAGGCTGACGCATCGGGACTCGACACAACATCGGCGCGCGCCAAGCCTCCGAAATATGACGTCGCGTCGACATTCGAGGTCTTCCGCCGCCAGTTCGACACAGTGGCCAAGCACAACAGATGGTCACCGGAGGAGGCCACACAGCTAATAGCCAGCCTCCAGGGACGGACCGCGGAAGTCCTAAACGCGGTGCAGACGACGGTGGCGCCCAAGGACATCTGGGAGGCCCTGGAGAATCGCTTCGGGAACCACCGCTTAGCCGCAGCATACCGCAGCCAGCTAAAGGCAAGGTCACAGCAGCCGGGGGAGACGCTGCAGGAGTTCGCCATGGCGATTGAGCAGCTGGCTAGCAAGGCCTTGGTTGACCTGCCACTGGAGTTCGTATTCCGGGAAGCCGCCTACAACGGGGTACGGGACACGGAGATTCGTCAGCGCCTAATGCTCGGCGAATATAAAACCATCCACGAGGCGCTGACAGCGGCATTAAGGATGGAGGCGGCCAAAATAACATCCATCCCGACGTCGAGAACGAGGAGTGTCCGCTACGCCGGAGACAGAAGACCAGCTGAGGGACGCCGGCGAACACCTAGTGGCCTGTGTTGGGGGTGTGGACAGCCCGGACACCTGCAGAGAGACTGCCCACACCAGGAAGAGCAGCCAGAAAACGAGTAAGGGCCGTCGTGGAGAGGGGCACGTCGGCGCCATCACCACGATCCCCTCGAGTGACACTGCGCGCCGTCAGCCGGCGTATGGATGACAGCCTCATCGCGGACGGTTGGGTAAGAGGGAAGCCGTGCCGCGTGCTGGTGGACACCGGGGCGGCCGTGACCATCATCAGACCTGACGTGGCGAAGGGTTTGCCGACGAGGAAACCGAGCCGACCATACCAGCTTGTGACGGCATCGGGCGACACCATGCCTGTGCAGATGGAGGCCCTGCTGGAGCTGAACTTGGGACGGAGTGCCGTGCGTCTGTGGGTGTTCGTCGCGAAGGTGGCTGAGGAGGTGATTCTGGGACTGGATGCCCTCAGGAGCCACGAGGCGACGGTCGACGTCGGCAGGAAGGTCCTGAGGCTCAACGGAGAGGAGGTTATACTCCGTCAACCAGAAGAGCGCCTTGGAATTGGCAGGGTCGTCTTGAGCGAAGACGTGGTTGTCCCCGCGAGGAGCGAAGTGATAAAGACGGCGCGACCGGAAGGCCAAACAGCAGGTGGGGTTCAGAGGCAGCAGGAGTACGACTTCACCTCGGAACATCGCGAGGAAAGTTGTTGGTGGTACACCTGGATCGCCTGGCCCGCTACGAAGGCGCTGTTCGGGACGACCAGCCTTGAGGAGGGAGCTGTGTCACCCTGGTGGTAGGCTCGCGAAGCCGATGAAAAATGATGGCCGATCGTTACCGGAAGTGAGAGACAGATGAGAGTAGTTGTTAGAGAGAAAATAAACAGTTTGAGGTTAGCTAGCAAATTGTGATGGACGAATGTATTTGCTAGGAGAATAAAGTGTAGTTTTTGTGTTTTATAACCTTGTTTTATCATTTCACGAACCCACAAAGTCACAATACTGAATATTGTGGAATTATTGCGATAGCACAGCCAGCGCGCAAAGCAACAGATAATGCATCGCGGAGATAAAAGGCTAGCCAAAACTGATAAAAGATAGATAACTGGATAGTTTGTCTTGCTAATGCCATCTTGATTGTTAGAGAACATTCCAGAAACTTCTGGAACCATGAATGGATGTATAAAAGGGAGCCACAGTTAGTTGAGTGGACAGTCGTAAATGGAGTCGAGCACTGTGATTTGAAAATGAACTCTTCTGTTCATTCACGTTTATTCACCCACAAAGTCACAATATTTAAATTGCCACAACTATGAAATATCAGCAGCAGCATTTGGTTAGCACAAAACCGCTAGGTGCCAAGCTCTTTTGCATCTACTTTTTAATGCTTATAAAAAGGCAAGTACAGGAGCGAACATGTTACAGCAGTGGAAATATTAAACAAAAATATATAAATATTTAACAATAAAAACCCACAATTAATGTTAAAACAATAACACACCTTCACCAACAAGTAGCTAAGACAGCTCTGGAAGAGTTCTACATTGATAACACATGGGAAACTGCAGTGAAGTGTTTGAGAAAACCAGTGAATTGAACCTATTGGAGAAGTTTGAAAATAGAGACAAAGTCATTACCTAAACCAGTAACTAAATCGTTAGATAAACAAAGCTCCTTCGATAGTGAGAAACACTGACACTGAGTGAGGAAATGCTTCACTGCTAAGAGCACATTACCGTGCCAACAAGATGTACGAGAGCAACTGATCATGGATTTTCTGAATAAGCAGCTGCGGGGTATAGGGAACCTATAAACTAAATAAATGAGGGAATCAGAACAGATGAAACTGGATTGAGGTCAAAGAAGTGCATGAAAATTGCAATAGTTCTACAGTATAAACAGAAATGCTAAGTGGAAAGCAACTCTAGTAAGAGAAATGAGAATGAACAGCCATTACCTTGATTTGTTAGAGAGTCAGTAAGCATATAAAAAATAGTATCTGGGAAAGTAGAATTTAAAGCTACCAAATCCACTATGTAAAAGACAGTGGTCTCCTTGGGTAACTGACCAAAATAAAGATGACTCATACTTGGCATTTGTAACTGGAAAGGGGACGCTCTAGTTGAGTGGTTATAGACCTTTCCACTCTCACCCAGGCGGACCGTTTCAATCCCAGACAACTGCAAAGTGAGATTTGTTGTGGAATATAACCTGCTGTGACGGGTTTTCTCCGGGATTTCTGGTTTTCCCAGCAATCTCATTCCACCAGTGGTCCATGTTCATCTAATGTATCGTCAGCATCGTCTGCGGTGCCACATACAGTAAAAGCAGGCATTAAACACACACACACACACACACACACACACACACTGTATCAATGGAAGAATTAGTAAATCCTCTAAAGGAAGTCAAGGAAGTGCACTGTCCAACTTAGACAATAGGTTTCTAAATCTACATCCTGCAGAGATCCATACCAAACGATGTAGGATAGGTAGGTTGAGAAAACATTGCATGTAAGGTAATAAAACTAAAAAGAAGCATATGTCAACATATCCAGCATGACAGTTTCCCAAAATCTGCATGTAAACTACCGATGGGACAGGTACAAAATCCTCCACTGCTAATAAAGTACAGGATCCACTCTAGGCAGAACAGAGAATGGAACCAGTCTAATTTTGAACATATTGTGACTTTGTGGGTTCATAGAATTAAAAGTCCAATTTGCCGAAATTCTAAATGTTCTTTATGTGCATAAAAATACACTCCATAGCATCGAAATTATATCACAACACAATCTTCTGAGGTCAATGACAATAACAGCGTTCAGTTTACAACACTCTCAGCTGTTCCCTGCTTACCTCTCGTGACTCACTTACTCTTGTTACATGTCTTACAACTCTTGTTTGACAACTTGCCACTCGCGCTGGCGTGTCAATCTCTGAAATACCTTGCTGAGAATTTCTAGATGATTTGAAAATACACCAGAACCCCAATAATCTCTATCAGTCCAGAAATTTCCATTTATCTCGGTTTGTTTGCCTCAGCAGACCCTTATCTGCATGTTATCTTTGTCTGCGAGTTCTCGGTTTTCACACTGCCCACCTATCAGTTCCTTTAGTGTAAACAAGCCGCGCGATCGTACATATGGGTTCACGATAATATTAATGCCCGCTAAGAGCTGCAGCATCAATTTCCAAATGGCAGTTCCAGGAAGTGCTACCAAGAATGTGAAGCAATTTCTCATTAGCAAGGAAAGCGACATGTAGAATATGGGTTCCCAACAGAGCTTGCTTTAAAAACAGAATCTGATATATTTAGCATCCTCAACAAAAAAGGCTGTTTCACTCCAACAAGAAGATGGAGTACAACCAACTTCTTAAAATAACAAAAAAAAAATATGACATGCCTTATTCCAACCAAAATTTAAACCCAGTATCAGCCCTCCAGGTGTGCAAGATATTGAGAAAACACTAAAGGTAGCTTTGAATGAAACATAATCATCCAGAGCTACAACAGATTATAAAATTATCAATCACAAGAACAGAGTGATGCCCGATGGAACTTTTGCTTCTATATGAATAATGGCCATAAACAAAATAACACTGAACATGCAGTCCTGAGACACACTGTTCTCCTTTCAAAAGAAGAGAAACAAAAGTTTCAGCTACACTCAAAAAGTACAGGCAGGCATAAGCTCCTGTGAGAATAGAGATGATGGCCTTGAAAGTTTCAAAAGAAGAGCTGGCTTATCACAGAAGTTTTCCAAGTCTTTGTTGTCTGTACAGAAAGTTAAGAGGCGCAAGCTGCTAATGAAACCAAATGGGCAATAGTAGGCTGCTACAGTTGAAAATAGCATTGTACAGGAGTGAGAAGGGCAAAGATTTCAAGCCACCACATTCCTTGGCATTCTCCTTGCAATTACTTGACAAATACAACGCTATTTCAAGCCACCACATTCTTTGGCATTCTCCTTGCAATTACTTGACAAATAACACTCTTTAGAAAAACGGTTAATAGTTTATGGCACCCGTGGAATTTTTTAGAACCTAATAATAAGAAATATAACAGATATTGGAAAACTCCATGCTGCCAATATAGTTAAAAGTGTCTTAAATGGAACAGCTGATTAGCAGGAGGTAAGTCAGTGATTATTTGTGCATGTATATCATTTGGGACAGTGGCAATATCAGAAATGATCTACAAGGTAACAGTTAATAGTGTCTAAAAGAAACAGCTGAGTTGCGAGACGTAAGTGTTTTAAGTATGTGTATGGCTGAGTCCTTCATATCAACTCTTTCACCGGTATGGACGTCATATGACGTTCAAGTTAAAATACCCCAAACCGATATGGATGTGTATAGATGACCTGCACAAACATGCTTTTAATGCCAATTATTTTTATCTTCCTATTTTAAATAAATTTAAATTAGTTCTATAACGGATGTAAACATACCATTAAAGGCTTCCTTTTTAATGGTACACCTCAAAACCTGGATAAACACCCAAGAGCACATCTGCAGATTCACACCAAATATTGGTTTCCTTGCAAACTTCTTTTTCACGACAAGCTTGAATTTTTCGAAATGGTTGTGGAGGTATCCTTTTAGGAAAGTGTTTTCACTCAAGTATGAGGAGTGCTGTATACCCCCAGTATGAAGACGCCTCAAGAGTATTATGGCACTCAATTAAGTTTCGAGCTATTTAAACGCGCAAGTACAGGTAGGTCAGTGTCTTGCATGAATTTACAACTCTGCATATTACTAAACAATTGTGTATATTTACATTCAGTGGTATAAAAATACTTTTTTTTTTACCATAGAGCTCTTTTTCGAAAAGAGGTATAGCTAGTAATAGCTGATCCACACCACCCACATCTGACCTGTCATTTCCCCAAACAATGGAGTAGATAACATGCCATCTGTAGACCAATACACGTCTACCGTAGACTTACAAAATATAACATGTGCACTGTTCACTTCTCAATTCTCCTCTTGGCGCTAAATTGCCTTTAGAAGTCAGGGCTTGTTTTGTCCTACTCACATATACCTTCATTTGTTTCCATGACAATGGGAAACACTAAGTCAGCAATAATTTTTTTGTGTGAAAATGTCAGTTGGTTGGATGGCAGAAGTTAGCTTATACCAGGAAATGTTTATTTGCCTATATGTCTATTTGTGTTAACTTATTTTGACCACTTCACAGAGCTGATTCTTTACAGACACTTGAAGGAAGTGGGACATTCACTTCCTCACTGCTACCTATATCCTAAACATCTCCTTCATAATCACACAACAAATCTTCCAGATTTTCCAAAGTAATATCAGAAGCCCATACACATCCTATGCAATCTAATTTATTTGCTACATTATTGGGATAAGCCATGGTAACAGGGTCATTTAAGAATTTCAAATGTGACATTCATTTAGCTCTTGATAGCTATATGAAATCACTCTGAACACAGAGTATAAATAACTGAAATACTGAGTGAAAATAGCTAAATAAGCCTACCATAAACTTTAGTTGTGAAATACTGTAATAACAAATGTTGACACGAAATAGAGCCAGTAGAATCCCAAACAAAATGCAATTTCCAAAACCAACAGAAAAAAAATGAAACAATTTACTAAAATGATCAATAAAATATGGTATTATTATTTCAAATGTCACCATACAAGAATTAATGAAATCTATAGATAAATTGCAAAAAACTACAGCCAGGTCCTGACCACATTTTTGGAGAATTACTTAAACATCTAGGTCCCAGAGCGTCAACTACTTGCCTAAACTTTATTAATCAAATATGGAACACCAGTATTTCCCCCCCACATGGAAAAAAGCCATTATAATTCCAATTCTGAAACCTGCAGAACATCTTTCTATTGTCCAATTTCACCGACAAGTATATTCTCAAAGACATGACAGGACTTGTTCAGTCTATACTTACATTTCAAACTCGCCACTCCACTACTGAACAGATTCTCAAATTTAGTCAAGAAACTAGAGATGCTCTCGATTAACAAGAAACTGTAGCACCAGCTATCCCTAAATTCCAATTAAACCTTTTTCATAAATTGTAGTGTCACATCTGTTTACAATAATCCTACCTCCAAAGTAAATAACACAGTATATAATTTTCTTGTTTTTTTTTTTTTTTCTTTCTTGATGAAGCAAAAAATTGCATCAATTTCTATGTGAATGAATGACTTACTTTGAAGATGCCTTCGAATCAATTTGGAAATTATAAGTTCTGCATAAAAATCCTGAAATTAAATATTAAAGGCAATATGTTATGTTGGATCTACAGTTTCCACACTCGAAGATTTTGTGAAACAAAATATGGTATAACCCGACCGAGGCCAGTGCAGTCCTGTACTGGAAGCAGTAAGCATGCAATCTAACGCAATGACGACAGGTATACATCACAAAATTCTGTATAGTCTGATTTACTAGTGTGCAGCATAGTATTCACAGCTAGTGATGGAACGTACAGGAAATAGTTATTCATGAGCAAGCTCATCATTTCTTAGAGTACTCAGAAGAATGCAGGGAAAATAACACAGTGATATACATGGAAGAAACCTGGATTCACACACATTACACAGTTTCCAAGTGTTGGCAGTGACGATGTTCCAGGAGTGTATACAAACAACAGTGCTGGACAGCATCTTATTAATGTCACCCGACCGGGGACAGCTGTAAGGGTCCGAGGCGGCCGAGCCACGCCCCCCGCCCATTAATCTGTCACTAACTGAGGGGTGATTTGGGGAAGTGTCACATGTCCCTCGATGTTTCTCTCCCCTTCCCCTGTCCTCTGGAACGTTCGGGTGATTTGCGGGAAACCAGAGACTTCTAGAAAAACAGTGACATTCCTATAAAAAGGGTTTCAGAGAGACAGTCAGACAGTTAGTCAGTGCTTGACGTGCTAGTGAAGTAGCGCCGTGTTAGTGGAAGAGAAGACTGCGACGGAAGAATTTACGTAATTGTGTACGTGCATCGGAGTATTGTCCGTAATTACTAGTGCACGTGAAATTGTAACGGACGAACTGGTGAATCGTAATTGTGTGCATTACGTAATTCTGTGTAATTGGCAAGTATC
Source organism: Mantis religiosa (assembly GCA_030765055.1). Taxonomy (NCBI): domain Eukaryota; kingdom Metazoa; phylum Arthropoda; class Insecta; order Mantodea; family Mantidae; genus Mantis; species Mantis religiosa. The sequence goes on from CM060956.1 coordinate 157,648,356, forward strand.
AAACTGTAAGTCGGGTGAAATAAAGAACATTGTTGAGTTTGTGTAATTGGACTTTTCATTTCACGAACCCACAAAGTCACAATTGGTGTCAGAAGTGCGACATAACACAATGGAGGCAGCATTAGAAAAGATTTTAGCGGAACTGAAACAAATGAAGGCGACCAACGACATCACCGAGAAGATGGAAGAAATGAAGGCCGAGTTAACCACAGAAATGAGAGCAGCGAACGGCAGTCTGGCCACGGAAATGAAGGCGGCGAACGAGGCTCTCGCCGCAAAGTTTGAAGAACAGTTGGCCAGCGTAAAAGAGGACGTCAGAGTTAGGCGAGCGCGTCGAAGACCTGGCGAGCCGCGTTAATGAGCTGGAAGGAAAAGCCGACAGCAGCGTGAAGTCCCTGAACGCCGTGGTGGAGGACGTCGTCGGCAGGAAGCTGAAGGATTTGAAGGCCGACGCGCCGGAACGCGACACAACATCTGCGCGCGTCAAACCTCCCAAGTATGACGGCGCGTCAACGTTTGAGGTCTTCCGCCGCCAGTTCGACACAGTGGCCTGGCACAACGGATGGTCACTGGAGGTTGAGGCCACACAGTTAATAGCCAGCCTCCAGGGAAGAGCCGCGGAAGTCCTAAACGCGGTGCAGACGACGGCGGCGCCCAAGGACATCTGGGAGGCCCTGGAGAAACGCTTCGGGAACCACCGCTTAGCCGCAGCATACCGAAGCCAGCTAAAGGCAAGGTCACAGCAGCCGGGGCAGACGCTGCAGGAGTTCGCCATAGCCATCGAGCAGCTGGCTAGCAAGGCCTTGGTTGACCTGCCACTGGAGTTCGTATTCCGGGAAGCCGCCTACAACGGGGTACGGGACACGGAGATTCGTCAGCGCCTAATGCTCGGCGAATATAAAACCATCCACGAGGCGCTGACAGCGGCATTAAGGATGGAGGCGGCCAAAATAACATCCATCCCGACGTCGAGAACGAGGAGTGTCCGCTACGCCGGAGACAGAAGACCAGCTGAGGGACGCCGGCGAACACCTAGTGGCCTGTGTTGGGGGTGTGGACAGCCCGGACACCTGCAGAGAGACTGCCCACACCAGGAAGAGCAGCCAGAAAACGAGTAAGGGCCGTCGTGGAGAGGGGCACGTCGGCGCCATCACCACGATCCCCTCGAGTGACACTGCGCGCCGTCAGCCGGCGTATGGATGACAGCCTCATCGCGGACGGTTGGGTAAGAGGGAAGCCGTGCCGCGTGCTGGTGGACACCGGGGCGGCCGTGACCATCATCAGACCTGACGTGGCGAAGGGTTTGACGACAAGGAAGCCAAGCCGACCATACCAGCTTGTCACGGCATCGGGCGACACGTTGCCTGTGGAGGAGGCCCTGCTGGAGCTGAACTTGGGACGGAGTGCCGTGCGTCTGTGGGTGTTCGTCGCGAAGGTGGCTGAGGAGGTGATTTTGGGACTGGATGCCCTCAGGAGCCATGAGGTGACGGTCGACGTCGGCAAGAAGGTCCTGCGGCTTAACGGAGAAGAGGTTATACTCCGTCAACCCGAAGAGTGCCTTGGAATTTGCAGGGTCGTCTTGGACGAAGACGTGGTTGTCCCCGCGAGGAGCGAGGTGGTGGTGACGGCGCGACTGGAGGGCAAGAGAACCAGGAACATGATGCTGGACCAGAAGACGCCTGTAAACGGACTGTGTGTAGCCAGGGCTTTGCTGTCGTGCCGAGAGGAGGTGCCCGTGAGACTGCTAAATCCTACGGACGCCGATCACGACGTCCAGGCCGGGACGGAGTTGCGAATGTTCGAGCCCGTGGTGAGCGTAACAGCTATCGACGAGACACAGGAGCCGGCGCCGAAGCAACACCTGGGGCCCCGGCTAGAAGGCTTGGTGGAGAGGGCGGCCGACCACCTGACCACAGAACAGCTGGAGAAGGTTCGACAACTGCTAAGGCGGTATCAGCGCGTCTTCAGCCAAGGTGATAGTGACTACGGCCGCACGGACAAAGTGCTTCACCGCATCCACACCGGGGACGCCCGGCCTATTCGGCAACCACATAGACGCGTTCCGCTGGCTAAGCAAGGGGCGGTACGAGACATGCTGGAGGACATGAGATCCAGGGGAGTGATTGAGGAGTCTGACAGCCCTTGGTGTTCCCCTGTAGTCTTGGTGACAAAGAAGAACGGCGAGCTGCGCTTCTGCGTAGACTACAGAAAGTTGAACGCCGTCACCCGGAAGGACGGTTTTCCCTTACCCCGGATTGACGACACCCTGGACACGCTAGCTGGTGCACAGTGGTTCTCGACCCTGGACCTGAAGTCGGGCTACTGGCAGGTAGCTCTAGACCCGAGAGACAAGGAGAAGACCGCATTATCGACGGGCCAAGGGCTCTGGCAGTTCACGGTTATGCCCTTTGGCCTCTGCAACGCACCAGCTACCTTCCAGCGCCTTATGGAGTCAGTGATGAGAGGGCTGACTTACGATGCCTGCCTGCTATACCTGGACATCATCATCGTCGGGAAGACTTTTGAAGATCACCACGAGAATCTGAGTAAGGTGCTACAGAGACTGCAAGCGACCAACTTGAAGCTGAACGCGAACAAGTGCCAGCTCATCCGCAAGGAAGTTAACTACTTGGGCCACATAGCCTCAGCTACTGGAGTGGCCACAGACCCGGAGAAGACACAGGCTGTGAGAGATTGGCCTCGCGCAAAGGATAAGAAAGAATTGCGCAGTTTCCTGGGGCTGTGCAGTTATTACAGGCGCTTCATAAAGGGGTTCTCCAACATCGCAAAACCCCTCACCCGCCTGACAGAGGAACACCGGCCCTATGTGTGGACGGAGGACGCAGAAAACGCTTTCCAGCACCTAAAGGAGACCCTGTGCAGTGCTCCAATTTTGGGTTTCCCACAACTGGGTGGCGCCTTCATTGTGGACACCGACGCCAGCGACCATTGCTTTGGAGGTGTCCTATCGCAGATCCAGGACGGCCATGAGCGTGTGGTAGCCTACTACAGCAAGACGCTATCCAAGGCAGAGAAGAACTACTGCGTCACCCGACGGGAGTTACTGGCGGTAGTAAAGACATTGGAGCACTTCCACAAGTACCTGTACGGTCAGCCATTCCACCTGAGGACTGACCATTCCGCCCTAACAGCACGTTGGGTCCAGAGGCTGCAGGAGTACGACTTCACCTCGGAACATCGTAGAGGGAAGAGCCACGGTAACGCTCACGCCATGTCCCGAAGACCCTGTCCGGAAGAGTGCGGCCAGTGTACAAGAGTGGAGAAGGAGCGTGCCGCAGCAGTCCGAGTAGTCACGGCAGTGCCTGCGGATGGCTGGGACAGCGCAGGCCTGAGGAGGGAGCAGCTGGCGGACGCAGACTTGGGGCCCCTCTTGAGGGAAGTGGAGGCAGGGACGAGACCAACCTGAGAGGACATCGCACCGAGGAGCGCCACCTACAAGTCGTACTGGGCCCAGTAGGACTCGTTGCAGACCAGAGAGGGCGTGCTGTTCCGGGTATGGGAGTCACCCGATGGGAAGACGCAGAGAGAACAGTTGGTACTTCCCCGGAGTAAGGTCCCGGAAGTCTTGGAGGAAGTGCACGCCGGTACTTCGGGAGGACACCTGGGAGCGAACCGAACGATCGACAAACTTCGGCAGAGCTACTACTGGCTGAGATTCCGAGCAGATGCTGAGAGATGGTGCCGTCAGTGTCACGTGTGCGCGGCGAGTCGTGGCCCCCACACTAGGAGCCGGGGTCGCATGCAGCAGTACAACGTCGGAGCGCCATTCGAACGGATCGCCGTGGACATTGCTGGACCGTTCCCAGTTTCCGACCGAGGCAACAAGTACCTAATGGTGGTCGTGGACTACTTCACCAAATGGCCGGAGGTGTATGCCATCCCAAACCAAGAGGCAAAGACAGTCACAGACTGCCTCGTGGAGCAAGTATTCTGTCGATTTGGGGTGTCATTAGAGCTACACAGTGACCAGGGTACCAACTTTGAGTCCAACCTAATGAAGGAGGCACTACAAAGGCTTGGGGTGAACAAGACTCGCACTACGCCTCTACATCCCCAATCGGATGGCATGGTCGAAAGGTACATCAAGGCCTTAGAGGAACACCTGAGGAAGGTCGTGGCCAGCCATCAGCGAGACTGGGACGTCAGGGTGCCACTGTTCTTGCTGGCCTACCGCTCGTCTACAGACGACACAACTGGGATGACGCCAGCCAGCTTAATGTTCGGCCGAGAGTTACGCCTCCCTTGTGACCTGGATTTTGGAAGCCCTCCGGAAGCGAAACAGCCAGCGACCGAGTATGTGGAGAACTTGGTGGACCATCTCCACGACATGCACGAGATGGCTCGCTAGAACATCCAGAAGGCGAGCGACCGCATGAAGACCAGGTATGACAGGCAAGCCAACAGCCAAGGGTTCCAGCAAGGTGACCTGGTCTGGTTGTACCGTCCTACCCGGACCAAGGGACGCTGCCCGAAGCTCCAGCAGCCGTGGCAAGGGCCGTACCGGGTGGTGAAGAGGATTAACGACGTAGTCTACCGCATCCAGAAGGTTCCCCGAGGGAAGATGTTGGTGGTACACCTGGATCGCCTAGCCCGCTACAATGGTGCTGTTCGGGACGACCAGCTTTGAGGAGGGAGCAGTGTCACCCTATTAGCGTAAGATACGACCCGGGACAGCTGTAAGGGTCCGAGGCGGCCGAGCCACGCCCCCCGCCCATTAATCTGTCACTAACTGAGGGGTGATTTGGGGAAGTGTCACCTGTCCCTCGATGTTTCTCTCCCCTTCCCCTGTCCTCTGGAACGTTCGGGTGATTTGCGGGAAACCAGAGACTTCTAGAAAAACAGTGACATTCCTATAAAAAGGGTTTCAGAGAGACAGTCAGACAGTCAGTGCTTGACGTGCTAGTGAAGTAGCGCCGTGTTAGTGGAAGAGAAGACTGTGCTACGGAAGAATTTACGTAATTGTGTACGTGCATCGGAGTATTGTCCGTAATTACTAGTGCAAGTGAAATTGTAACGGACGAACTGGTGAATCGTAATTGTGTGCATTACGTAATTCTGTGTAATTGGCAAGTATCAAACTGTAAGTCGGTGGAAATAAAGAACATTGTTGAGTTTGTGTAATTGGACTTTTCATTTCACGAACCCACAAAGTCACATTAACGTGCATGCCGGCTGGGAAATGAGATTTATTTCACGTGTTTGATTCTAAATCCTAAACCTCAGATTACCATAATAAAATGAACTACGAAAACTACTCCAAGTGGGTGTAAAACCAACTGATACCTGAACTACCAGAAAGCAGTATTGTTGTCATTGACAATGGTCTGTATCAGAATAAAGAATACAATAAGATGCCCTCAACCAACAATTTAAAGTCAGAAGTACAAGAATGGTTCCGGGACAATATACTATTTGACACGGAAATGACAAAAGCGGAACTTCTCATTCACGCAAAACAGCACAGACTGAAGAAACCATACTCCATTGACCAATTATTCGCAGATGCTGGCTTTACAACACTTAGATTACCACCCTATCACCCGGACTTGAACCCTATCGAATTAATCTGCAATTTAACAAAAGCAAAGGTTGACGACAGCAATGTTGACCATTACCTAGAAAATAAAGCTAGTTACAGTGAAGCAATAAATATAACACAAATATAAATATTTGCTACTAAGGCTCCACTTATGTTAAGAAATTGATGTTAGTACTTCTTCTTTCCAATGGAAATCGATTTCAAAAGCAAATCGCTTGCGTCCTCAGTCCTTCAAGAACAAACTCCATTGTCAAGGAAATCTCGGTAACTAAGTTTTATCGTACGCATTACCAACATCTGAGGACAAAATAAACCTAAAAAAACAACTGCTGGTATGTCAAAATTCATTCCATAGATTTATAATTTGGGAACAGATATTTATTTTAAAAAATAAACATTGTGTAATGAATTGTGACATACCAGCAGTTGTTTCTGTTTTTAGGTTTATTTCGTCTTCAGATGTTGGTAATGTTGAAAAAACATGGTAACAGATTTCCCTGACAGCTGAGTTTGTTCTTGATGGACTGAGGACGAAGGCGATTTGCTTTTGAATTCGATTTCCATTAGAAAGAAGAAAAAAGTATTAACATCAATTTCTTAAGATAAGTGGAGCCTTAGTACAAATATTTATATTTGGGTAATGTTGACCATGTTTCTCTGTCAACACTAAAATCTTTAACATATGCTATTAGAGCAATTACAGTAAATGACTGGAAAAACTCTGTTCAGAAGGTGAAGGATATTCAAGAAACATACTGGCTAAAAGATGCACTTCTGGAAGAAGAAATGGAAAGAATAATAATACAGGACTGGAGAGCAGTGATGAGTCTGGAGAAGAAACGACCACCGGATCAGAGACCGACACTGCAAGTGAGAGAGACATCCCGGAAGAAAGTCAGTTTAAGGTGTGTGTGTGTGTGCGTTTGTGTGAAAGAGAGATGCTCACATTGTATTTTAAAGCGTTTGTTAATATATTTCATTGCTTATGATATGAATATGCATATGATTATACTAACAGTGAAAATATCTGCATGAGATCTGTTATCTTAACGTTTTGCCAAGCAGACTGTACCTGAGGGCGGGCTAGCGGTAACGAGTACAAGTGGCGCACCCCTAAGCAGGACTGCAGTGGCCTTGGTTGGGTTATTACATAACATCTAAATACAAACAATTGAAAATAGAACTTCTTCAAGGTTCAGCAATTTCCCCCACACTTCATATCATGATTAATGATTTACCAATAGAACCACACAAAAATAACAATTATATGCTTTATGCAGACGATCTAACCATGTCAAAATACTTGGCATAAACTCACATCACAAATGAATGCCATACAATCCCTGAAACAATAATGTTATGATAACTGCATGAAAATTAATACTAATAGAACATAAGATTTATTTTTCCCTAACACATACTGGACCTGAGTTCTCCTTAAAATAAATGGTCAAAACATTCAACACCAAGATTAACTTAAATACTTGGGTATATACTCTGAAGAAAATAATGTTGGGAATATCATGTTAAAAATAAAACGGAACAAATAAACAAAAGATGCAATATATTAAAGAGATTAGCAGGAACAAAGTGGGGCTGCTCTAGCAAACCCTACAAGACAGACATTAAACCTACTCTAATATATGATAGAATATGGTAATCTGGTTACATCCAATAACAAAATCCTTAATAAATTAGAAACAATTCAAAACAACTCTCTACAACTGATAACAGGTGGAGCTAAATCTACTCCCATAACGACAATGCAGATGCTTACTGAAAACCCTCCAATAATCCATCACATTTATCCTTTCATCAGTATCAATGTCATATGATGTCCAAGTTAAAATGCTCCAAACCGATATAGGACCTCCTGCAGATACATACTGTCGCGTACCCATTATTTACGATGGCGCGATGCAGAGCGATAAGAGACATAGCGCAATGTGGAGATAAACAGCTTGCCTAAGCAGATAAACATAGTGCAGAGATAAAAGACATGCCAAAACAGATAACGTTAGATAAAAAAGGAACATTCTAGTGACATCTTGATTGTCTAACAGAACATTCCATTTCTTGTTTGTTGAAGAATATTTGAGAAGTGTCTCGTAATATGAGCCGTGGTGTATATATAAGAAAGCTGCAACTCGCCAAGGCACAGTGAAAAGACAGTATTAAACAGGAATTGTAAGAAGAGTTGATGTAAACAGTGGAAGTTGAGTAAGCTCTTTGTTGTGTTGCAAGATTTTATTTGTGTTACGTAATTCTGCTAGCGGACAGAGTTTATTTCTACAGAAATAAAGAATATTTTGAATTTCTGCAACTTGGACTTTTAATTCTATGAACCCACAAAGTCATAATACATTTAATGCTTATTTAACACCAATTGTTTTAAGTTTTCTATTTTACAATAAATTTAAATTAGTTCTGAAATAGAAAACTTACTCTTAAAAATTTGTTTTTGAATGGTACACCTCAAAATTTGGATAAACACACAGGGCACATCTTCAGATTCATGGCAAATAATACTAGCAACTTTTTTAGTGTGAGTGATATCCTTTAAGGAAAGTGTTTTCTTTCAAGTGTGTGGTGGATTTCTTACTCCCAGTATGAACAGGCATCTGAATGTTATAGTACTCAATTAGGCTGTGAGTTATTGATGCGTGCATGTCCTGGTAGGTCGTTGTCTTGAATGAATTTAGAGCTCTGTAAATCACTAAACAATTGTGTATGGTTACATCTAGTGGTATAAAAATACATTCAGATAACATTAAACTGTTTTTCGTAAAAAGGGATAGCTTGAAATACCTGATTCACCGCACCCATATTTGACTTATTTTCCCTAAATATGGAGCCTACAAGTTATACTCGAAATACACATATCGAGTATTTTGATATAAGAGAAGAAGAGCATATTTAGCGTAAGGTCCATTCAGGTAAAACAAAACATAACTCAAAAACAAAGCAGGAGGTAATTACCTATCAAACTGTATAACATCCCTCCAAGTACACTTTATACGAAAATGGGAATAACGGAGTAGATTCATATACAGTTGTAGATTAATGGCAGTTACATCATTTTTAAGAAATTCAATAACAGCTAAGTTCAAATTAATTCATAACACTATTTGTAGTCGGTTTTTAACACTCCGTCATTTACATTTTAATTTTTTGAGGAACTACTTTCAGGCACTGTTGCCTCCATTTTTAAATTTCAAGCCATTTTATTTTTATACACACAAATAAGGTTTGTGTTTTAGGGTAGCTCGTATAAAATATTATTTAGTCAAAATTTTAAAACTTTTATTTGCTTGGTGCGTAAATGATTTATTGCAGAACAACGCAACATATAACTTCTCGAAATACTAAATTTGAATTCCTACCTTCACCGTAAAAGTCTCCAACCAATACTGGAATGAAGTATAAGTTATATTGCATCCTAAATATGAACTTTCTTCTTATGTGCCTTCTACTGTTTAGCTAAAGGAGGGGGGAGGGGAAACAGAGCAGGATGGCTCATGTAGTTTTGTCTGTAGCCCGCATTTGATTGTCGTGACCAACTTACTTAACCCATGGATATGTCAGAGATTTTCCAGGGTCACCATGCGAATGCTGGGTAAGTCAATTACATCCCACAAATTTCCTGTCCATCCATTTCATATCCATATCATGTCATCTTGTGGTCTCTTTCAGAGTAGAAATGTTCACGCGTGTTTCAGAGCTACCACACTCTGTCTCTCACCTAATCCTTCCTCCCTGTGATACCCTACTTGATGCTTAGGTACAATAAACTACAGTTTAATCAGACTATATTGAAAAAATGGAAGAAATGCTGACTGACAATGAAAATGAAATCATTAACAAAAAATCTCTAAAAACTTGCATACAATCATTTAAAAAAAGCAATAGCAAAATCAAGCATAATACCAAACAAATATACAGTTAAACCGGAAAACCCAACCTTACCTAGACTTTATGGCTTACCCAAAATACACAAACCATCAATAACAATGAGACCTATAGTTAGCAGTATACATTCACCAACATACAAACTTGCAAAAGTGGCTAATAAAAAAATTCAACTCATTTTCAAAATTCGACAGCCTAAGCATCAAAAACACCTATGAGCTTATTGAACACAAGGATACTGAACTAAAAGAAGAGGACACACTAGTCTCGTTTGATGTTAAATCACTGTTTCCCAGCATACCAGTTAATCAACCCCCACCGTTGATAGAAAAATGGCTCAAATCACTTGGAATGTCATCAACTGAAATTTCAGATTACATCGAACTAACCAAATTATGCATAGAACAACATTTCTTCCAGTTTCAAACAAAGTATTTCCACTAATCTTCAGTTTCAGCAATGGGCAATCCCCTATCATCCTTCCTGGCCGATCTGTACATGAGTGCATTAGAAATAAGGATCACCAAGGGTTTCCCTTGGATGTTCAAACTCTGGCAACGACATGTAGATGACATCCTAAAAACACATCAGTGATGCACTAAAACTTTAAAATATCCAAGAAAAAAGCATCAAGTTCACTGTAGAAATAGAAAAAGATGAGTATTTACCATTTTTGGATCTAAAAATAATGAGAAATAAAAACAGACTAAACTTTGGCAATTCCAGAATACCAACACAGACAGACAACTACATAAAAGCTAATGGCTACAACCCAAGATCCCACAAACAGGTAATCTTCAATAGTTTAACACACAGACTGGTCAACATCCCTCTCACAGCAGAAGAATATAAAACAGAATCCAAAAAAGTAATTGAAAGGGCACAAAAAAGTTACTTTCCTAAATCATTAGTAGACAAAAAAGTAAACTTAGCAAAAGAGAAGAAGCTACTAAAGGAAACCACAACCCTGTCAGTTACAGAAACTAATATAATTTTCAAAAAATTCACTTACCATCCATGGGCCTATGATAAATTCAAAAAAGTCTTCAAAAAACAAAACATTCAACTAGCACCAGTAAACCATTTCTCCTTAAAAAACCTAATTTACTCAAACATCAAAAATGCCATTCATCTAACAGAAAACCTGGTATATATCAAATTGAATGCAGTGACTGTAGTCAAATTTATATTGGAAAAACCAAAAGAAATTTAGAAACAAGAGCAAAGGAACACTTTAGAAACATAATATATAAACAATTAGAAAAATCAGCAGTTGCCACACATTTTTGGGGAAAAAACCACAACATAAATCCAGAACCAAAACTACTAACACATACATCAGGAAAACAAGAACTATCCACATAGGAACAAATCTTCATTTTAAAAAATAGGAACAGAGTATTCAATTTCGACATCCCCCCGAAAGATTTCTTCAGCAAGTTCCTTGAACCGCCACCAGAGGAGACCTATGACAAAATATCGTCAACTACACCAATGAGAACCAGTCGATGGCCGGCTGAGGATAGAGGCAAAGTCTCTGACACATGTTTTTATAAAAGTGTTGTTTAGTGTCATTAATCGACTCCCTTTAAATTTAATTAAAGAACCCACAGGTGTATCAGAAAGAACAGTGAAAAGAATTGTTCAAATTGCAATGAAAATGAATATAACATGTTTTCGGAACTTCAGGCAAAAAGCAAAACATTCCAAAAACAAGTAAGATCTAGGTGACTTCGACAAATGTCATTTAAGAGAAAACAAATTTTTAGAGCATAAAGTCATCCTTAAACAAAATAGAGAACCAAATTTTAAATAGAAAATGAGCAGACCAAACAAAACTGCTGATAGAAAAACATTCCTTGTGAACAAGACTATCCAAAGGCCATACAAAAGTGGAAGTTAGAGGGAAGATCATTCATTATTTACACAGATAAAAAATATACACAAAAGCCACACTAACCCAAAACGATGTACTGATAACACTAGGTTTCATAGCTCCGGTTTCTGAAAGCAAGAGGCTAAAGATTTTTCATGTTGAAAGTGAACAAGGTTAAAATTCCAATGGCTTGTTCATATATAAATCAAATCATTAACCCTTTCATCGATATGAACGTCATATGATGTCCAAGTTAAAAGGCCCCAAACACGATATGGATGTGTATAGACGTCCTGTGCATACATGCATTTAATGCTTATTTAATGATAATTCTTTTATACTTTGTTTTACAGTAAATTTAAATAAATTCTATAAGAAGTAAAAGCTTATCTTTAAAAGTTTCTTCTTGAATGGTACACCTCAAAACAGGGATAAACACACAGGGCACATCTCCACACTCACGGCAAATCGCACTAGTTTCCTTTTGGACACCTTTCTTGTGACACACCAGACATTTTCTAAACAGATGCCACTTTTTTGCTATAGGTGGTGGATTTCTTACCCCCCAGTATAAAGAGGCCTCTGAATTTAATAGTACTCAATTAGGCTGCGAGCTATTGATAGGTTAAAGTCCAGGTACGTCATTGTCTTCTGAAGGTTTAGAGCTCTCCAAATTACTAAACAATTGTATATGGTTATATCCAGCTGGTGTAAAAATACTTTTTTATACCATTTGTTTTTCGCAAAGAGGTATATGTGTGTAATAACTGAACTACTAGATCCACTCCACACATATGCGTATTATATTCCTGGATAATATCGGCCTTGAAAATTGACATTTTGTTACAAACATAAATTTTTCAAGTATCAATCATCAAAATCTTAGAGCTGCAATTGGGTAAATCTGTAGCAACCCTCCTGTCTTGCCAAGCAACATCCGTCAAGGGTGGGAGCTGATGCATCTGCATTTCTCCTCTTCTAAGAACCTTCGTATTCACATCTTTTGGCAAACCAATACGATTTGTGCATATTGTTCCAATTGCATTTGTTTTTCTTTTGTGTAAGGCCATGAATAATTTAGGGGAACTGTACCAATTATCTAAAGTACAGATTCCAGGTGCATTACTATGGAACCAGATAACCCCAAATCTTTTTCTCCGGTGTTATTAGTCCCTTGGCCAGTGTCTATGCAGCTATTGTAAAGATCTCCTGTTTTATTTCAACATACATCAAAACTCTTTATGCCAAATATGGCCCTCTTTGTTATGATGTATTGTTTCCAACCTAAGCAGCCCTTCCAAAGCATCAGTCTTTCAACAGTGATATTTTCACTAGGCACACAATTTTCTTTGAATTTTGAAATAATGTAATCAAAAACTGGTCTGATTTTGTATAGCTTATCATTTAAATTTTCTGTGCAGGTGAAATGAAGGAAGTGCAAAATGGAAGTAAACCTGTTGTTTGACATGCATTTCCCAAAAAATGGGGTAGCCAGCATGTCATCTGTAGACCAGTACATGTCTAGCGTAGCTTTACGAATAACACCCATGGGCATAATTAGACCAAGTGGTCTGTAAATCTCATTCATTGTTACTTCTGTCCACTTCTGAATTCTACTCTTAGCTCCTAAATTGCCTTCAACAATCGGGTCTTCCTTCACCCTACTCGCATATACATTTGTTTTCAAAACAATGAGAGACAGTAAGTCAGAAGTGAAAAATTTTGTGAAAATGTCAATTGGTTGGCTGTCAGAAGTTAGCTGAGTATGCGGTTGTACACCAGAGGTTGTGCTTGTGAATGTCTATTTGTGTTAGTTATTTTGACACCTCCATAATGTTGATTCTTCACGAACACCTGTCAGAAATGAGTCATTTTCCTCCTCACTGCTACCTATATCCTCAACACACCCCTCAAAATCTGAAAACTCGCCATCAATGTCCAGATCACTGTCAAACAGCAAAAATTCTTCCACATTTTCTGATGTAATATCAGAAACCCGCACTCTTCCTACACAAGCTAATTTATTTGCTGCATTACTAGTTGCACCTGCATTACATATTAACTGTATCTTTATTCCATATTTAGCAGACTTACATGCAATAAACACTATAAAGGGACATTTACCTCTGAAGGGCGTTGTGTCACTTGTACAGTAACTCATAAGGCTGTATGCATTTCTGCAGTTGTCGCTCAACAACATGAGTACTTTGTGATTTTATAATTCACTGAATTATGTGGATAATCCAGTTCACCTCCTGTCGTGAAACATTCAAGTCAGTCGTCACTTGTCCTTCTTCGCTCCTCGTTTTATAATTACGTAATACTGACGAAGTTGTCAGTATAGAAGTTTGTCTCACAGCTTTTGTTTACGATGTTTACCCGCCATTTTTAGCCGTGTGCAGACAAAAAATTAAAAAAAAAAGCGCATCACAGTAGGTTCAGAAAAATACAACTCATTCATAGCGTTCTATAGGTGTCATATGTACACGTTTCTTGGCTTTAACACGTGTTTGTTAATATTTTCAGAAAATAGGTTGGTGAAATGCAAGAAATTTAACAGCCTTGTTAGCACTGTGACAATTGTTACGTTACATTTTTTTTACAATGTCCTCAATTACTTAAGTCCGGTACATTTAACACAACTTGTGATGTCTAAATATTGCACGGAAGCAGCCTTGTTGTGTATCTGATTCTCTCTTCCTTCTCCCTTTGAACTGCGCAAGCGCAGCGTGCACTCTGATAAACACAAATGACACATTAACCAAATAATAGAACAATTAATTACTGTTTGACTGTTTCATTTGTAATAATGTCATGTTGTTTAGATATTTTCCATGAGATGTCAAGTCCTTAGAAATTATATGGAACTATGTTTTTCATTTACATTGAGTTACATGGCTAAACAGCCAATGACGTCGCACACATACACGTACTTTTGTTTACATCACCACATAAAATAAGGACACCGCCGGTTTATATTAAAGTGAGATTTACAAAGTATTTGGAAATACAGTACAATAAGTTGGCAAAATTAATTATTGAATATATTGGCTCTAAAGTTTCTCTAAATTCCTATTTGACATTTCAAATACTTTTTCATGATCCTCAAGGTAAAAATACTTTTATTCTAGAGCTAATTAAGGCAGTAAAACAGTCTAGTTGGAACAAAGGTGTTAAAACATAATTTAAGGCAGTATCGATACACAGTGTCCTGCTCCCTGGCGTAATGGACTGCCCCAGTGCTTTGGTTCGCTGCCACAGTATGCGCCCAACTTCCATCCCCCACCCCCCTGGTAGGGTGCGGATTTTAAGTCCCAGGTATAGGACAGTTGCCCACTCAACGTGAGGAAATTGAGGACCTACGATAGATAGCGAACCCTGATCTAGAAAGTCAACTTTCCGGCTAATACTGACCACATCTGTCTACTATGTGACAGTGAGGCCGACAGTCAGGTCGGCCAGCAGTAGGGTGCTGTTACACCATGGATTATGTTTACTTCTTTATCAGTACACAGGTTCAAATAATGTGATATATACCGATATAAGGTAATACCGCACAGACACAGGAAATGATGCTCAAATATATCCAGTGGGTCCATGGAGCTTAGAGCTACCGACATTCGTCTTTAAGGATAAAGGAAAACCCCGGAAATACCTCTTTCAGATAACTCACCCTGATCGAGATTCGAACCTGGGGACCCTTTGAACCTGAGGCAGACACGCTACCATCTACGCTACCGAGGCAGGCAGTACAAATGTGATACAGCTCAAATTTTGTTAATTTAACTTTGATACATGAAAATATATCACAAAAAGTCCCTTGTGACAAAGTAACTTAAATTTTGGTCCAATATGTCAACGACAGGCTCCCTAGACCTCCATTTGTGTAATTAGCTCTATGTTTCACTGTCTCAATAACTTTTAGGCTTCAGAAATTTTTAAAGCTATGAATATGGCTTTTTTGCCCAGAATTTGAAAGTATTTGTGTTTTGAAGTGAAGAAAGTATGCTTAAATGCATCTCACAATAAAACCCAGGGCAACTATTCACTGTGTCTCTGTGAACGAGTGTAGCAAGTTTCATTAGTTTAACATCAAAACTGTGGTAAGCGATACTGAACATGTCTGAACTTGCCTGGTTCTCAGAGGCGGGAACCAGGAGTACCAACAATGAAACTACTATGGCGTGTTTGTTTCACATTAAGCTAACAAAATATTAGATTGAATTTTAGCTCGAAAAATTGTATCATTCTTTATTGAACAGCCGTCGTATATATTCATATACTTTGTACATATGAAAAAATAAAGCTGACTTACAAATTTTGAGGCACTTGATGCACAGAATGACGTTTGGTACAAACAAACAAAATAGTGAAATACTCTACATTTTTGATACATACATAGAGGGCCTTTAATGTGCTCAAGTTGTTTCATTTATATAATTTAAGAAACATGGAACCAAGAAATTTTATTTATGAAGTATTGTTGCAGCATTTAACAATTTAAATGTCTTGCATTGCTTTTGGATATCTATTGCCGGGCCATACAGAGTTTAAATGACCATTGCTGGAGTGGTTATGCTGGTCACCAATCTAGAAAGTGACATTATGGATGGAGAGGCGACGTTGCTGCTTATTGCTGCCACATGGAGAGTCCAATAGGATTAAAAGTGCGAAGGTGTTTGAGTTTGCAACTGCAATGGGTATTTATTATTATTTATAATACTGTACATAAAGACAATAGAAAAGTCGTGGATCTACATGCAAGGACACATCAATGTAAAGGTCATCATAGCAAAAGAGGCGTACCTGTGACATTTTGAAGCTTATTGAAGTGCGGAAATGCCGTCTACATACTTTTTTCCGGGAGTTTCTAATTTAGACCCGATGCCAAACTTTTTTCTTTAAAATACTTTTCTTTCCCAAACTTAACCTCAATGCTGATACCTACAGCACGTGAAGTCCTATCAAGCACCTTAGAGAATGGAATAATAGGCTCCCGTTTCAATGTCTCCTCTTCGAAGTATTCTCTCACAGAGCATATTACTCGTATTTCCTTTGTCTGTCCTTTAATTGGAATACCTTTACCAAATACAGTTTAATTTGGTTCCCAAGCACGTTCAGATTTTCACTTGTCACTATATTAGACATACTTAAACATTCATTAAAACACAATTGCAAATGATCACAACACACGCATGGAAAAACGAACTCATACACATGTAAACCAAGGGAAATTGTCACAAAATGCAAAGAAACTTGCCAGTACAAAATCTCTAACTGTTGTAACCTTATATAAAATAACAGCAACATTTACGTCAAAGCATTCTGTTTGTGCAGCGTTATTAGAAGAGAAACAAACACCAAGGGATTGTGTTTACTGCAGCATTTGCATAACTCACTTGTCCCACATAATGCCAAGCACATGTTAGAATATTGGCAACCAAGGTTTAGCATCTAACGCCATGGAAACGTCTTAATTCTAATGGGTCCTTCTAATGGTTACTATGACAACCGTTATGACGTACTCATCCCCTCCCATTTATTTACAGCATTTTACCATGTGCTTACTGTCAATCACGTTCTAGTTTGGCGACCAGTATAGTTTTTACTGAAACAAGAATACAAATGTACATCTTCTATTACATTTCAGTTGATGGTAATGTGCTTTTTAAGCAGCAAAAGAGGATTAATGGGAAATTTAATCATTAAGAGACAAACTTCCATACAGAGTGTACATATGATAAAACTTTTATTAGCAGTATCTTCTTCATATTCCTTTAAATAATATATGTTGCATATCATATATTTGGATGAGTGATATTTGCGCATAATAACAGATGTATGGGTGTGTGAAACAATACAAAGAGTAATCAACTAACATACAAAGTAATATTTTAAACAGTAACTCATTTATACAAATTAATGCAAATTCCTTGATCAACCTCAGTTACTCTGGAAGTGAATTATCACAATAGAACTTAAAACGTATCACACAACTGTAAACACGTGAATAAAACAACTGATATTTAGTATGATATACAAAGCTTTAATCTGATACATATTTGGCTCTGATACATATTTGGCTTTCTTACATTACTGCTATATACAGCAGATGTAACCACAAATATAATTAACATAGATGAGCTTAATGATCCAGAGAAGTGTAGCGTAATGGTTATTTTGTTTTTTCTAACATCCGATACTAACATTTCAGGAACATGTAACCTATATGTTACCTGTACACTGATTTTTTTTTTAATATATAATTTAAAAGTTTGCACTGAAGTCAGCACCGTGACAATTGCAGCAGAGTGCAAAGGTACAACTCGAGATGAATAACTTTCTCGGCATTTCTTCTTGGTATACCATCTAATACTCATGCAGGGAGAATTGCTTTACAAACAGTTAATCATCCGCTAGTCACACAAGGTCTGGGAGGACCCTGGTTTTATTTAAATGTACTTTATTTAAATACACAGCATTAAGTATTCGAGCACTAACAAAGATGAAAGCTCCTGTGGCCTTCAAGAAGAGACACCATGCTTGAGTGGTGTATGTCCAAGCATTTGAACTTTTTACATTACATATGTTAGACAATGCCTTCCTGTTTTAGTGTTAGACATGATCTTATCAATAATATCTTTGTCAAAGTAGAAACGAGGACTTGTCAAAGAACACACCAGTTTTTGACCATACAAATTAATGTACGTCAGGAGCAAAAACTTACTTCCATTATGAGCTTATTAAATATAACTCTGTATCTTATGGAACATACCACTCCAGAAAAATAGTTATGAAACAAATAAATTGGCAAAAGAGATGGAGGGAATATTGATATGGCTCTTATGTGAAGCAGTTTTGAAATAAGAACACAAAGAGCTCTAAATCTTATTAAATTGTATTTCCAGCAGTTATGTTTACATAACATTCTTTAATCATTTACTAGCTTCTATAAACTATTTTATATATATTTATTTTCTAACCATTAATATTAATGAACATTATGGTATCACTAGCTGTGATAAGGAAATTTGTTGGAAATAGAAAATGGATGGAACAGAACTCTGTCAAACACATTCTTAAAACACAGGAAAATCTAAGCTACATTAGAAAATCTTTATTCAGTCCATAAAACTAAATGACAGCACTTCAATTAAGAATAATGTAGGACACATTGCATAAATATCAACACATATATCAGAAATGTAGGACTGTCCTTTCCACCCCAAAAATATTAAAAACTAAGTTTTTAAAAACATGCTGGAAGCATCTGTCCACCTTGGTATCATAACCAATTATACAAAAGTACAAAAAATCATTCTAATAAGGAGAAATTCAACATACAGGCATATTAAACTTATAAATTTGTTGAACATCTGTTTTAACTGAGAATATTAGATTCACTTAAAAAAAATAAGACATTAATAGTACAAGTACTGCATCCTTATGGTAATGTCATGTGCTTGGAAAATAAAGAAGCTGATCATATTTATCAACTTATGCCTTTCGGCCACATTTAACTGTCTAGTCCTCAGTTGAAGGACAAGAAAACCCTGTCCTATGTAATTCTTTCACAGCATACAATGTCTGTTCAGCCTGATATATCCACATGCCAGTACAAGTTTACTAAAGAGTACTCTGATAATTACATTACTAAATGGTTGGGGTTACAGTAAGAATGTGCTGTCTGTTACAGAGAATAAACATCTTTCACAATGTTATGAGTCAGAAGGCTGTCTCATTGAGAATTCTTTATTGTATTATACGACCCTGGAAGAACTTATAAAGAAGATGTAAATGTGTACACAATTGTCTAATACAGTTGCTACAAGATAAATATGTTGTTAAACACACACACAAAAGCAGAAATAGAAATACAAGACACCAATTAACCTGAAAAGTACAATTATAACTGCATCATTAAAACAGCCAGAAACATTGTTATCAGTCAGTATCACATTCAGTTTTATAAGATGGATGTGCTCTGTACCGGACACAAACGGAGCTGCAATGGTGGCTGTTTCAGAGCTGACTGTATAAGTGTACGCTTCTCATAGGGGCACATACTACTACTACTCCAAGTACTCACAAACTGATGTGTGACCTCCTGCTTTTGCATATGACAAAGGAGTTGCGCCATTAATATCTGTTATGTTAACAGAAGCACCATGAGCAATAAGCAGCTTTACAATATCAACGTGTCCTTTATAACAAGCCATGTGTAGAGGAGTGTCACCCCAAACATCATTATCATTAACAGCTGCTCCTGTGTCCAGAAGATATTTACATATTGCTGTATGTCCTTGTTGTGATGCAAGCTGTAGAGGAGTAAAGTTAATCCGGTTAGTTATGTTAACAGAAGCACCACGAGCAATAAGCATTTTCACAATATCAACATGTCCGAAATAACAAGCCTTGTGTAGAGGAGTGGCATCCTGATCATCCTGATCATTAACATCTGCGCCCTTGTCCAGAAGATATTCACTAACTTTAAAATGCCCATGTTTTGCTGCAATATGAAGCAGAGAGTAACCATGATCATCTACTAGTGATTGTTCTACATCTGTTATAAACTTAAATAGTTCTTCAACTCTTGTAGCAACATTTTGTGTAGCATCTCTGTTTGGTACATTCACCGGAAACTGCAATAGAAGAAAACATCAATCACTAATTGCAACAGTACTAATCCAGTGCCCAGAAGCAGGACATGCTGATAGTCTACACATCACTAATGAATGCAGTAAAATATCATCTTGAATAAACAGTGTACATGTGTTCAAGTGATATACTCAGTCACTGCATGTATATTAATAACAGCATTTACAAGGTTACTTTTCAAATTATTACTGTGTAATACATAAAAATTAAAGCTACTGGCGTTTCAGCAATACAAATATTACAATAAAGTATAATAATTTGCAAGCAGCTTTACTGATCCTTTATTATATCTTAAAAATATTACAATTTAATATTACAGTGTAGTGTACTGCTTGAACATGTGCTATGATTTATTTGCATTACATGTTTTACACAGAGGTAAAGTGTGTACTTTCCTGAACATTGTACATAATTACGTTTTGGTATGATCTGGGTTTACATCTGAACCACAGCAAGTATCGCTTTAATCAGAACTGCTAACCATGATTGTAGCACTGGGATTAGAAATGATTGCTTTGTATGTGCGACCACCTTTTTTAATACTGCTGAATGTGAATATGTACATAGTAGTTTCTTTAAAAATAAATTTCAAACAACAAATAAAATTAAAAGTTTTATCAAAATTCAGGGTGCTGAATTCATTAGATCAGCTCTACTCTATGCTTAAAGGAATGTCAATTTGGACACTTGATTAATAAATCCCATGGTAAATTATGCTGGTTCTTCTTAGGATTTTTTATCATAATTGTACTTTAATACCCAATTTCACCAAAAGACGTTAAAATTGACATTAACAAATGAAACATAATAATTGTTACATTCCCTGTGAATGTGGGACACCATATATAGGACAAACTGGAAGGACCATTGCTACCAGAATAAACAAACATGAACAAAGCAATTGTTTAATGCATCCTGAGAAGTAACGGCCATAGAGTGAACCTTCGGGAGACGACCATCTTGCAAATTTCAACAGTTACTGGAAGCTGAGAATAAAGGAGGCTTTGGCCCTTTCCTGCTAGAGCACGCTTAATTGTGATGCTGGATTTGGGTTCAGTTCCTCTCAGAAAGAGGCCTTAAAAATGGAAATCAGTCGGCTTAAGAAGCACAGAGCTATACAACTCGATCATCAAGTATTTATGTTTCTTTCACCTAATTAGTTTTCTACTCACACCATCTCCCGGCCCACCTCGGTAGCGTAGATGGTAGCATATCTGCCTCACATTGAAGAGGTCCCGAGTTCGAATCTCTGTCAGGGGGAGTTACCTGGATAAGCTCTTTTCCGGTTTTTTCCCTAATCCAGTATGGCGAATGTCGGGTAGCTCTAAGCTCCATGGACCTTGGACTCATTTGAGCATCATTTCAGCCAATTCATTCCCCGTTCGATATGACTTAACATTGGAGGATGTAAATTACAAAAAACATCTACTGACCTGGCATTTAGTTTACTGCAAACAATTTTTTGTTCGGAGATGCGAGTATTGGTAGCGTTTTTTCTGTCGATATTTGTGTTATATCTATTTTGTGGTTATAAAAATATCCTAATGATGGGAGCGAAATATGCTCCAAAAATGGCAATTTCTAATAGTGTTTTCACCTCGCTTGTTTCCCGAGAGTATCTTCAACATATTCGTCACCGGGAAGGCTTCAGGTCTTATTTTAATTGTAATGGAGTTAACAAAAGTGTTATCTTGCATTTCACCAACTTGTTTTCTGAAAATGTAAAACAACAATTGTGTTAACGATGAGAGACTTGTAGATATTACAAATACAGAAGGCTGTGGATGAATCTTATTATTTCCTGAACGTACTGCAGTGCACTTTTGTTTTTATTTTTGTTTACACAGCTGAAAAAATGGCGGGTGAACAAAATCAGAAGAGAAGCCATGCACAAATTTCTCATCAATGGAGATTTTTTGTTGAAATGTTACATCCTCCAACATTGTCATATCTGACGGTGAATGAATTGGGTGAAATGAAGCTCAAATGTGTACAGGGTCCATGGAGCTAAGAGCTTCCCAACATTCGTCCTTATGAATAAGGGAAAACCCCGGAAAAACTTACCCAGGTAACCCACTCTGAGCGAGATTCCAACTCGGGGACCTCTTAAACGTCAGGCAGACACGTTACTATCTACGCTACCAAGGAGAAAGAATTGTTCGTTGAATTAGTAACTAAATATCAGGAGGATATTGAGGAAAATAAGAGGACAGATGCAGTAAATGTGAATGCCATTCAGACGGTCTAAGTAATTTAATGTAATTTTATCTCCTTGTTTAAACATAATCTCATTTCAAATAAAATTTTGTTGCATATTTAAGTTTACACAGTTCCCTCTTAACAGAGTTTCCAAACTGTATTGCTAGTGAAATCTGAATCCCAGAGGTTTGTGTTAAACTCAAAAATTTTATTACCTTTTGTATTATCTCTTGGGGCCTATAATTTGATATTATAATACAAATTACACTTTTATAATGATATAGGTGTTTAAAAATACAACAGTAGCCATGCTTAACGCTAGCACATAGTTATAAATGTGTAGTTCCTAGTAGATATTTTATTACGGTTGGTATTGTGCTTGACCCATTCAACCAAGTTTCAAACATTGCAAATGCAAAGTGCAACATAAGAAATAAGCATGATACAAAAACTATTAGATTTAATGTCGTCAAAATTCTGTTAAAAATGAAAGCCAACTACGGAACATGGTTTACAACATATATACCGTACAGATTATAAGGGTCACAAAGTTAAACACGATCCTTAATAAAAGATAAAGATAGGCCGTGGTTACCCTTTAAAAGTCAAGGGCCTAACTACCTGACGTTAGGGTGAGCTTAGCTCAACTTATATGGTGAGCAAATCCCTATAGGTTACTAATTATCGGATTGCAATTTGTCTTTGGCTCACAAGTGAACTAATAGCAACAATAAATATATTAGCAACTAAAATACAAGCAATAAAAATTGGAAGGAAAAAAACAACCAATGAGACGTTTTGAACCTGGCCTTTGTATCACTATATTCCGGCAAGCTAATAATTTCGGCCAGCTTTCACATACTCTCTGGTGCCCTTTAGGAAAGTATTCATTTATCACCTCGTTAGTACTATATGCATGAAAAATCATTTATTTAAGCTTTTTGCAACTTCTTGGTCCTCATTCAGTGCTGTAAGTATTAATGTTGGGTAACTACAGTTCGGCCGCTCTATCTCCGGCTCTGACATTTCTCGAGAGGGGGAAACAGGCTGTTGCCAGTTCTTTAGCGGGAATTTCAAGCAGAGAAACAATGCGTATTTTAAATATTTCACGTATTTGCATATTTCACGAACCAGTAGCCATATTATTATAATAGCGATAATAATAGGATTTACGAACACTAACAATCGAAATTCAGGCACGAAAAATATACCAAAGAAAGTTCACCAGCACAAGCAGCTAAAAGGCCACGTGGGTCAAACAAATTTAACCTGGCAACACAGGGTTGGGTTCCAAAGTCACGCCTAGCACTGACAATGCTGATTGGCGCTAGCAGACAGTTTTAACTTCCTGACCACGACACTGGATGTCGAGGCTCCCAGTACTACCAACAGATACAGTTAGTGTGTGTGAAAGGTGTGAACAAAATTTTCGAATGGAGTAGTGTTGTAATAAATATCTTGCATGATAATGAAATTGCAAGTTGTATTTCATAGTTTTAAAGCTAATAAAAGCTATATTTTCATTCTAAATATAATTTTGAGGATGTTTTCAATTGCTCGTCACTGTATGTTGGTACTATTAACCTTCCTCCTCCAGCTCTTGCATTCACAAAACGTCAGAACCGGAGATACAACGGCCAGACTGTAGAGTACCAAATACAAGGAGCGAGGTGCTGTAACGGCTCTTATATTAAAAGGGTCAATGTTTTCACATCAAACTATACACAGCTGGTTGCATAAATCACAATAAATAGGGGTAGAAGACTCACCTGGTAAAACTTTAAATGTATCTACTGGTAAGAATACTGAGAAATCTGCATTGTTACTTCTCTGCCCAACTCCATTAGTTTCTTTCTGCTCACAGCAGACTTTATACGAGAAACAGTGTTAACTGGTTTCTTCAAGTAAGTATGCATGCACTTATGATTGTTTGTTTAACTTTAACTACATCTAACATCAAAGTTAAAACAATTCAACATTCATAAACAATCAAGAATCTCAGCAAATTGTAAAGAACGTTAGTACATTTTACTTACGTCACCATTGCTGTTACTGGCAGTGTTACCAATCATTTGGACCTTCATTTCTTCATATCTCTTCTCTGAATCCTTTAACTTTTCCTCCAAATCTTTATACATTTTTTGGCTTGTCTCAAGTTCTTGCTTCAGCTTGATTATCTCTTGTTCTTTATCGACATCCAGGGTAACTAGGTGTCTTTTCACAGAGTGGTCAATATTTGTCAACATTTGCTCGGAGTTTAAACTCATCTTCTCCTCCAAAGCGATAATCCTTGGAAGCAGTTGTTCATTAGGTTGGGGTTGCGCAGTCATTTTATTCATCTTCTCCAACAAAGCTATAATCCTTGGAAGCAGTTGTTCATTAGGTTGGGGTTGAGCAGTCATGTTATTCATCTTCTCCTCCAAAGCTATAATCCTTGGAAGCAGTTGTTCGTTAGGTTGGGGTTGAGCAGTCATGTTATTCATCTTCTCCAAAGCTATAATCCTTGAAAGCAGTTGTTCGTTAGGTTGGGGGTGAGCAGTCATGTTATTCACCTTCTCTTCCAAAGCTATAATCCTTGGAAGCAGTTGTTCGCTAGGTTGGGGTTGAGCAGTCATGTTATTCACCTTCTCTTCCAAAGCTATAATCCTTGGAAGCAGTTGTTCGTTAGGTTGGGGTTGAGCAGTCATATCAAATCTGAAACAAAATACACGTGAAGTTATAAAAAGTCACTATGACCTATTTAAAATGTTCAATAGTGTATTGTTACAGAGGATGACAATTATAAGTTATTTAATGTGAGTTTTAACTAATTGCTGAGTTGAAAGATGGTTTAGTATATTTAAATGTAAGATTTAAAGGCAAATTTTGGGTCAAGCGGAGAAAAACGGTGTCTGGAGAAGATATAATCATGAATTGTATAATTGATATAGCAAACCAAACATTGATAATTGTATAAAAATCAGAAGGTTGGAGTGGGTAGGACATGTGTGTGCCTATGAGAGAATGATAAGGATATTTAATGCAGTGCCAGAAGGAACCAAGAAAGTTGGAAGACCAAAGTTAAGGTGGGAGGACAGGCTGAGAGAGGATGTAAGAACAATTGGAATCAAAAACTGGAGAAGCACTGCACTTAACAGGAAACAATGGGGAAATTTCAGAAGGCTAAGGCTCACAAAGGACTGTCGTGGCAATCATGAAGTTAATTGCTCTAAAATAAGTTTGACTGATTCAATCTGTGTATAGCATCAGTAATAAACAATGATGAACATAACCATTATGATGAATATACTGAATATTGTCGAATTATTGCGATAAGACAGCCAGCGCGCACAAAGTGATAGATACCACATCGCAGAGATAAAAGCTAGCCAAAACTGATAAAAGATAGATAACTGGAAAGTTTGCCTTGCCAGTGACATCTTGATTGTTAGAGAACATTCCAGAAACTTCTGGAACCATGAATGGATGTATAAAATGGAGCCGCAGTTAGTTGAGTGGACAGTCGTAAATGGAGTCGGGCACTGTGATTTAAAAGCGAGCTCTTCTGTTCATTCACGTTTATTCACCCACAAAGTAACAATATTTAAATTGCCACAACAATGAAATTTCAGCACCAGCATTTGGTAGGCACAAAACCGCTAGGTGCCAAGCTCTTTTGCATCTATTTTTTAATGCTTATAAAATGGAGATTACAGAAGTGAACATGTTACAGCAGTGGAAATATTACACAAAATTATATAAATATTTAAGAATAAAAAACCCACAATTCATGTTAAAACAATAACACACCTTCACCAACAAGCAGCTAAGACAGTTCTGGAATAGTTCTAGATTGATAACACATGGGAAACTGCAAAAGTTGAAGTGTTTAAGAAAACCAGTGAATTGAACCTATTGGAGAAGTTTGGAAATAGAGACAAAGTCATTACTTAAACCAGTAACTAAATCGTTAGATAAAGCTCCTTTGATAGTGAGAAAAACTGACACTGGGTGACGAAATGCATTTGTAACTGGAAAGGGCACGTTGTGGCTGAGTAGTTATAGACCTTTCGACTCTCACCCAGGCGGAGTGGTTTCGAACCCGAACAACTGCAAAGTGAGATTTGTTGAGGACTACAACCTGCTGCGAGGGGTCTTCTCCGGGATCTCTGGTTTCCCCTGCAATTTCATGCTATGAGTGGTCCATCCCCATCTAATGTATCGTCAGCATCACAACACTATCTTCTGAGGTCGATGACAATAACAGCGTTCAGTTTACAACGCTCTCAGCTGTTCTCTGCTTACCTCTCATGACTCACTCACTCTTGTTACATGTCTTACAACTCTTGTTTCACAACTTGCCACTCGCGCTGGTGTGTCACAATCTCTTATATACCTCGCTGAGAATTTCTAGACTATTTGAAAATACACCAGAACCCCAACAATCTCTATCAGTCCAGAAATTTCCATTTATCCCAGTTTATTTGCCTCGACAGACCCTTGTCTGCATGTTAACTTTGTCTGCGGCTTCTTGGTTTTCACACTGCCCACCTATCAGTTCCTTTTGTTTAAACAAGTCGCGCGATCGTAGATACGGGTTTGCGATAATAGTAATGCCTGCTAAGAGCTGCAGCATTAATTTGCAAATGGCAGTTCCAGGAAGTGCTACCAAGAACGTGAAGCAATTGCTCATTAGCAAGGAAAGTGACATGTAGAATATGGGTTCCCTACAGAGCTTTCTTTAAAAACAGATACTGATATATTCAGCATCCTCAACAAGAAAGGCTGTTTCACTCCACCAAGAAGATGGAGTACAACCAACTCCTTAAAATACCCCTTCAAAAATAGGACATGCCTTTTTCCAAAAAAAATTTAAACCCAGTATCAGCCCTCCAGGTGTGCAAGATATTGAGAAAACACTAAAGGCAGCTTTGAATGAAACATGTTCATCCAGAGCTACAACGGCTTACAAAATTGTCAACCACAAGAAACAGAGTAATGCCCGATGGAACTGTTGCTTCTATATGAATAATGGCCATAACAAACAAAATAACACTAAACACGCAGTCCTGAGACACTGTTCTCCTTTCAAAAGACCAGAAACAAAGGTTTCACCTACACTCAAAAAGTACAGGCAGGCATAAGCTCCTGTGAGAATAGAGATGATGGCCTTGAAAGTTTTAAAAGAAGAGCTGGCTTATCACAGAAGTTTTCCAAGTCTTTGTTGTCTGTACAAAAAGTTAACAGGCGCAAGTTGCTAATGAAACCAAATGGGCAATAGTAGGCTGCTACAGCTGAAAATAGCATTGTACAGGAGTGAGAAGGGCACAGATTTCAAGCCACCACATTCCTTGGCATTCTCCTTGCAATTACTTGACAAATACAACTCTATTTCAAGCCTCTTTGGCATTCTCCTTTCAATTACTTGACAAATAACACCCTTTAGAAAAACGGTTAATAGTTTATGGCACCCGTGGAATTTTTTAGAACCTAATAATAAGAAATATAACAGATATTGGAAAACTCCATGCTGCCAATATAGTTAAAAGTGGAACAGCTGACTAGCAGCAGGTAAGTCAGTGATTATTTGTGCAAGTATATCATTTGGGACAGTGGCAATATCAGAAATGATCTGCAGGGTAACAGTTAATGGTGTCTAAAAGAAACAGCTGAGTTGGGAGACGTAAGTGTTTTAAGTATGTGTATGGCTGAGTGCTTCATATCAACCCTTTCACCGGTATGGACGTCATATGACGTTCAAGTTAAAATACCCCAATACGTTATGGATGTGTATAGAGTGAGTGAGTGTGGTGCTTTATGGCCCGTCGACTGCAAGGTCATTTGGGCCCGAAGTCAAGGCTAAAACCTAAAAGCTACACAAATTTAGTTAAAAAGGTAAAATAAGATAAAAACAAGTCAACGATTAAAAGTATATAAAAGATCATCCCAATACTAATAGTTAAAAGCCCTAAAATTAATAAATATAAAATCCCAGTCAGATTTGAGTATTAAAATTAATTTCGGCTACAAACCGCAGTGCCTTATCCACGGCCACTGGGTCGTCCCCTAAAACATCGAGCAAGTTAGTCCTTAGGCCCAAAGACTGGCGAACGAGGGTGTACTGTGGGCAATCCAGCAATACATGCCGCACAGTGAGGCGTACTGCACACGGAGCACACACAGGGGCCGGCTCCCCTCTTAAAAGATGTCCATGAGTTGCAAGTGTGTGCCCAATTCTCAGCCGGGTGAGTATCACCTCGGCCCGCCGGTTATCCCTGCAGGAAGTTGGCCAGGGTTGTACGCTCTCCTTTATCGCCCGGAGTTGTGTGCCTTCTAAAGCTGTCCAGGATTGCTGCCAAGCAGATAGGAATTGGCGACGGAAAAAACGTTGCACATCCTGGTATGGCACCCTAGTTGTTAAACTCCGGGGTAAACGGCAAGCTGACTTAGCAGCCGCGTCCGCCTCCTCGTTCCCGGTAATCCCCACATGACCTGGGAACCAAGTAAAAACAAAATTGTATCCGCGTAACAGCATTTGCGATATCTGGGCCTGTATTTTTATAACAAGGGTGTGAACGGCAGTGTGCTGTTGCAAGGCCTGAAGAGCACTTAGAGAGTCAGTGCAGACGATAAAAGAGCCAGGAGCTAACTTGCAAATAAAAAGGAGCAAATAAAAGATGGCATACAGCTCTGCTGAGAAGACCGAAGTGGAGTCCAGAAGTCGAAATTTATGAGCCTCACCGTTAATGAAGAATGCGCAACCCGTAGCGTTACCCAACTGGGAACCGTCTGTAAAGACCGGAACATAGTTAGGGTAACGGCCCAGTAATTCGGAAAAGAGTTGTTGGAACACCGAATGTGGAGTAGCGAGTCTAGAGCTGTTTGAAAGAGCGAGATCGAACCGCGCACGATTGAGCTGCCATGCTGGATAGGGGCAGATGGACGACCTCTCCACGCGAGGCATTCGGAGGCCATGGGATTGTAGGAGATCCCGAAATCTTATTCCCACGGGGCGAGTCCGACAACCAGGGCGCGTATAACGGTGGACTAAATCTGGACACAGAACTGGTTTGAAACAAGGATGATTGGGGTAGCTTGCCAACTTCGAGACGTACGAGCAGAGTAACAGCGAGCGACGAACATGGAGTGGAGGTTCGCCTGAGTCTGCATACAGGCAGTCGACTCGACTGGTGCGGAAAGCTCCTGTGGCAAGGCGGATGCCAGTGTGATGCACGGTGTCTAAAAGGCGAAGTTTAGAGGCGGTCGCTGCGCCATAAATAAAACTGCCATAGTCCAGCTTGGACCGAACCAGAGAGCGGTACAGCCTCAACATTACCGTACGATCGCCCCCCCCAAGATGCTCCAGATAATACCTTGAGCACCCGAAGAGAACGATCGCAAGAGGCTCGAAGGTGACGAATGTGGTGCTCCCAATTGAGTTGTCGGTCCAAGTAGAGGCCCAAGAACTTCAGGTGCGAGACAAATGGCAGGGGTGTGCCGTTCAAATGAAGATCAGGAGGCGGGTGAATACCTCGTAGGCGGTGAAAGTGGATGCACTGCGTCTTCGCAGCTGAAAAACGGAAGCCGGTTTGAAGCGCCCAAGCTGCTAGCTGGGTAATGGTCAGCTGCAGTTGGCGCTCGATGTGATCTATGTTGGCAGACCTATAATAGACTGCGAAGTCGTCAACATAGAGGGATGATGGAATTCCACTTCGAACGGCACTAGTGATTCCGTTAATCGCTACGGCAAAAAGGGTGACGCTCAAAATCGACCCTTGAGGTACACCGTTCTCCTGTATCCGTTCCTGGGATAACGTTTTCCCTATCCGCACACGAAAACGGCGAAGTTTTAAAAAATTGCATAAAAACTCGGGCAGATGACCACGCATGCCGTAACCATGTAGGTTACGGAGTAGTCCGTACCGCCAGGTGGTGTCATAGGCCTTCTCCAGGTCCAGGAACACGCCCACGACGTGCTGTTTCAATAAAAAGGCATCGGAGATATACCCCTCAAGGCGTGTTAGATTATCGACACTTGAGCGATGGCGACGAAAACCGCATTGCAAGTTGGACAGATGGTTATGTTTTTCTAGCCACCAATTTAACCGAGCGTTTATCATTCGCTCCAACATCTTACAGATGACACTCGTCAGGCAAATGGGGCGGTAGCTAGATGGGAGCGTGCGGTCCTTTCCAGGACGAGGGATGGGGATGACAATACCCTCTCGCCAGGAGGAAGGGAAAACCCGCTCATGCCAAATGCGGTTATAGATGTTTAAAAGGAAAGATAGCGCCTCAGATGGAAGATGTAGCAGCATCTGTCGGTGTACGTCATCGGGACCTGGAGAAGGATCCTTTGCTAATGCCAGGGAATGGGCTAGCTCGGCTGCGGTAAAAGGTTGATTGTACGGCTCGGTGCAGTCACTATTAAAATTCAGTGGTACCCGCTCCGCCTTTTCCTTAATAGGCAGGAAGAGAGCGTCATAGCGGGCAGTTTGGCTAGTAGCAGCAAATGTGGTAGCTAGGGCTTCAGATATGTCCTACTCGGTGGTGTACATGGAACCGTTGATGGCAAGGCCGGGAATTACCGTCCGGCGATACTTGCCATACATCCGCCGAACAGCTGACCATACTTGTTGGGTAGAGCTGCGCCGGGAAAGCGAAGACACATAGGCTTCCCAGGATTTACGTTTTGCGTTGCGCAGTATAAAGCGTGCCCTAGCGCGAGAACGTTTGAAGGCGACGAAGTTCCCTTCCGTCGGGTGCCGCTGAAAAACGCGCAAAGCACGTTTGCGTGCTTTGACAGCCAAACTGCATTCCTCGGACCACCACGGTACAGGGATACGACGTGGTGTAGGTGAACCTGGAGGAATGCTGGATTCTGCTGCGAGCAGGATCGAGCAAGTAAAATATTCCACCATTTCGTCGATGGTGTCGAAACCATCGTCGATGAGGTGTATCAGGGATTGGAATTTTCCCCAGTTAGCTTTGGAAATAATCCAGCGAGGATGACGAGACGGTACACATTGGCGGCCAGAAAAATGTATGTTAATGGGGTAGTGATCACTGCCAAAGAGGTCGGAAAGTACTGACCACTCAAGTAGTGGTACTAATGACGGACTGCAGAAAGAAAGGTCTAGTACGGAATGTGTACCATAAGCGGATGATAGGAATGTCGGGTCACCAGTATTTAGCAGAAGCAGGTCAGACTTATCGAAGACGTCTACGAGGAGGCATCCACGGGCGTCATCAGTGTCTGATCCCCAGAGCGTGTGCTTGGCATTCAAATCTCCCAGAAGGAATAGTGGTGAGGGGAGCTGAGCCAATAGAGCTTGAAGATCACGCTCTGTAACTATACTGAGCGGCGGCAGGTACATGTTGCAGATGGTAAAACTGATGCTCTCCAGCTGTATCCGAACGGCCACAGCTTGCAATGCTGTGGTGAGAGGAACGTTGGCGGCTGAGATGTTAGGCGCCACTAAGGTAGCAACGCCACCGCTTGCACGCATACCTGCAAGAGAGTCGCTTCTAAATGCAGAGAAAGAGTGAAGGTGTAACGAGTGATTGGGATGTAAGTGGGTTTCCTGGAGACAAATAATTGATGGTGACCGTTGAGAAACTAAATGTTGTAGGTCTTGAGCACGAGCTCGAAAACCATTGACATTCCACTGGATTATTTCCATAAAGAGGTTTTAGCGGGCCGTTTTAACCTTTTTCTTGACCTTGGCTGATTTGGGCCCTACGACTCGAAAATCGTTAGCGTCCTGTGACTCCGCTGATGTTCGGGAGTCAGAACTCCTACGGCTCGTAGAACGAGACCGGGATCTAATGGAAGGCGAGCGACTTCGCGATCTATGTTGTGGCCGGGATCGGTTTTTAACATTTACTACTGGATTGTTGTTACTCGGTGATGGCTTGGTGGCTGGAGTCTGTACGGCTGAAACAGAAGCTGTGCTGGTGGATATACAAGCAGTCTGAGACGTGGGTTTAACGGCTAGAAAGTCAGTCTGCGTGGAGGCGTGGGCGACAGGGACGTGTTGAACAGCAACAGTGGTGTTGGGAGTACGGCGAGCTGCTGATGCATATCCAGTAGTAGTGGTAGCAGGCTTTAGTTGTTCAAAGCGCCGTCGTGCCTCTGGAAAAGTCAGGCGTTCTTTGACACGTAGCTCCTGAATGCTTTTCTCGTCCATGAATCTAGGACACTGTCGCGAGCTGGAGGGATGACTACCGCCACAGTTCACGCAGCAAGGTGTTCGACTGCAGTTTGGATCGTCGTGCTTCGGTAGGCCACATTGCTCACAAAGAGCAGGATTAGTACATGTGACCTTAGTATGTCCGAACCGCTGACATTGGAAACAGCGCATGGGGTTCGGGACATACTGGCGGACGCTAGCACGTTCGTAGCCACAATAGATGAATTCGGGTAATTTAGTCCCAGCAAAAGTTAGAAAGACTGTTCGTAAGGGGTATTCTTTGCCATCTTGTTTTCGGGTAAGCCGGTACGCCTGACATACAAGTTGATCAGAGAGGCAACTTACTATTTCCTCATTTGCTAGACCATCTAAGCTGGAGGTGGTGACTACTCCTCTGCAGGTATTGAGCGTTTTGTGTGGGGCTACCCGGATAGGGTAGGAGCCCAACAAAGACGCTTTCTGCAGTTTTTTAGATTGGTCCGCTGTTGTGGTCTCTAATAGTAAGCTGCCGTCTCGGAGACGGGTAGCGTTTTTCACAGGGCCACTGATCCTATCGAGTTCACGCTTTATGTAAAACGGGCTGATATCCTTAAACGTTTTGCCATCACATGCCAAGGTCATCACTAAAAATGGGTCAGTAAAGGAGGTTTTGCGCGGAGACATGATGATATAGACCCCCTTCCGGAACCGTCGGCGTCAGCCTGCCATCCGGGGGTTAAACAAAAAAGACACCGAATCTTGACGGTCTGTGCCGTCATGGGGACCCCACCCATGACCGATCTCATTTGTACTTCAGAAAAGCTACCCTTCAATATCCACTGCTTGTCCGTATGGGTAAACCGTTCACCACGCACGCCCCGGCTTTATGCCCCTACCACAGGAATAACCGCCTGTGGCTCCCCACTTTAGGCCGCGCTGCGCATAAAGGGCACACGCGGATTCAGGGGACTTGTGGTTGATTACACCGGGGTTCCGTCAGCGGTAACACGTCCGGTCCGTGATACTAACCCAACGGCAAAACGCGGCCGTCGGGAGATTACCGCAGACCGGGCCCTCAAGGAGCTACGTGGGTGTACTTGACGGTGTGGACGGGCTCCGCACCTAAGGCTACACATAGGGGCAGTGCGAAGGGTCCGCTCAACCTTCACTTTTGAGACCTCCGGAGAGCACACATGTCGGAAGCCGCGCTGAAAACCGTGGGACAGAACCACGGAGATAGGAGAGATCCCTGCTGGTGAGACAGGAGTTATAAACCTAAGACCTTAAGTACTAATAATTATAATAAAAAACTAGAAGGGGAAGAAGGTGATGCATACTGACAAGCAGTAGCTACACGTGGCACAGTTGATGGAGATGAAGGGGATGAATTGGGGGTGAATGGCTAGGGACCCCGGGATCGCCAATCCCGTACCTACCGTAGTAGGTCCCTGGGGAAAAATACCAGAGCCTCTTCTGCCAGTTTTCGGGGTTACTGATGGGCCTTCTCGGCTGCCGTAGCGGTCGTGGGGTACATCAAGTCCCCACCGTACATCACCCCATCAGTCAGTCCCCTACTTCCTGTTGCCCACCCCTCGGGACGAGGACCGCAGAGGTTGGATTTTGAGGGGCAGGATGTGTATAGATGTCCTGCACAAACATGCTTTTAATCCCAATTATTTTTATCTTCCTATTTGAAATAAATTTAAATTAGTTCTGTAACGGATGTAAACATACCATTAAAGGTATCGACGCAGAGCGATAAGAGGCATAGCGTAGTGTGGAGATAAACAGCTTGCCTAAGCAAATAAACATAGTGCAGAGATAAAAGACATGGCAAAACAGATAAAGTTGGATAAAAAAGGAACATTCTAGTGACATCTTGATTGTCTAACAGAACATTCCATTTCTTGTTTGTTAAAGAATATTTGAGAAGTGTCTTGTAATATCAGTCGTGGTGTATATATAAGAAAGCTGCAAGTTGCCAAGTGACAGTGAAGACAGTCGTAAACAGGAATTGTAACAAGAGTTGTCGTAAACAGTGGAAGTTCAGTAAGCTCTTTGTTGTGTTGGAAGATTTTATTTGTGTTACGTAATTCTGCTGGCGGAAAGAGTGTATTGCTACGGAAATAAAGAACATTTTGAATTTCTGCAACTTGGACTTTTAATTCTACGAACCCACAAAGTCACAATACACTTAATGCTTATTTAACACCAATTTTTTTAAGCTTTCTATTTTACAATAAATTTAAATTACTTTTCTGCAACAGACGAAAACTTTCTCTTAAAGATTTGTTTTTGAATGGTACACCTCAAAATTTGGATAAACACACAGGGCACATCTTCAGATTTATGGCAAATAATACAAGTTTCCTTGCAAACTTCTTTTTCGTGACACACTAGGCATTTTTTAAATGGTCGC
This sequence comes from Mantis religiosa, assembly GCA_030765055.1. Taxonomy (NCBI): domain Eukaryota; kingdom Metazoa; phylum Arthropoda; class Insecta; order Mantodea; family Mantidae; genus Mantis; species Mantis religiosa. The sequence continues at coordinate 157,683,128 of CM060956.1, forward strand.
AACTTTTTTAGTGTGAGTGATATCCTTTAAGGAAAGTGTTTTCTTTCAAGTATGTGGTGGATTTCTTTCTCCCAGTATGAACAGGCATCTGAATATTACAGTACTCAATTAGGCTGTGAGCTATTGATGCGTGCATGTCCAGGTAGGTCGTTGACTTGAATGAATTTAGAGCTCTGTAAATCACTAATCAATTGTGAATGGTTACATCCAGTGGTATAAAAATACTTTCAGATAACATTTAACTGTTTTTTTTTTTTGTAAAAAGGGATAGCTTGAAATACCTGATTCACCACACCCATATTTGACTTATTTTCCCTAAAAATGGAGCCTACAAGTTATACTGAAAATACACACATTGAGTATTTTGATAAAACAGAAGAAGAGCATATTTAGCCTAAGGTCCATTCAGGTATAACAAAACATAACTCAAAAACAAAGTATGAGGTAAGTCTCAAACAACAGGAAAGTGCTCGTAGTGGGTGACTCCATATTAAAATTTGCAGGTGAAGCATGTAAGGAAAAGGGATACGATGTGCGCTGTTTCCCAGGCATTCGGCTGCGGGAAATGCGAGAACAAGTGGAAAAGATGCCAATAACAGAAGAAAAGCCAGAGATCGTGGTCCTTCTCGCAGGAACAAACAACATTAGTCCTGGTGTAAGGGTTGAGATGATAATGGGGGAAACGATCTACATGATAAACAGCATCAGGTCACAAGTGCCAGAAGCAAAAATCATGGTTAGTGGGGTTCTTCGCAGACGTGATGTTACAAACAGGAGACTTATGAGAATAAACAGTGAACTAGATTTGTTGTGTGCTAAACAGAGGTGTTTAATGGTAGACAGCAATTTCTGGCTTTGGAATAGTGATTTTGCCAGGGATGGGGTCCATTTAAATAGGAGGGGATCTAGCAAATTTGGCAGTTTGTTAAATAATGTAATAGCATCAATGTTTAAGGGAAACTAGGATCTCAAGTGGTGGATGTAAATTCAAAGGATATCTGTTTAGAGGCCAAGCATAGTAGGAAGACAGACAAAACAAATGTGTATGAGCCAACCAAATCAGGTAAAATAGGAATGACCAAAGAAAATAGTAAATTAGTTATAAGTCATTTAAACATTCAAAGTTTATTTAATAAAGTAGCTGAATTAGATATGTTGCTAGATTCAGATTTAAAGGAGGCAGATCTCTGCATAACAGAAAACTGACTAAACAAACACAGTGCAGAATGTGTAAAAATAGAAAATTTTAAACTGGCTTCAGTATTCTGCAGAAGTACAAGCATGCATGGAGGGTCGGGAACATTTGTAAAAGAGGGTCTGGAGGGAAAAGATGTAAAGCATGTACAAAACTTAAGGGTAGAAAAGCATTTCAAACTATCAGTGATAGAGGTACCTGTGGGCGAAATGGTAATAGCATGTATAGACAGAACTCCAGACAGTGATTTCAATATATTCATTAACAATCTAGAGCAGCTTCTCAGAGAGTTAACCTCAAAATACAAAAATGTAGTTGTCTGTGGGGACTGGAATATTAATTTATTACAAAATAATCTACAGGGAATGGAAGTACAAAATTTATGTAGAATATATAATATGAAAAATACAGTTCAAACCCCCACCAGAATATCAAAATATTCTGAGTCACTTCTTATGTAATAGTAACAAATATGGAATATTTAAAACAATCTTAAGTAACTGAAACAGGGTTATCTGACCACAAGGCACAGATACTAACAACCACATTAAATAAACCTAAACAAGACAATATAAAGACCACTAAACGGTGCTACAATGAAACCAATTTAGACAATTTCAAATGTCTACTAAGAAGGGAACAATGGACTGAGGTATACAGAAAAAATACAGAGGATTCAAAATTTACTAAGCTAATTCATACTGTTACTCTGTGAGTTCGTGAAATGAAAAGTCCAATTGCACCACTCAAAAATGTTCTTTATTTCCACCGACTTACAGTTAAACACTTGCCAATTACACAGAATTACGTAATGCACACAATTACGATTAACCAGTTCGTCCGTTACAATTCCACTTGCACTCGCAATTACGTAAACTCCTCCGACGCACGTACGCAGTCCGTCCGCTCACTGAGCGCTCCTCCTCACAGCTGTTCGCCAAACACTGACTAGCTCCGGCCCGGCGCGTCGCTTATATAAGGCCAGCTGGCCAATCTAGAAGTTTCCAGATTAGACGAGACAACCCGCACGTTCGAGAATCCAGGGGCAGGGGAAAGAGACGGCACAGTGGCCCGCGATCCCTCTCCTAATCATCCCTTCAGTTAGTAACCGAGATTAATGGGTGGGTGTATCCGAACGCCTCTGTCTCCTGCTGCCGCTGCCAGCCGGGTCTATTGGGAGTTCCGACGTTTGGGTGACATTACTTTTCTACACAACTTTGAAATTGCGTTTCCGATAAAAAAGAGTATTGTAGTGGAGGGAAAAATAAGTGGGTAACTAAAGGGATTAGGATATCAAGAGATTAAGGTTTTTAAGTGAGGTAGAAAAACGGGGAGGTGCGTCAAATGAAACAAGAGAGTATATAAATACTTATAGGAAGATCTATAGGAAAGTCATTAGGGCAGCAAAAAAACTAGAGAATGATAGATATATATTAGGGTCGGTAAATAAAAATAAGGCAATGTGGCAAGTGATAAAGAAGGAAACTGGTAAAACAAACCAAAAGGAAAACCAACCTGAACTAATAGAAAATGGTAATAAAATAAAAGACCCAGTACAGGTGGCAGAACTATTTAATAGACATTTCACGGAAATAGCAAACAAAATCTTGAATAACAAATATGGGTTACTAAATGGTCAACACAGTGACAGTAAAAAAATACAGATATGCATAAATTCATTTTTTATTGGGCCAATAAGTATAGAAGAGATAAAAAGAGTAACAAAGGGACTAAAACATAAGTTTTCATCAGGGGCAGACGATATACCTGACTACATAGTGAAAGAGTGCATAGAAGAAATATCAGAACCTTTATTGGATGTGTATAATCCATCTTTTGAGACAGGGGTATTTCCAGAAAAACTTAGTAATTTACTATGTTCAACAACAAACATTAATAAAAAACAGTCAGTTACATGATCATCAGACAAGACATAGGGAAAACTTACACATTCAACAATATAGAACTAATTTAGCAAAGAATAGTGTACTTCACAATGGTATCAAACTATACAATAAATTACCAACAAATATAAAAAATATCAAAGATAATAAAGTATTTAAAAAACAGCTTGGGTCATTCTTATTACATAACTCGTTTTATTCAGTGACTGAATTCCTAGACATGTAATGTACAGTTTTTAGTTTGAATCTCTAACCAAATCAGGAATCTTAATTTTAAATGTATTTTAGTAAATTGTATATTTATCATTTTAGTAAATTTATATCAACTTGAAGAAGCCATGAAAATGTAACAATGTTTTTCAAACGGTGAATAAAGAATACAATACAATACCTATCAAACTGTATAACATCCCTCCCAGTTCACTTTATACGAAAATGGGAGTAATGGAGAAGATTCATATACAGATGTAGGTTAATGGCTGTTACATCATTTTCAAGAAATTTAATAACAGTCAAGTTGAAATTGATTCACAACACTGATTGTAGTCTGTTTTTAACACCCTGCCATTTACATTGTAGCTTTTGGAGGAACTAGTAGTTTCAGGAGCTGTTGCCTCCATTTTAAATTTCTAAGCCATTTTTATAGCTTTTTGTTCCTTGAAGTACCTATTCTGCTTTATTTAAAAAACCACAATATTACAAAATATATAGTAATTATTACACAAGAAATCTTGTTATGCGATTTGGCAGGCTCATTTCATAGAATGATTCCAAAGAATTGGAGAGGAATTGCATTGACTTGGTATTACAGATAATCACTTGTCTGTAGAACTTCTTTGAATCCCTCGGTTTGTTTGCCTGAAAAAGGAATTGATCATGAGTAGCTTCAGTGTACATGTACCATTACACTAACATCCTTTAACCAATTTCTTTCTTGGAAGTGTTGAAAACAGTGTTGTGATAAATTAGCTTAATTGGAGTTGTATAATGACAATAAACAACACTTTTAAATTTTTCCGGAACATGTTTCAGAGACTTTGCCTCTATCAAAACTAGCACCAGTCAACCATTTCTCCTTAAAAAACCTAATTTGCTCCAACATCAAAGATGCCATTCCATCTAACAAAAAATCTGGTATATATCAAACTGAACATAGCGAATGTAGTCAAATTTATACTGGAAAAACCAAAAGAAATTTAGAAACAAGAGCAAAGGAACACTTTAGAAACATAAATCCAGAACCAAAACTACTAAAGCATACATCAGCAAAACAAAACAAGAACTATCCACATGGGAACAAATCTTCATTCAAAAAATAGGAACAAAGTATTCAATATTGACATAACCCAGAAAGATTTGTTCAGCAAGTTCCTTGAACCGCCACCAAAGGAAACCTATGAAAAAATATCGCCAACTACACCAATTAGAACCAGTCGATGGCCAGGTTAGGATAGAGGCAAAGTCTCTGAAACATGTTCCGGAAAAGTTTAAAAATGTTGTTTAGTGTCACTAATCAACTCCCTTTAAATTTAATCATTTAACCATTATACTCTACAGGTGGTTTATACACACAAATAAGGTTTGTGTTTTAGGGAGCTCATATCATTTTGACTAAACAATATTCTATATGAACTAGGTATTTAAAACTTTTATTTGCTTGGTGCATCAATGATTTATTGCAGAACAATGCAACATATAACTTCTTAAAGTACTACATAGGAATTCCTATTTTCACTGTAACAGTCTCCAACCAATACCTGAATGAAGTATAAGCTATAGTGCATCCTAAATATGAACTTTCTTCTTTTGTGCCTTCTACTGTTTAACTGGAGGAGGGGGAAACAGAGCAGGATGGCTCAGGTAGTTTCCTCTGTGGCCCGCATTTCATTGTTGTGACCAACTTACTTAAACCATGGATATTTCAAAGGTTTTCCAGGGTTACCATGCGAATACTGGGTAAGTCAATTACATCACACAAATTTCCTGCCCATCCATTTCATCTCCATATCTAGTCATCTTGTGGTCTCTTTCAGAGTAGAAGTGTTGACTGGTGTCTCAGAGCTGCCATGATACCTTAGACCACCCTCTGTCTCCTCTCACCTCATCCTTCCTCCCGGGGATGCCCCACTTGGGGCTTAGGTACAATGAACTAGTTTTCGGTGCCAAATCCCCTCTGTAGTAATCCTAATCCTAGCTAAAGAAATATACAATTTTACCAAAATTCCTAGAATTGTGCGTTATATGAAAGATATATTTCTTATTCAGTAATTAACATAATTCGTCAAGAGATTAGGTTAGGAAATTATTTCGTGCAAGCATACAGTGATAGGTCCAATATTCACAATTAGCACAAACATACATATATGGTCAAGTTATTCTCAGGAAATAAGCCAGGTGAAAATACGATTAGAAATAGACATTTTGGGAGTGTGCATCTCTCCCATCATCAGGATATTTATTAAATGTTATAACCACAAGTGAAACACTTGATATATTTTTTTTTTTTTTTTTTGTTATATCCAGTGTTTCATTTGTGATTATAACATTCAAGGACGTGTTTAAGGGGCGGGGGTTACAGAGGGTCCGGACCCCCCCCCCTCCAAATCAATTGTTATTTCAAACTTTTAATAAATATTTGAAATAAATATTACTTTAAAAAAAATCGAAAATGTTTTTTCAAGCTTTTCATCTTAACATCTCTATTCACTGTCAGGCAGACATGAAGTTATTTAAGAGAAATGAAAAGTTACTGCACAGCAGCTGTAGAACTTGTTAAAATACACAAATAATGTCAATTACAATAATGTATTGCAAAGTTAACAAATTCCGATATATTATAATTTGTTGGTTAGAATTCCCAGATACTTAAGGTATGTAATTTTTCTTCTAAGTTTCTATTCCCTTTTTCATTCAAGGAGAACTAATACTTCAAATGCATAATCAGTGGTTCGCTTTTTAAATATCTGATTACTGCTTATATCACTTTATGCCAAATATAAGAACAAAAAATGTGCAATGTGCAAGGCCTTTCTACAGACTTTATCCAAAGAAACAAGACAAAAACAAATTAAGAACAATTAGTAGAAGCCTGGGTGGAGAAAGTCATGTGAATATATTACATGTGTTTTTATTTTTTACTAACATGATAAAAAGCACATCCCTGATTAATTATTTATTAAAAGCAAATAATTTAATGTAGATCTCTTGGACTCCCCCCCCCCCCCTGGAAATTGACTGCTAAACACGTGCCTGATACCATTCAATAAATATCCTGATGGGAGAGATGCACACTCCCGAAATGCCAATTTGTAATCGTCTTTTCACCTGACTTGTTCACTGAGAACAACTTGAGCATATTTGTCGCCAGGAAAGCTTCAGGTCTTATTATACATATATGGTTTATATTTATGGTCTTGTATGATTCAAATAGTTTTTGCCTTTGTTGTTTTTAGCAGTTTTAATGTTTAAGCAATAATTGCAAAGTAATGCAAACACTAAACAATACCTAAATATTTAAAATGCTTTGCATTTATGATTTCTTATAATAATCTATAAACAGTACTGAAATGAAGTACGAGTTTTGGTGCTTTCGTAACGAACATGTTCAATCATTTAATTAAAAAAAATAAAAATAGATTACTTTAACTCTGGACATGTGTTTACTTTGGAAGTTAATGGAAAGTTATAAGTTGTAGGACTTTCTGACCCAAACCAACATTTCAAAGGTTACATGGCAAAAAATAAAATGCAAAAGCTTGATTACAAGATAATTATGTCGGGGAAAATGAATTTCATGACAAACATTTCTTCAAGATGTTCTTTATTACCATGTTAATGATAACAGGTCAAAGGTTAGGTTTGGAAACTCTTTATTAATTTTCATGTAAGCATTCATTTTTCATTACTTTCACAAATTTATGGTTTCCCTTTATGATGCATGAATGATATTAGGTGACCTACCACCAGTGTGTTCTTTATTCCTTAGAGCCTCTAAATCAAGAATCACTAACAGTGCATCCATTTTTAAACAAGGAAAGAGTATCATTGCTGGCGCTAACATATTCTCACCTCTGGATAACCTTAACCATAACTTTTTTCCTCAACAAGATGTAATGGTTACGATGTTACAGAATACCAAATTGTGCATAGCCAATGATTAGTAGCTTTAATTAGTGGTTCAGCTTCAACGAGAATTTACAGGACAGACCCCTGGATAATATCGAGCTGAAAATTGACATTTCTTTACTTTTCGTGTGTCAATTATCAAAAACTTAAGAGCTGCAATTGGATAATGCCATAACTACCCTCCTATATGCCAAGCAGATAACATCGACACGGAAATTTGACAAACAAATATGATTTAAATGTAATGTACCAATTGCATTTGTTTTGCTTTTGTATAAGCCCATGAATAATTGAAGGGCTGAGAACCATAGAGGGCCAAGAACAACTTTTTAAAAAATGGAGAAATTGAAGATGAAAGCTTTTTCACTTTCATAATTTACTGAACCAAATTACACATGATAACTAATTACCATAGCAATCTAGAATCATTTTCTATCTTATATTAGTAGAACATTAATGCTTCATACAAAGTTAGGTTTTACAGCAACTTATTTGGAACTATTTTCCTATGCTGGGATTTGGAAATATCTCTTAGAGGAATCTAACTGCACCATTGCCATACATCTAATCAGAGTCCTGCTGATCATTGTTGAACTGCACATGCAAACTCTTGTAAAAATTATGATTCACCAGAGAAATAAATGGTAGTATGATTTTGCATCCTTTAGTGTTTTTAGCAATAGACCTACTTCTCACAACAGAAGTAAAGATACAGACAGGAATGCATGAACGACCATCAAATAATAAAACTAAAACAGGAACTTCACAATTTATTAAACATACCTTATCAAAATATTCCCATTTAACTTTATAGATCCTTTTAAAAAAATGGACAAAACTCCATTTGTTTTAATTAATGGACTCAACGTTTCCATTTGTTTTGTTCTCTTGTATACAGTCTGATTTTTAAGAGATAAGTGAAGGGTTCTGTTACTTCATGTGGGTAGTGCAATCTTGCCTGACAGCAGATAGGAAGTAACACAGATCCCTTTCTTTACCCTCTCAACACTTGAAACTTAAACAAGGGTTCGAGCTAACTCACCTCAACAAAAACTTGCGCAGTTAATCTGTATTAGCCTACTTTAAGAACAAAAGTATGTTGTTCTCACATTCATTGCGTTGTGTGAGATCCTTGAAATAATTTTTTGTACTATGTAACTAATATTCCATATTTACCGTTATTGTGTCTATGTATCGTGAGTTGACAATCATGCCCTAGTGTGGTAAGTACTATATGCGCAAGATTTCTTGAGCGCTGGATTTAGGGTGTGATGGGGGTACAAGAGTAGTAGAAGAGAGAGCTAACACGCTTTTGTTTCGGCAGTGTGGTCAACCTTGAAAAAAAAAATTCAGCCAAATTGTGGTAAGATAAGCGAAGATGCCAAAGGTAGGAGATGTGGCAACAAACATTTGAATTCCATCCGATATGCTGTATTATATATTTACTGTTATGAAACAGAAAAGTAGAAAACAAATGTTATGACTATTATTAATTTATAGATGAGTCGCATTTATTACACATCTACTTCACTTTCGTACCTATTTTGAGGACATGTTTCGCAAATCATTGTTTGCTACTTTGGTTCTTATGCGACTAAAGCTTGATCCAGTATATTAAAACCAATCTCGGTAACATACCGCAGTGCCTTAATCACGGCCACTGGGTCATCCCCTAAAATACTGGGCAAGTTAGCTCCCAGGCCTATTGACTGGCGAACGCCGGCGTACTGCGGGCAATCAAGCAGTACGTGCCGCACCGTGAGGCGTACTGCACACGGGGCACACACAGGGGCCGGTTCCCCTCTTAATAGATGGCCATGTGTCGCACGTGTGTGCCCAATTCTCAGCCGGGTGAGTATCACCTCGGCTCGCCGGTTATCCCTGCAGGAAGTTAGCCAGGGTTGTACGCTCTCCTTTATTTCCCGGAGTTGTGTGCCTTCCAAAGCTGTCCAGGACTGCTGCCAAGCAGATAGCAGTTGGCGACGGAAAAAACGTTGCACGTCCTGGAATGGCACCCTAGTTGTTGAACTCCGGGGCAAACGGCAAGCGGACTTAGCAGCCGCGTCCGCCTCCTCGTTCCCAGAAATCCCAACATGGCCTGGGGTCCAAGTAAAAACAAAATTGTATCCCCGCCCGAGCATTTGCGAGATCTGGGTCTGTATTTTTAAAACCAGTGTGTGAGTGGCAGTGTGCTGTTGCAAGGCCTGAAGCGCACTTAGGCATTCAGTGCAGACAATAAAAGAGCCAGGAGCTAACTTGCAAATAAAAAGGAGCATATAAAAGATGGCATATTGCTCTGCTGAGAAGACCGAAGTGGAGTCCAGAAGTCGAAATTTATGAGCCTCACCGTTAATGAAGAACGCGCAACCCGTAGCGTTACCTAACTGAGAACCGTCTGTAAAGACCGGAACATAGTTAGGGTAACGGCCCAGTAATTCGGCAAAAAGTTGTTGGAACACCGAATGTGGAGTAGCGAGTCTAGAATTGTTTGAAAGTGCGAGATCGAACTGCGCACGATTGAGCTGCCATGCAGGATAGGGGCAGATGGACGACCTCTCCACGCGAGGCATTCGGAGGCCATGGGAATGTAGGAGATCCCGAAATCTTATTCCCACAGGGCGTGTGTGAGAACCAGGGCGCATATAACGGTGGGCTAAATCTGGACGCAGAACTGATTTAAAACAAGGATGATTGGGATAACTTGCCAACTTCGAAACGTATGAGCAGAGTAACAGCGAGCGACGAATATGGAGTGGAGGTTCGCCTGAGTCTGCATACAGGCAGTCGACTCGACTGGTGCGGAAAGCTCCTGTGGCAATGCGGATGCCGGTGTGATGCACGGTGTCTAAAAGGCGAAGTTTAGAGGCGGTCGCTGCGCCATAAATAAAACTGCCATAGTCCAGCTTGGACCGAACCAGAGAGCGGTACAGCCTCAACATTACCGTGCGATCGCCCCCCCAAGATGCTCCAGATAATACCTTCAGCACCCGAAGAGAACGATCGCAAGAGGCTCGAAGGTGACGAATGTGGTGCTCCCAATTTAGTTGTCGGTCCAAGTAGAGGCCCAAGAACTTCAGGTGTGAGACAAATGGCAGGGGTGTGCCGTTCAAATGAAGATCAGGAGGCGGGTGAATACCTCGTAGGCGGTGAAAGTGGATACACTGCGTCTTCGCAGCTGAAAAACGGAAGCCGGTTTGAAGCGCCCAAGCTGCTAGCTGGGTAATGGTCAGCTGCAGTTGGCGCTCGATGTGATCTATGTTGGCAGACCTATAATAGACTGCGAAGTCGTCAACATAGAGGGATGATGGAATTCCACTTCTAACGGCATTAGTGATGCCGTTAATCGCTACGGCAAAAAGGGTGACGCTCAAAATCGACCCTTGAGGTACACCGTTCTCCTGTATCCGTTCCTGGGATATCGTTTTCCCTAACCGCACACGAAAACGGCGAAGTTTTAAAAAATTGCATAAAAACTCGGGCAGATGACCACGCATGCCGTAACCATGTAGGTTACGGAGTATGCCGTACCGCCAGGTGGTGTCATAAGCCTTCTCCAGGTCCAGGAACACGCCCACGACGTGCTGTTTCAATAGAAACGCATCGGAAATATACCCCTCAAGGCGTGTTAGATTATCGACACTTGAGCGATGGCGACGAAAACCGCATTGCAAGTTGGACAGATGGTTATGTTTTTCTAGCCACCAATTTAACCGAGCGTTTACCATTCGCTCGAATGTCTTACAGATGACACTCGTCAGGCAAATGGGGCGGTAGCTAGATGGAAGCGTGCGGTCCTTTCCGGGTCGAGGGATGGGGATGACAATACCCTCTCGCCAGGAGGAAGGGAAAACTCGCTCATGCCAAATGCGGTTATAGATGTGTAATAGGAAACCTAGCGCCTCAGATGGAAGATGTAGCAGCATCTGTCGGTGTACGTCATCGGGACCTGGAGAAGAATCCTTTGCTAATGCCAGGGAATGGGCTAGCTCGGCAGCGGTAAACGGTTGGTTGTACGGCTCGGTGCAGTCACTATTAAAATTTAGTTGTACCCGCTCCGCCTTTTCCTTAATAGGCAGGAAGAGAGCGTCATAGCGGGCAGTTTGGCTAGTAGCAGCAAATGTGGTAGCTAGGGCTTCAGCTATGTCCTACTCGGTGGTGTACATGGAACCGTTGATGGCAAGGCCGGGAATTACCGTCCGGCGATACTTGCCATACATCCGCCGAACAGCTGACCATACTTGTTGGGTAGAGCTGCGCCGGGAAAGCGAAGACACATAGGCTTCCCAGGATTTACGTTTTGCGTTGCGCAGTATGAAGCGTGCCCTAGCGCGAGAACGTTTGAAGGCGACGAAGTTCCCTTCCGTCGGGTGCCGCTGAAAAATGCGCAAAGCACGTTTGCGTGCTTTGACAGCCAAACTGCATTCCTCGGACCACCACGGTACAGGGATACGACGTGGTGTATGTGAACCTCGAGGAATGCTGGATTCTGCTGCGAGCAGGATCGAGCAAGTAAAATATTCCACCATTTCGTCGATGGTGTCGAAACCATCGTCGATGAGGTGTATCAGGGATTGGTATCTTCCCCAGTTAGCTTTGGAAATAATCCAGCGAGGATGTCGAGACGGTACACATTGGCGGCCAGAAAAATGTATGTTAATGGGGTAGTGATCACTGCCAAAGAGGTCGGAAAGTACTGACCACTCAAGTAGTGGTACTAATGACGGACTGCAGAAAGAAAGGTCTAGTACGGAATGTGTACCATAAGCGGATGATAGGAATGTCGGGTCACCAGTATTTAGCAGAAGTAGGTCAGACTTATCGAAGACGTCTACGAGGAGGCATCCACGGGCGTCATCAGTGTCTGATCCCCAGAGCGTGTGCTAGGCATTCAAATCTCCCACAAGGAGTAGTGGTGAGGGGAGCTGTGCCAACAGAGCTCGAAGATCACGCTCTGGAACTATACTGAGCGGCGGCAGGTAGATGTTGCAGATGGTAAAACTGATGCTCTCCAGCTGTATCCGAACGGCCACAGCTTGCAATGCTGTGGTGAGAGGAACGTTGGCGGCTGATATGTTAGGCGCCACTAAGGTAGCAACGCCACCGCTTGCACGCATACCTGCAAGAGAGTCGCTTCTAAAGGCAGAGAAAGAGTGAAGGTGTAACGAGTGATTGGGATGTAAGTGGGTTTCCTGGAGGCAAATAATTGACGGTGACCGTTGAGAAACTAAATATTGTAGGTCTTGAGCACGAGCTCGAAAACCATTGACATTCCACTGGATTATTTCCATGAAGGGTTTTTAACGGGCCGTTTTAACTTTTTTCTTAACCTTGGCTGACTTGGGCCCTACGACTCGAAAATCGTTAGCGTCCTGTGACTCCGCTGATGTTCGGGAGTCAGAACTCCTACGGGTCGTAGAACGAGACCGGGATCTAATGGAAGGCGAGCGACTTCGCGATCTATGTTGTGGCCGGGATCGGTTTTTTACATTTACCACTGGATTGTTGTTACTCGGTGATGGCTTGGTGGCTGGAGTCTGTACGGCTGAAACGGAGGCTGTGCTGGTGGATATACAGTCTGAGGCGTAGGTTTAACGGCTAGAAAGTCAGTCTGCGTGGATGCGTGTGCGACAGGGACGTGTTGAACAGCAACAGTGGTATTAGGAGTACGGCGAGCTGCTAATGCATATCCAGTAGTAGTGGTAGCAGGCTTCAGTTGTTCGAAGCGCCGTCGTGCCTCTGGAAAAGTCAGGCGTTCCTTTACACGTAGCTCCTGAATACCTTTTTCGTCCATGAATCTAGGGCACTGTCGCGAGCTGGAAGGATGACTACCGCCACAGTTCACGCAACAAGGTGGTCGAGTGCAGTTTGGGTCTTCGTGCTTCGGTAGGCCACATTGCTCACAAAGAGCAGGATTGGTACACGTGACCTTGGTATGTCCGAACCGCTGACATTGGAAGCAGCGCATGGGGTTCGGGACATACTGGCGGACGCTCGCACGTTCATAGCCGCAGTAGATGTACTCGGGTAACTTAGTCCCGGCGAAAGTAAGAAAAACCGTGCGTAGTGGATACTCCTTACCATCTTGCTTTCGTGTGAGCCGGTACGCCTGACAAACAAGCTGGTCAGAGAGGCAACTCACTATTTCCTCATTTGCAAGACCATCTAAGCTGGAGGTGGTGACTACTCCTCTACAGGTATTCAGCGTTTTGTGTGGGGCTACCCGGATAGGGTAGGAGCCCAACAAACTCGCTTTCTGTATCTTCTTAGACTGGTCTGCGTTGGTACTCTCTAATAATAACGTGCCGTCCCGGAGGCGCGTCACATTTTTAACTGGCCCACTTATCTTGTCTAGTTCACGCTTTATATAAAACGGACTCAAGTCTTTAAACGTTTTTCCTTCGCATGCCAAGGTCATTACCAAAAAAGGGTCGATGAAAGAGGTTTTGCGCGGATGCATTTTGAATAGGACCCCCATCCTGAACCGTCGGCGTCAGCCTGCCATCCGGGGGTTAAAGAAAGAAAGACACCGAATCTTCACGGTCTGTGCCGTCATGGGGACCTCACCCATGACCGATCTCATTTGTACCTCAGAAAAGCTACCCTTCAATATCCACTGCTTGTCCGTATGGGTAAACCGTTCACCACGCACACCCCGGCTTTATGCCCCTACCACAGGAATAACCGCCTGTGGCTCCCCACTTTAGGCCGCGCATGCGTGTAATAGGCACACGCGGATTCAGGGGACTTGTGGTTGATTACACCGGGGTTCCGTCAGCGGTAACACGTCCGGTCCGTGATACTAACCCAACGGCAAAACGCGGCCGTCGGGAGATTACCACAGACCGGGCCCTCAAGGAGCTACGTGGGTGTACTTGACGGTGTGGACGGGCTCCGCACCTAAGGCTACACATAGGGGCAGTGCGAAGGGTCCGCTCAACCTTCACTTTTGAGACCTCCGGAGAGCACACATGTCGGAAGCCGCGCTGAAAACCGTGGGACAGAACCACGGAGATAGGAGAGATCCCTGCTGGTGAGACAGGAGTTATAAACCTAAGACCTTAAGTACTAATAATCATAATAAAAAACTAGAAGGGGAAGAAGGTGATGCATACTGACAAGCAGTAGCTACACGTGGCACAGTTGATGGAGATGAAGGGGATGAATTGGGGGTGAATGGCTAGGGACCCCGGGATCGCCAATCCCGTACCTACCGTAGTAGGTCCCTGGGGAAAAATACCAGAGCCTCTTCTGCCAGTTTTCGGGGTTACTGATGGGCCTTCTCGGCTGCCGTAGCGGTCGTGGGGTACATCAAGTCCCCACCGTACATCACCCCATCAGTCAGTCCCCTACTTCCTGTTGCCCACCCCTCGGGACGAGGACCGCAGAGGTTGGATTTTGAGGGGCAAGAAACTACAGATGCTCTCGTTTTACAAGAAACTGTAGCAGCAGCTATCCCTAAATTCCAATAAAACTTTGTTCATAAATTTTAGTGTCACATCTGCTTACAATAATCCTATTTGCAATGCAAAGAGCACAAGATTTCTAAGTATTATGATTGATTCAAAGCTAAAATTGAACGATCTTACAACTTATCTGTCTGTAAATCTATGTAAATTAATATTCGCTTTTAGATGTCTAAGTAACAGAATCACAACTACATCAAAAACTATATATTGTGGCTATGTACAGTCACTCCTCACTTCTGCCATACCATTCTGGGGTTCTACTGAAAACAATTTACAAATAATCTTTAAACTACAAAAGAAAATAATTCTAATTATATTTGGCGTACCACATTACACACCATGTTTACAAAAATTGAATTTACTACCTCTACCATGTTTGTACATCTTAGAAACTGTTTTATACATAAGAAAAATAGGAGATTTTAAAATGAACAGGGAATACCAGAACACAACATATCCATGTATCTAGTCAAAGAACTTCAAAAAATTTAAAATCCATAGACCATCAGGGCATGAAATTATAAAACAAAGTAGGGGATTAATTGAATGACACATCTATATAGGTAGAAAATCAAATCTATCCTAATGAAACACAAATACTACTCTGCAAATGAGGTATTAGTGGGCACTTCCTCCGTGATAAATTTAGACTGATTTTAAAAGGATTAAATTGATTGTAATTAATGTATGAATAAACAGATTTAAATAACACTCATAACTTACTCTAAATACTGTTTGTAGTTCCTTGTAAATAGTATACATATATAACTTTCTTGATTTTTTTCCTTCTTGACGAAGAAAAAAATTGTATCAATTTCTATGTGAATAAATGACTTACCTTGAAGATGCCTTCGAATCAATTCGGAAATTATGAGTTCTGCATAAAAATCCTGAAAAAGAATAATATAGGCAATATGTTATGTTGGATCTACAGTTTACACAATCAAAGATTTTGTGCAACAAAATATGGTATAACCCGACCAAGGCCAGTGCAGTCCTGCACTGGAAGTGGCAAGCAGGCGAACTAACGCAATGACGACATGTATACATCACAAAATTCTGTATAGGCCGATTTACTAGTGTACAGCGTAGTATTCACAGCTAGTGATGGAACATACAGGAAATAGTTATTCATGAGCAAGCTAGGCAAGTTATTTATGTTATTCTGTTTTGTGATGAGAAACAAGATCAGAAAATAGCCATTACAAATGCCACCAAACATGCTGTCGCTTCTACTGGCTACTGCAAGACAATGATTTGCAAGATTAGAAAGGAATGGCGGTGTGAAGAAAGTAGTGTGAGCAAAATAAAATCACCGCGCAAGATTGGTAAACCTCCTCCAAATAAAATTGTTTTGGACGAAATGGGTAAGTGCATCATTAGAAATTACAGGAGTATGAGGTTATAAACAGGAAATCCATCACTGCGCCTTTATAAAAAAAGAGGTGAATTTCATTGGGGGTAAAGAAAAACCTAGAAAAATAGTGAAATCTACTGGATTTCAATTCAAAAAGTGTAAAAATAAAAGGAGTATAATCAGCGAACGTCCTGGCATAGTGACTCAAAGAGCATCATTTCTAAGAGTACTCAGAAGAATGTGGGGAAAATAATTCAGTGATATACATGGATGAAACCTGCATTCACACACATCACAAAGTTTCCAAGTGTTGGCAGAGTGACGATGTTCCAGGAGTGTATACAGTGCTGGACAGCATCTTATTATCGTGCATCCTGGCCGGGAAATAGGATTTATTCCAGGTTTTTTGTTTTAAATTCCAAACCTCAGATTACCACAACAAAATGAACTATGAAAACTACTCCAAGTGGGTGTAAAACCAACTCATACCTGGACTACCAGAAAGCAGCATTGTTGTCACTAATAATGCTCCGTATCCCAATAAAGAATACAATAAGACGCCCTCAACCAACAATTTAAAGTGAGAAATACAGGAATGGTTGCAGAACAATATACCATTTGACTCGGAAATGACAAAAGCGGAACTTCTCATTCACGCAAAACAGCGCACACCAAGGAAAACATACACCATTGACAAATTATTCGTAGATAATGGCTTTACAACACTTAGATTACCACCCTATCACCCACACTTGAACCCCATCAAATGAATTTTGAATTTAATGAAAGCAAAATTAGCCGACAACAATGCCGACCATGTTTCTCTGTCAACACTAAAAGGTTTAACATATGATGCTATTAGAGCAATAACAGTAAATGACTGGAAAAACTCCGTTCAGAAGGTGAAGGAAAGAATAATAATACAGGACTGGAGAGCAGTGATGAGTCTGGAGAAGAAACGACCACCGGATCAGAGACTCACACTGCAAGTCCGAGAGACATTCCGGAAGAAAGTCAGTTTAAGGTATGTCAGAGAAAATGTGTGTGTGTGTGAGAGAGAGAGAGAGAGAGAGAGATGCTCACATTGTATTTTAAAGCGTTTCTAAATATATGTCATTGCTTATGATATGAATACAGATATGATTATACTAACAGTGAAAATATCTGCATGAGATCTGTTATCGTTCACGTTTTGCCAAGCATAACAGAGGGCAGGCTAGCGGTAATGCGTACAAGTGGCGCACCTTTAAGCAGGACTGCAGTGGCCTTGGTTGGGTAATAACATCTAAATACAAACAAATGAAAACAGAGTTTGCTCAAGGCTCAGCAATTTGCTCCACACTTAACATCGTGATTAATGATTTACCAATAGAGCCACACAAAAATAACAATTATACACTTTACGCAGATAATCTAACCATCTGGATATTGCTTCTCAAAATACTTTGTATAATCTCACTTCACAAACGAATAATGCCATACAATTCCTACAACAATAATGTTAAAATAACTGCATGAAAATGAATACTAATAGAACATATAAGATTTTTAACCCTAAAACATACTGGACCTGAGTTCTTCTTAAAATAAATGGTCAAAACATTCAACAGCAAGATTAAATTTAATACTTGGGTATATACTCTGACAGAAAATTATTTTGAGAATATCATGATAAAAGTATAACGGAACAAATAAACAAAAGATGCAATATATTAAAGAGATTAGCAGGAACAAAGCGAGGCGGCTCTAGCAAACACCTACAAGACAGACATTAAACCTACTCTAATATATGATAGAATATGATAATCTGGTTACATTCAATAACAAAATCCTTAATAAATTAGAAAAAATTCAAAAGAACTATCTACAATTGATAACAGGTGGTTTTAAATCTACTCCCATGACAATGCAGATGCTTACTGAAAACCCTCCTATAATCCATCACATTTATCCTTTCATCGATATCAATGTCATATGATGTCCAAGTTAAAATGCCCCAAACCAATATAGGACTTCCTGCACATACATACTCTTGCGAACCCATTATTTATGATGGCGCGACGCATAGCGTCATAAGAGACATAGCGCAGTGTGGAGATAAACAGCTTGCCTAAGCAGATAAACATAGTGCAGAGATAAAAGACATGCCAAAACAGATAAAGTTAAATAAAAAAGGAACATTCTAGTGACATCTTGATTGTCTAACAGAACATTCCGTTTCTTGTTTGTTATAGAATATTTGAGAAGTGTCTCGTAATATGAGTCATGTGTATATATAAGAAAGCTGCAACTCGCCAAGGGACAGTGAAAAGACAGTCGTAAACAGGAATTGTAACAAGAGTTGTCGTAAACAGTGGAAGTTGAGTAAGCTCTTTGTTGTGTTGGAAGATTTTATTTGTGTTACATAATTCTGCTGGTGGACAGAGTGTATTTCTAGGGAAATAAAGAAAATTTTGAATTTCTGCAACTTGGACTTTTAATTCTACAAACCCACAAAGTCACAATACATTTAATGCTTATTTAACACCAATTGTTTTAAGCTTTCTATTTTACAATAAATTTAAATTAGTTCTGCAATAGAAAACTTACTCTTAAAGATTTGTTTTTCAATGGTACACCTCAAAATTTGGATAAACACACAGGGCACATCTTCAGATTCATGGCAAATAATACAAGTTTCCTTGCGAAATTCTTTTTCATGACACACTTGGCATTTTCAAAATGGTCGCAACTGTTTTAGTGAGTGATATCCTTTTAGGAAACTGTTTTCTTTCAAGTGTGTGGTGGATTTCTTACTCCCAGTATGAACAGGCATCTGAATGTTATAGTACTCAATTAGGCTGTGAGCTATTTATTCGTGCAAGTCCAGGTACGTTGTTGTCTTGAATGAATTCAGAGCTCTGTAAATCACTAAACAATTGTGTATGCTTACATCCAGTATTATAAAAATAATTTCAGATAACATCTGTTTTTCGTAAAAAGGGATAGCTTGAAATACCTAATTCACCGCACCCATATTTGACTTATTTTCCCTAAAATTGGAGCCTACAAGTTATACTGGAAATATACATATTGAGTATTTTGATAAATGAGAAGAGCATATTTAGCGTAAGGGCCATTCAGGTATAACAA
Source organism: Mantis religiosa (assembly GCA_030765055.1). NCBI lineage: Eukaryota > Metazoa > Arthropoda > Insecta > Mantodea > Mantidae > Mantis > Mantis religiosa. The sequence continues at coordinate 157,702,307 of CM060956.1, forward strand.
AACGTAATTCAAAAACAAAGTATGAGGTAATTACCTATCAAACTGTGGAACATCCCTACAAGTACACTTTATACGAAAATGGGAATAATGGAGAAGATTCATATACAGTTGTAAATTAATGGTTGTTACATCATTTTCAAGAAATTTAGTAACAGTTAAGTTCAAATTAATTCATAACACTATTTGTAGTTGGTTTTTTAACACTCTGTCATTTACATTTTAATTTTTTGAGGAACTAGTTTCAGGAGCTGTTGCCTCCATTTTTAACTTTTCAGCCATTTTTATAGGCTTTTGGTTCTTGAAGTACCCATTCTGCTTTGTTTATTTATAACAGCAACTGCTATCATTCTGGAAAAACTTAAAGAAGATTGTCTAAAATTACTGAACCTGCAAGATAATCACATCCAGTTTACAATGGAAGTAGAAAGACACAACAACCTACCCTTTTTGAACCTCAAGATAACTAGAAATCGTCATGGTGTAGATTTTGGAATATACAGGAAGCCCACACACATAATTACATGAATAAAAATGAATACAACTCAGTTTCACATCAACTAGCTGCATTTAGAAGTCTAATTCACCAGCTATACAACATCCCACTGAGTAAGGAGGAGGTTTTGAAAGAACAACACATAAAAGACATAGCGGTATTAAATGGATTGAACCCAGTCATCATAAGGAGCATGATGAAGAGAAAGGAAAAACTGAAGATAATATCAAAATATACCAATCTCACACCACTTAAAACACAAATTGGCAATATAGAAAATTCACCTACCATCCATGGGCTTTTAGAAAATTGGAACGAATCTTCAAAAGACTAAACTTAAACCACTAAAAAATTCAATTCTTAACACTTTGAAAACGGAAATTTATCAGGTAAACTGTGAAACTTGTGATAAAAACTAAGAGAAACTTAGTACAAAAGTGAATCGAGAAGATATTGACACATTGCTTCACTCACACTGTTTATTCACAGGACATGTTTCAAGAGCTTGCTCCTATCATCAGCTGATTCTCGATTAGTGCAAGTTGTAGTGGTTTCCTCTTTCTCTGTACTGTCAATAGATGGCGTGGTGTACTTGTCAAAGAAGTCCGGTGGTGGAGTTTCATAATTCATTACTCTATGACGAGTTTTGTTAATGAAGATTTTTTCCCATACTTGGAAACATCTCTAATAAAATATGTTAATCTGCCCATAGAACTTTTCGTATAATAGTGTTGGTATTTTCAGCGAAGGCATGCTTTGCATGTAGACAACGCTCGAACCGTGACATCACGCCCGCCAAAATTGCTACCTCATGAAAGTACATCTTTACACTCATACATTTTGGTAAACGACATTTTGCTTTTTCCTACAGATTTCAGAACTGCACCGTTAGCAACAGCCTGCTAGGTTACGTCATCGGTAACCATGTTATGTATGGCCGTTTTAACACAATATAACCTAGTCATTTAGGTTAGTGTTAATATTTTTAGCAGCTCCAGCAGACTTCACAAAGCTCTTGCCATTATCATACAGGTTAATCTATCCACATAATGCATTCGGATACTCCCATCCCATTCATGTACAAAGTTAACATTATAACACATCCACAAAACATTATAAAACAGTACTTTCTGTAGAATTGGGTGAAATTACATATTGTCCGAGAGCAAAAACACGAAGTGAGGAAACGAAACAAACGCGAGGGCAGAATTTGGCACATGATACACATTATAAAATTACCAAAATTTCGCTTAAAACTTCGCAATAACTTAGAGTTAAAGTATACAATTTTGTATTGACTTCTAAAATAATGTGTACATATAATTACACTCCTAAATATGCTAAAACCTAATTTCGCAACTAAATTCCAAAGCTTACCTTCCGGTCCACTCTCGATTTGCCTGCAGAATGAGAAAGATAGATGATAAAATGTTGTGCAGGTTGGACAATTATATCAACATTATTGGATTAAGTTTCCTCAAAGTGTGATTAAAACATACTTTAGTAATAAGCTTCCCCAAGTGTCATCGGAAACGCAAATTATATTTTCAGGTGCTCATACCTTCTACTTCATTGATAATTACAATTTTAAAAATATTCTGACTGAATAACAACACAAAGTTGTGCCAAATTCACTTCATTTGTTACAAGAACCTTTAGCCCAAAGCACAGATTAATAAGCCAACATGATTGGACCTAAGTGTCATCAGAAAACCAAATTATACTTTTAGATGCTAATAAGTTCTATTTCATTGATGATTGAAATTTTAAATATATATTGTGACTAAATTACAATACGAAGTTGCACCAAATTCACTTCTCTTTAACCTTAACCTCAATGCAACGTTACAAACCTTTTCACTTTTAACAAACACAAAAAGTAAGTACGTCTCCTTCCGTAGCACTGTGACTTTTTATCTGTGTGGCAACAAAGCTCCACTTGCATAAACAGAACCATTCACTAATAGCCCAATAATAAATTCAGATACCTATTACAGGTATATTATCCATTTACTTTAATCCAGCCACACGGTAGTTAGACCATGAGAAGCACGCCAAAACTGATGGTTAGAAAAATTAATTCATCTTCAAAGTTATTCAGCTGTTTTCAGTGAGAGTCTGATGTGACATAAAAGAAATTGTGGCAAGACGAAAGTAAACTCTATAGCAAAAGTGTACTAGCGTCAATATTGTAAGAGGTTACCAAGATAAGCTTACTGATCCAGAGAAGTGTAGTGTAATGGTTATTTTGTTTTTCTATGGCATCGGATACAACTCAACTCCATGCTGGCAGGCTATTTGGAACAGCCCCAAGGGTGGTCAAATCGTGTACCTGCTCTGGGAAGAGCTTAACCACGTAGTGGCAGGATGTGGATGTTGCAGAATGACGGGTGTAGTTTAAGTGGGGGTAGTGTAAGGAGGTAGCTTGTTGCTCCTCAGGGAATGATGAACCAGGTGCTATGGACAACGTGCACCGGTGGTGGATTAGTTAAAAAAAACTGGGAAGAAGGTATGTATAATTTTGAATATTCCAGAATAAAATTTTGGATTAGCTGAAATTTAATTTAGGCTGGAATGCAGATCATGTGGTTACCGGTAGTGACTGCAAGACATGCGGGGTAACCGGTATCGCTTTAAGCGATGCTCACGAGGTACATAATCCCCAAGGGATCTGACGAGGGCGCTTTGATGTTGGGGCAAACCCTCGAAGAATTTTGTTTTTCTATGGCATCGGATACTAGAATTTCATGAACATGTTTATACTTCCTGTAGTAATACTATAAGCCTCGTGTTAGCCTCATAAATAATCTATAAGATTTTATGGAACCTGCAGATAAGAGCGCTAGTATCTCGAGATTCCGGATTTAACTATGATGGAGTTACGTAATGTTAATGTAGTTTCGTCCAAGAAAACTACGCAAAAAAACGATTACTCCTTTTTGGAAGCAATACAGGCAATTTTTAAACACGTTGGATCCTGTTAATCAGAAGGAAATTGAAAACAATCTTTGAATCTATATACCATTTATATTTTCACTGCAAAAGGCTTAAATATTTCTAACAATTTAAGTTAATTGATGCTAATTAATCGTTCTTCTACACTAGACGTGTACAGGCTAAGGTTTTGGATATATAGTCAACCTAAAAAATTTGATGGCATGGTCTGGAATTGAACCACGGATCTCCCTATTTCCATCTGGTTGCACTTAACCATTGAGCTACCATGGGCAACTTGCCGTCATGACATTAAGTTCTCCAATTGAATTGTATATTTCCCCGGTAAACCACTAGGGGCCCTCGTATTAGAGATACACCGTTTATGGTGACTTACTATTGTAAGTACTTGATTCACAGGCTTTTTTATTAAGTTAATTGATGGAAGTTAATCATTTTTTCACACTAGCCATGTGTAGGGTGAGGTTTAATTTACAGAGAGTTAAACTGACTGGGATTTGAACCACGAATTTCCTGGTTTCTGTCCCCTAGTAGTTTACCGGGAAAACATACGAGTCAAGTGAACTTAATGTCATTGCGGCAGGTTGGCCACACGTTCCGGAAAAATTTAAAAGCGTGTGTGCGTGTGTGTGTATTTAATGCTCAGAATTTGATGATAAAATCATTTTTCTTCTTGCTTCCCAATATTTGGAGACTAGATCTTGATTTTGGAGAGTTTCACATACAATTAGATGATCAATGTTCATCAAATCGTCTTTACCACATAAACAGCACTGTGGAGAAGTTGTTAATCCAAACTTGAATAAATGTCCATTCAAACAATCATGGCCTGTGATTAATCTGAACATTGCTACTGAAGATTTTCGAGGTTTGGATTGGATTAGTGGGTTTTAGGTCCCGACGACAACGTGGTCATTTGGGCTAGTTCTGGAATTGTCTTTAGTTTGTTTTGGAGATCTTTCCAATTAAGTTTTTCAGAGGAAATTAGGTACTTATATAGTTTTGTGAACATGTTTTTGATTAACTGTTTCATAGGGGATATTTTGTTTCGTTGTTTGAGATATTTTGGAACCCTTCTTGGCCAACATATCTGCTTGCTCATTGCCAGAAAATCCACAGTGAGATGGTATCCATTGGAAAACCATATGTATATTTAAATTTTGAAGATGTTTAATCATATTATGAATTTCATTTATCTTTTCGGTTTTTGGGTTGTCATTTGAAATAATAGCCTGAATAGCTGCTTTAGAATCTGTTAAGAAAACTATGTTGGAAAGCTTATTTGTCCAGGCAAATAGATTTTGTAAGGAAGTATAAATTGCATCAATTTCTCCATCAAAACTTGTTAAGTAAATTCCAACATGCTTATAGAAAGAAAAGAATTTACAGGTAGCTCCTGCTCCATCTTCTTGATTATAAAGAGAGCCATCTGTATAGATGTATGTCCATTTGTCAACTGGATATCTTACATTTATGGTTTCAAGGGCATATGCTTTAGCTTCTGTAGATGAGTATTCCTTCTTTTTAAAATCTGCAAGTAAATCTAGGTTGTGTTCTAATTCAGTGATGTTCAGTGGGTTATTAAGAGACATGAAAGGTTCTATTTTGGATGAGTAATATAGTTTATTTCTTAGTTGTTGAACTTTCTGTATGAAGCCTAATTGAGTTTTCAAACTGAAGGTAGATGTGTGTTTTACCCATTTATTATTCTCTGGAATTCTTAAGAGCTTTTCATATGTTAAAATGGTTTGCATTTCTAAATCTATCATTATGGGTCTGTTACATGTAAATGCTTGTAAGGTTATTATAGTAGTAGTTTTTATAGCTCCAGTAATTAACCTAAGAGCTTGATCTTGAGTGCACTCCAATATCATGGAAGTTGAAGATGATGTTATCAGTAATTAAGAACTGGCCTTATATATGTATTATATGTAGTATTTAATGTAGATCTTCCTGCAACTCTTTTTAATATCTTAAAACGGTTAATTGCTTTATCTCTAATTTTTTCAATGATTTTTCCAAGTTAATTTTTTGTCAAACAATATTCCGAGATATTGAGCATTTTCTATTCTGGTTAGTTTGATATTATCATAACTTAGGTAATATTGGGTTGTTTCTTTCTTAGAGAGAAGAGCTGATAGTTACTTTTCACAGTGTTTACTTCCATTGTTTAAGGGTATTCAAAGAATTTTGAATATTTGTCTTTAGAATTTCAAGTTTGCCTGATTTCCAAATTACTAAGTCATGGGGTGTAAGGGATAGTGATGCGCCTCTTATAGCCTCTCCTATCCAAATCCCATCCTCTTCCTGCCCGTGGTGCACCCTGCTTTAACAGATGAGGCTCAGGGAACCGAGTTACAGTAGTACAACTGTTCCATCAAAATGGAGGAAATGCAATTTATAAATTTATTGCTGACCTGTCATGGCAGTAGGAACGTCCTTCATCAGGCAAATGAAGGAAAGGCCGGTGATATCATAATAATTTGCCAAGCCTGATCCAGCGGATCCGTAGAACGACAGGTGTGTTCCCTCCACAATATGAGGGTTAAGAAGGTACGATTCAACTGCCTACTTATAAAAAAGAGGTGTCCATAGGAAACGGTTGAAACCTGCTCAACAAACAATGTTTATGTCTCTTTCTACAAATTTAAAAGCATTGTTTAGTGTCATTAATCGACTCCCTTTAAATTTAATCCTTTAACCATTTTTATCTACAACTGGTTTATACACACAAATAAGGTTTGTGTTGTAGGGTAGTTCATATATCACTTTGACTAAATAACATTTTATACGAACTAGATATTTAAAACTTATTTGTTGGTGCATCAATGATTTATTGCAGAACAATGCAACATATAACTAACTTCATGAAGTACTAAATTGGAATTCCTATTTTCACTGTAATAGTCTCCAACCAATACCTGAATGAAGTATCAGCTATGGTGCATCCTAAATATGAACTTTCTTCTTTTCTGTCTTCTACTGCTTAGCTGGAGGAGGGGGGAGGGGGAAACAAGAGCAGGATGGCTCAGGTAATTTTGTCTGTGGTCCGCATTTGATTGTCGTGACCAGCTTACTCAACCCATGGATATTTCGGGGATTTTCCAGGGTCACCATGCAAATGCTGGGCAAGTCAATTACAACCCACAAATTTCCTGCCCATCCATTTCATCTCCATATCATGTCATCTTGTGGTCTCTTTCAGAGTATAAGTGTTGACTGGTGTCTCAGAGCTGCCATGATTCCTTTGACCACCCTCTGTCTCCTCTCACCTCATCCTACCTCCCGGGGATGCCCCACTTGGGGCTTAGGTACAATAAACTACAGTTTCCGGTGCTGAATCCCCTCTATAGTAATCCTAATCCTAGCTGAAGAAATACAGTTTTACCAAAATTCCTAGAATTGTGCATTATATGAAGGATATATTTCTTAGTAATTAACATAATTCGTCAAGAGATTAGGTTAGGAAATTCTTTCGTGCAAGCATACAGTGATAGGTCCCATATTCACAATTAGCACAAACATACATATATGGTCAAGTTATTCTCAGGAAATAAGCCAGGTGAAAATACGATTAGAAATAGATGTTTCAGGAGTGTGCATCTCTCCCATCATCAGGATATTTATTAAATGTTATAACCACAAGGAAACATTTGATATATATATATTTTTTTGTTATATCCAGTGTTTCATTTGTGATCATAACATTCAGGGACGTATTTAAGGGGTAGGGGTTCCAGGAGTCTGGACCTCCCCCCTCCAAATGATTTGTCATTTCAAACTTTTAATAAATATTTGAAATAAAACTTAGTTTAAAATAAATTGAAAATGTTTATCCAAGCTTTTCATCTTAACGTCTCTATTCAGTGTCAGGCAGACATAAAATTATTTAATAGAAATGAAAAGTTATTGTATAGCAGCTGTAGAACTCGTTAAAACACACAAATAATGTCAATTACAATAATGTATTGCAAAGTTAACCAATTCCGATATATTATAATTTGTTGGTTAGAATTCCCAGATACTTAAGGTATGTAATTTTTAACTTCTATGTTTCTATTCCCTTTTTCATTCAAGGAGAACTAATACTTCAAATGCATAATCAGTGGTTCACTTTTTAAATATCTGATTACTGCTTATATCACTGTATCACACATATAAGAACAAAAAATTGCAATGTGCAAGGCCTTTCTACAGACTTTATCCAAAGAAACAAGACAAAAACAAACTAAGAACAATTAGTAGAAGCCTGGGTGGAGAAAGTCATGTGAATATATTACATGTGTTTCCATTTTTTACTAACATGATAAAAAGCACATCCCTGATTATTTATTTATTAAAAGCAAATAATTTAATGTAGATCTTTTGTACTCCCCCCCCCCCCCCCCCCCCCCCCCGCTGGAAATTGACTTCTAAACACGTGCCTGATAACATTCCATAAATATCCTGATGGGAGAGATGCACACTCCCGAAATGCCAATTTCTAATCGTCTTTTCACCTGACTTGTTCACTGAGAACAACTTGAGCATATTTGTCGCCAGGAAAGCTTCAGGTCTTATTATACATATATGGCTTATATTTATGGTCTTCTATGATTCAAATAGTTTTTGCCTTTGTTGTTTTTAGCAGGTTTAATGTTTAAGCTATTGTTGCAAAGTAATGCGAACACTAAACAATACCTAAATATTTAAAATGCTTTGTACTTATGATTTCTTATAATAATCTATAAACAGTACTGAAATGAAGTACGAGTGTTGGTGCTTTCGTAACATACATGTTCAATAATTTAATAAAAAGAAGGCTACTTTAACTCTGGACATTTGTTTACTTTGGAAGTTAATGGAAAGTTATAAGTTGTAGGACTTCCTGACCCAAACCAACATTTCAAAGGTTACATGGCAGAAAATAAAATGCAAAAGCTTGATTACAAGATAATTATGTCGGGGAAAATGAATTTCATGACAAACATTTCTTCAAGATGTTCTTTATTACCATGTAAATGATAAGAGGTCAAAGGTTAGCTTAGGAAACTCTTTATTAATTTTCATGTAAGCATACACTTTTCATTACTTTCACAAATTTATGGTTTCACTTTACGATGCATGAATGATATTAGGTGATCTACCACCAGTGTGTTCTTTATTCCTTAGAGCTTCTAAATCAAGAATCACTAACAGTGCGTCCATTTTTAAACAAGGAAAGAGTATCATTGCTGGCGCTAACATATTCTCACCTTGTGTTAACCTTAATTTTCAGCCATTGTACCGTCCCTCTCAGTTGTTTCTCTGGATACAACAAATTGAATGACAAGTTTCTTCACTTTAACAAATTGGAATTGTTCCATTTTAGTAACCATGAAACGTTTGTTTTTCCTTTACTGTTTGTTATATTAAATCATAATAGTCATCTTTCTTGAATAGTGACATAACCTTTGATTTTGCTATTTTGATGGTACTGAAGTTCCTCACTTTTGGAAAGAATGAATGACGAGACTCTAAAAACGTATGTCTAATGTCTTGAACTATGTATGATGAACCAAGGATGCCCAAAAAGTTGCAATTTTGGCTCCCGTAAGTGTCTAAGCGACAAGGTCATCACTAGGGCAAGGCATTTAATGATTTTACATCCTTTAATGCTTTTAGCAATAGACCTACTTCTAACAACAGAAGTAAAGATACAGACAGGAATGCATGAGAGACCATAAAATAATGAAAAGAAAACTGGAACTTGACAATTTATTAAACATACCTGATCAAAATATTCCCAGTTAACTTTATAGATACTTAAAAAAAAAAAAAAAAAAAAAAAAAAAAAAAAAAAAAAAAAAAAAAAGGACAAAACTCCATTTGTTTTGTTCTCTTGTATACAGTCAGATTTTTAAAAGATAAGTGAAGGGTTCTGTTTCTCCATGTGGGTAGTGCAATGTTGCCTAACAGCAGATAGGGAGTAACACAGATCCCCTTCTTTACCCTCTCAACACTCGAAACTTAAACAAGGGTTCGAGCTAACTCACCTCAACAAAAATTTGCACAGTTAATCTGCATTAGCCTACTTTAAGAACAAAAGTATGTTGTCCTCACATTCATTGCATTGTGTGAGATCCTTTAAATAATTTTTGTACTATGTAACTAATATTCCATATTTACCGTTATTGTTTCTATGTATCGTGAGTTGATAATCATGCACTAGTGTGGTAGGTACCATATGGGCAAGATTTCTTGAGCGCTGGATTTACGGTGTGGTGTGGGTTCAAGGGTAGAAGAGAGAGCTAACACGCTTTTGTTTCTGCAGTGTGTTCAACCTTGAAAAAAAAAAAACAATTCAGCCAAATTGTGGTAAGATAAGTGAAGATGCCAAAGGTATGAGATGTGGCAACAAACAATTGAATTCCATCCGATATGCTGTATTATATATTTACTGTTATGAAAAACATAAAAGTAGAAAACAAATGTTATGACATTTATAAACACTCACTTGCTTTGTGATGCTTCGGTTTCCAAGTCTACTGCGTCAATTTCATCGCTGGTATCCTCTAATGTGTTAATAATTTCATTGATTGCATTTTCTATTACACCATCGTTTCTCCAATATTGCATTTCCAGCTCTTGGACCTTCTTATCATATCCTTCCCAATTCGTCACTTCTATAGCAAGTTTCCGCAGATTTGTGGCTCTCGTTAACATTGCATACTTTGTAAACATTCTTTATTTTTGGCTACACCAGCTTAATTGCATTCAGATCACAGTTATACGAAGGTAGACAAAAAATAGTGTGTCTCCTTTTGAGAGCCATAACAATGACAAAATAGTCTTGCTTTAAGATTTGTTGTGAACTGGGTACCTAAAACTTAACCTCAAAATTGCTAAAAAAGAAATGGCATCCATGTGAAAACTTAGCACATTAGCCACTAGATGTCACAGTATGTATCACATTTCCTGTTTAAAAGTCATGTGTTTACGGAAATAGGCGAAACCTACCGAATGAGGACATGGGGCCCGAACGCTCAAGATATCTTGCATATATAGTATTTCTCCATAGCAACACATAGGCCATTCATGTTCTAAAATCTAACATTTATCTTCAAATATATTAATATTTTAGTTAATATCTTAACCACTAAAATTCAGATTGATATAAATACACATAATGAAAAAAATACACTTGTGGTAAGCACACAGCGGAATCTGGGCACAAGTGCCTAGTTCTTTGAAACCTTCCCCCATTCTGTATACATTAGTATTGCAATATACTGTTACAAACGACTTTGTCTATTGACGTCTTCATATCACCGCCGCCAATATGCTGGAATTTTGACCCACAGGAATTCTTTTAAATGCAAGCATATCTACTGACATGCTGTTATCTTGGTTGCAAGGAATAAACGGTTCACTGATAAGGAGCAAACTCTCGCATTCCTGTTCAAATAATTCCCAACGAAAACAAATTCTTTAGTCTTGACTATACAATGTAACACCCAGACCGTAAACGGATACTTGCTTTGGGCTATGGATCCTCGGTCTACCTCTAATCCTACCGCCACTACGTCTTGCTTCCATAACAAATTATTTTGTTTTCACAAAGTAGGCTAACAACACACAATGCAACAGAACACAAGCAAACTCTGTCGCCCACACAACTAGCGATAACAGACCTGGGAGTACATTCACCATTGTAACCAATCTGGCAACCTTTGTTTACGTTACCATAGCAACAACAATCCCCTCCCACCCTTCGCATCCCTTGCTTGATAACCTTCGTGTATCTTCTTTTAAAAATCAGACTGTAGCTATAAATATTTAGGTGAATGATAATTGAACAAAAGTAACAACATAACCAAATAAGCACAGCTCTACGTGCTGAACCTCCATGCACACCCTGTTTTGTTTGTTGCACATAATGTTGGCTCTGGGGGGAGGGGGGGGGGGTCAGTAGCATTTAGCAATTTAACTTCAGCTTCCTATAAGAACATGTTGCTTATACAACATCACATGGATTGGGAGGCAATAGTCTTGCTATAATGAGAAACTGCCTCTTATAAGTAAAAACAAAGGTAAAACTACATATGACTGACCGTCGTCTGATGGCCTCTTTGGCTGGAGTGTTGCCAACAGAAAAACTTGCTAATGCTGAAGCTAACATTGGGTAACCCAACTAGCAATACACTATGAAAGATAGCTTTAATAATATAATTTTTTTAATTTCTCCCTTCCTCACCAATGCTGGTGTTAGGTCCCTCTCAGAGAGAGGGAGCTGAAGCATATTGACCTTTGACCTGATGAATGAGATCAAGGTTGGGGGGTTGGCACAATGCCTGGGATGGATGAATGATGGAGCAATTCGTGGAATGATGGTGGGGGAAACCGGAAGACCTGGAGTAAACCCACCCCAATGCCATGTTGTCCACCACAAATCCCAATTTGCGGTCCACTGGGATCGAAACTGGGTCACCTAGGTAAAACCCATGCAGTCTAACCACTCAGCCATGGTGCAGCTATATAATTAATAAATATTAATAATTTGAAATATTTTGATACTCCTTAATAATTTTATGTGTTGCTGAAACAATGTTTTCTAAAATAAAATTTGTGAATTTATAGATCAATGCAATTACTTTACCATATATAAAAAAACAAAAACTGTCAAGCTTTTGATCCATTTAAAAGTTAAATTCAAAATTTCATACAGGTTCTTCAATCTGTGCACGATATTGGGTTAAACTATAGAAAGGCTACATTCAAATAGTTTGATATGGAACGACTTCATAGAAAATCATGTTGCCAACTGTAGAGTTCACAATTATGCCAACAAAGCAAAATGTTGCCAACACATTTTCTTTTTCATGTTATAAATTAGTGATACTGTAATGCATATGGAATTCAGGGCAAAATAAGAGTTTAAACCTTCGCTTTTTGTACTCGCATCTGCACTATTTTCATGATAATTTTGGATCCTCCAGAGAATGAACAAGGTGAACGCTTCCATCAAGTAATCAAAGAGATGGACAGGATCGATGGAATACTCCGAGTGGACTAGTGTTGGTGCCAGAAAAGGGAAGTTCTTTTATCAGGACTTAAGCGTAAATCAGCACAACCGACTTTCCAGCCAAGGAAAATGTAACTTCACACCTTATTCAACAGATATACAAGTCGAACATTTTTTAATTTATTATTTTGCTTTTTTTATTCATTTTCTAGCACACAGTTATCATATAAAGTCACCATTTTCAAATAATTATTAGTGATTTGTGAGAAAACCTTACATGATAGAGAAAACTGGAGAGCATCATTCAATTTAGCACATTGATATTACAGAAAGCTCTCAGATTGCTAACCGCTAACAAATTATATTTTGCAGTTATTAATGTAAGAATCTGTTTAACTTACTGTTATGCAACTTGGACCTTCGAAAACATTTCTTAATGACGTATAACACATCCACAATAAGAACAATTTTCATTATTATTCTCATAATTATAAACAACATACTAATGCACTAATCAAATTAAAAGAAATTGAAACTAGCAAGACTAAAACTGGTAATGAGTTAGTTACTAACACTCCCCACATGGCAACCTTGGCCTTCGGGGTAACCTCACCCCACCAAGTGATGACCGGACCCATTTCTCAGGTGGAGGCACCCAGAGGGCGGTGTCCATTACCTCCGATGATAGGGTGATACTGAAGATGGCGGTGAGGTGAGAGGACCTACAGTTTTTACCGTGGACTCCGAACCACGTTGGGCATAGGGGATACTTCACGTGTGCTAGACAGAGGTGAAGGCGTGGATAGGGCCGACTTAAAATCGCCAACCCCAGAGCCGGGAATCGAACTCGGGACCCTTAGAACGGGAGCTGCGAACGAAACCACCGCGCTACCCCGGCGCCCCCAAAACTGGTATTGATACACTGCCAGTTTCCTTACATAGTGCTGGTACTTTCAGCATGCTTTCACAGTTGGCAACACCTCACCCATGACGTCTTCTTGCCATATTGTTATCCCATGTTCATTTTGAAGCGATACTAATATTAATAGAATAAAAATAATATAGGTTGGCAACATTTCATTGCCTCTGCATACTTAAGAACTCTGGACTTGACAAGAGCTTGCTACGGTTGTCATTGCTTACCTGCCATTCTCTTAGCAGACGACGAACACTCACCTGCAGTAATACCCAAAACAATTTGTGAGGAGCTTTTCGGTGAATAACACAAAGGTGGAGAAAATGCTGCAACCTTGTACACAATGTCAAAGAAACATATCCATCTGATGGATTAATGAATATTGCTATTGACAATTTCATAATTACAGCAGATGACTCGTGATCAGACGGATCTGATACAGCTTTGGGATTTCATTCATTATCAAAAATCGAACAGGACTAATGTAATCCGGCGTAAAGGTGTGACCGATTACTCTTAAATAAGTCAAATTACAACCAAAACTTATGGTTTCTTTTCCAACTTGTACAGTTCTACATATTTTGGTACACAATATATTGCCTTCTCAACACATTTCAGAACTGTGCAGTTGGCAACAGCCCACTATAGATTACGTCATCGCGTATCCTTGCAGTAATGACATGTGTGGCCGCTACAAGATAACCTAGACATTTTGGTTGTTAGTATTTTTAACAGCTCCAGCAGCCTAAACAAGGCTCGTGCAGCCATTCTTCAGGATAACCTATCCATATTTTTCATTCGAATTCTCCATTATTCGTGCGATTAGCTGGTAGAAATTTTTGTGTGGGCCTGGCGACGTAAACGATTACAACAAAAATTTACTCAAAGTTAGAGAAACTTGCGATTTTAATAAACTTGAGACAGTATCTCTACCGATAATATTGTATGTGCATTACAATGCACGATGCCTTTCCTTGGATCACCTTGGCCACGCCCAATGGTGGATTATACGGAATGATATTACATTTTTATCCGAAGAAATCCGTATATAACATTAAACATTAAAACACATCCACAAAATATTATAAACTAGTACATTCTATAGAATTTGCTGAAATTAGATATTGTTCGACAAAACATAACATAAGGTGAAGAAACGAAACAAAAGCGAGGTCAGAACAATGTACTACAAAGCATGTGATATACCAATACCACTATAAAAGTAAGAACATTTTAGTTAAAACTTCGCCCCACTTAAAGTATAATTTTTTGTATTGACTTCTAAAGTAATGCCTGCATAGAATTACACTTCTCAATAACCTAAAATCTAATTTGGTAACTGGGTTCCTAAGCTTACCTTCTTCACCATAATAGAGCCGCCATCATAATGATAAGAAGGACCTGTGCACGACCTGTGAGAAAGATAGATACATAAATGTCGCGCAGGTTCGCCAATTGTACCAGTTCAAATTCACCAACATTATTGCATCAAGTTCCGTCAAGGAGTGTTAAAGACACAGACTAATAAAGATTTAACAAAAACATTCTTTTATACTAAACTTGCCTAAATGTCATCGGAAAAGCAAATTATATTTACAGATGCTGATACCTCCTGCTTCATTGATAATTACAATTTTAAATATATTCTGATTAAATAACACGAAGTTGCGCCAAACTCGT
The DNA here is from genome assembly GCA_030765055.1 of Mantis religiosa. NCBI lineage: Eukaryota > Metazoa > Arthropoda > Insecta > Mantodea > Mantidae > Mantis > Mantis religiosa. The sequence goes on from CM060956.1 coordinate 157,717,334, forward strand.
TTCACTTGGGTTTTAGCACAAAGCCATGTTCACTTTTTCCATATACACAGAGAAAACGTGTCGCTCCGTAGCGTTGTGCTTTTTTATGTCTATGTGATAACATTACCTCACGCTACACATAACTTTTGGACACATACAGAACATTTCCCTAATAACCATTTAATAAATCCAGGTACCGATTACGGTTGTAGTATCAATTTTGAAACAATGTTATGAGCTTTTCAGGAACGTTCCTTTAGTTGCTGTGGTTTATTATGTGTTTCAAATGGGAAGGTGTTTGTCCTTGAGCGCTACCAGGTGAGCAGCCAATCGTAGCCCGGGGTGTTGTCGTATTGCATTCTCCCTATGTGGTGTGTGACGAGCGCCAAACTAATCAATCTCTAATAAATACTATTCGCTCCAAGACAAAAATTCAGATTTTACGAAAACTGATCCATGTAGAAGGTAATGTATTTAACATAACCGTAAAAATCGATTACTTTTAGCTCAAATAGTTTTCTTAATACAAATAAAGTAGCTGTCATTATATTATTACAAAGTATTGCGACGTAAGCACTGTAATGAGTATCATTATTGGTTGGCAAGTATGCGTGAACGTATATTTGAAATTACTCAGAACTGAAACGTAAACATTTGACACGACGTGATAAAAGAAATATATACTTTGAATAAGCCAAGGTGTTTGTTAAATTCCATGAGAGGAAACAATACACTTCTTGCTGGTCTGAAAGAACGTGTCTGGTCACATTATATCTTTGTTTATGAATAGTTCGTAATCTCTATTTACTTTAGAGAGTTCAAAGCAGCATTATTCAGTTACTCTTCCATGAAAAAGTGTTTCAGCTGGATCAATGAGACACGATCCACCTTCCCCCTTACTACTGCTAGAACAATCCAATTGAGTTAATGCGGGCTCAAATTATGTTGCAAACAGAAATGATATTTTTAATCTGACTTACTGAACGAAGAAATTGACAAGGAACACAGCAAGACTGGGAAAACAGTGAGACATCAGATAAACTACAAGAGTACGACTTTTGGACAGAAATAGCACATAACGAGATTTTCGAACCTATCATCATAAATTTGCAGTACTCAGACGTTGAAGACGACAATGACGAATTATCTGTTAACGTAAGTAACATTCACAGCTATACGCATGCACCGCTGGTATTTTCGTTGGATTAGAAAACTAAGTAGTTCATAAACTATAATTAAATTTAAACTAAATATTTAAAACACTTGTAAAATATACGAATATTCATGTTGGAATTGTGAGTACAACTGCATTATTATAAAACTTTGGAAAAATCAGTTTGTGTTCCCTTATATCTAGTAATACCAACACTCACAGGTTTGCCAGGGAGAGGGAAATATAAAAAGAGTGGGGATAATGAGGTGGCAACGGTACACGCTCTAATGCATCTGATTGGCTACAGGCGATAACTCTTCCCATTTGAAACACATAATAAGTGCCACATTCCATATTGGACATGAAAGACAGCTTAATTCTGTTCAGATATCTCTTCATTAGACGTCGTGTTCCTTTTGTTTTAAATATTAGGTATGGGAACACATCCTTGTTTCCGTTCGGAAGGAAGTCATGCTAAGAGATTTTATGCCCGAAACAAAACCCATCGCCCTTCGCCTAGTTTCATCAGCGTCTCCTGAGATACGAGGCTAAGATATAGTGTGTCTTGCTGTTTGAGTCGTCTGAGACATGCAGTCATTGATAATCGTCAGGAATGCTTAAATAAAAGCACAGTAATATGAAGAAAATTGTTATCATAGCTATTTATTGCCGCATTAATATTTAAATATGCCACAAGAATATTTGTGACGGCATGTAAAGTCAATCATTTAACCAGATAAAAGGGTACCGTGTTATCACTCGATAAGAAAAAGAAGCACTATGTTCAAAATGGAACAGAGCAATATACCGGGATGAATTTATGACTACATGATCTTTACCTTATTATATAAAATTGCTCAAGAAACATCTTATCACTGTTCGAACTTACACGTGTGATTGTTTTACTTTAATCCCACCACGTGGTAATTAGACTGTGAGCAGCACTCCAAAAGCAAAATAAAAAAAGGCCGATTTAGAGAAATTAATACATCTTCAACGCCATTCAGCTCTTTTCAGTGACCACGTGACAGTACTAATAGTGGTTGGTGAATCCGCGAAAGCTGCAGTGAGTTACCATTGTTATATCTTACTGAAATATAACTTCAGTTATAGTAACTTAAACTGTGTAAATAAACATGCTAAGGTGGTATCTAAAGGTTCTGATGTCATTAATGAAATAGCGCCAATACTGTAGGTGATTTCTTGGATGTACTTAACGACCGAAAGAAGGGTAGCATCGTCGTGGCTTACGTGCACTCGAATTAGAACAGGAAAATGTTTGCTGTAGTAATCTAGTATTTTGAACTTTGTGTTGGCATCAGAAATAAGTATATTAGATTTTATGAAACAAGCAGATGAGATGGCTGGCATCTAGAGATTTCAGGTTTGGCTATATTGGAGTTGAGTAATAATATTGAAGCTTAGTAAAAAATGAAAAGAAGCAATGACCTGTTTTTGGAAGCCTTACACAAAAAGTTTTAAATAAATTAGATCCTGTCAACCAAAGAAACTTCAAAATATATTGTTGAATCTACGATACCATTTATAGTTACATTGCCAAGAGTAAAAATATCCAGCAATGCCACAAATGAGTTCTTCGTATAACCAGCATTTTTATATTTAATTAAAATCCTCCAACTTTAAATAAAATCCAACGATGAATGATATCGGTGAAATGAGCCCGTCGTCCATAGCGCTTAGCTGTCCCACGTATATCTTTGAGGATAAGAAAAATGCTAAGAAAAAACATTATCCAGATGATTCGCCCAGACTGGAATTCCACATGGGGTCCTGTAACAGACATTCTACCACATAAGCTACAGAGGCGGGCAAGTTTTTCTTTTATATATTGTAGCAGTCTTGATCACATTCTCTTAGCACTGTAATGTGAATTTTTATTTGGAAATTTACGTCATCCAACGTTAAGCCATATCGGACGATGGATGAAATTGGTGAAATGACGCTGAAAATTAGTCCGGGGTCAATGGAGCTTAGTTACGCGACATTCGTCAATCAGGATAATGGATAACCCCGGATAAACCTTATCCAGGTATCTCGCCCTAACAGAGATTCGAACTCGGGACCTCTTGAACGTGAGGCAAACATGCTACCACCACGCTACCGAGGCGGGCCACTGTGATGTGCATTTAATTATCAGCATACATGGACACACACAGCTTTTTCTAAAGATAACCTTTGTATTTGGAGAACTCAAAACGCGAGTTTCATCTAAATGTCGGTATCAAGGGGGAAATGCAATACTTTTCCTACTTACTGTAAATAAATTGCAGAGAAAGTAAAAATGAATGCTCAATCACAAGTGACTCTAAAGATAAACTTTCGAGTAATGAAGTACAACATACTGTGTTAAATATACTTCACATGTTGATCATTCTAAAATAAAGTGTCGAAATACCGGCATATCAGAATACAGTGAATACTGCGATCGAGATCCGAACTCGGGACCTCTTGAACGTCAGGCAGACACGCTACCGAGGCGGACTTTACTTGATTGTTGAGGGTACAGTTATATTATTCAGTGTGCTTAAGTCATATTACTAGGGATGTTCAATAAAGAATGATCATAATTTTTCGCACTAAAATTCAATCTTATTATATCCTGTTAGCTTAATGTTAAACACGCCGTCGTAGTTTCATTGTTGGTACTCCTGGTTACCACCTGTGAGAACCAGGCAAGTTCAGATATGTTCAGTATCGTCTACCGCTGCAATGCAGATAACATGCGAGGAACAATATGCGGCTTTGAAATTCTGCATTCGTGTCAACAAATCTTCAGTTGAGGGCTATACAATGTTACAGGAGGTCTATGGAGATTCTGTTCTTAACTACAGCACAGCTAAAAGGTGGTTTAAAGCGTTTAAAGAGGGGAGACAATCAATTTCAAATGAAGGTGGAACTTATGATCCAGTACTGCTCTTACGGAAGAAAACATCAACACTGCTGCTGCCATTGTGAGAGAGGATCGACGAATTACCTTAAGAACACTTCTGAAATACTGAACATTTCATTGAGTGCGAGCCACACGTTGGTGACAGAAACATTACACATGAGCCGTGTTTGTGCGCGATGGTTTCCAAGACTGTTGATTTCCGAACAAAATGACAATCACATGCAGGTCTGCATGCAGTTGAAGTTGATGTTAGAGGAATCCGGAGTTTCTTTCAAACGTAGTCACTACTGATGAAAGTTGACTATATCATTTTGATCCTGAGAGCAAACAGCAAAGCTCAGTGTGGAAATCTCCTTCATCACCAACCTCCAAAAAAGCAAAAGTGGTTGCTTCTGCTGGGAAAGATGTGGTCATCTCATTATTTGATATTCATGGAATGGTTTATCGGTATGTTGTACCTGCACACACATCTGTAACTGGACAATACTGCAGGGGTGTCCTGAAAACATTGCAAGTCCATATCAGGTGTAAAAGAGCACATTTCCGTGAAGCAGGTTGGATGCTGCACCACGATAATGCGCGGTCGCATATTGCAAATGTTTTTGCTGGATATCTTGCAAAAATCAACGTGAAGTGCATCCCTCACTCTCCCTATAGTCCAGATTTAGCCCCTGTGACTTTTTTCTATTCCCTAACTAGAAGAGACGCCTTCGTGGGAGGCATTATCCATCATCAGAAGCAGTGGTAAAGGCTGCGGAGGCGATTTTTAAGGATATCTCTAAAATGGTTTCCAGCATGTCTTTGAAGACTGGCAGAAACGCTGGGACAAGTGCATCACATTCAGGAGAGATTATTTTGAGAGGGACCATCAAAATTATGAGGATGAGTAAAGGTACGTTGTCAAAACATGATCATTCGATATTGAACAGCCTTCGTATTTAACATAATGGCGGTCTAGCAGCAGCCGGAGCTTCATGGCTTGCTTTGGAAAGGGAAAGAATTAGACAAAGGTTCACTAACACTTGAGCATCCAACATGCCTTTATTAAGCATTACAAGATGCAAACGTTAATCTAAATCGTCACAAATATCATACAGTATAAAAGGAGAAGTGTTACGTTTGCAATTAGAAAGATGTTACTCCCTAAGGCATTATTAGTCTACTGAGCATTGTTAGTCTAAAACGCTCTGCATGTTTCAATACATTTACATTGTATACTAATATTTTATTTCATCTAGATAAAGAACGACGAGTTAGTTTTCCCTCTATTGTTGTACGGCCATTGGTACTTCATTGCAAAACTGTTGCTCGATGTATCTGACTGATGTGATATTTGTTATACTTCTTAATTCATTGCCTTTTTTTATTTAACATTCAAAATACTGCAAAAAAACAAAATATATACATTCAAATAACGTTTATAACTATTAACGGAACTCCAGTAAATATGTGGAACCCAGAGGATTACCTAAAAGAACGGATAAAAGGTTGTATGCATGCTGAGAACAACCAAAACAGGAAGTCAAATCTGCAAGTGCAGGATTCTGATCGGTTCTCCAGCATCTGGAAAAACTTATAGGTGTGCTCCACCCACTTTTTTGTTAGGAATACAACCCTGGATGTGTACCAATATCAATATTACGCTTTAGCACAACTTTCGGGGCATGTCACTACTAAAAGCACGATGCAACTTTGTTAGTATTACGTAAATTTAAAACAAGGGGCGAAGAAGGGCAAGTGACGAGTGACTTGAATGTTTCAAGACGGAAGGTGGACACATAATTCAGTGAATTATAAAATCACAAAATAATTAATACTTGAAGCTTAGGCGAGGTCGGCATGTTTCTTTCAATGCATGATCTAACCTCTCTTGTAGTTCCGCAGTAACCTTCATAGCAACAAGTTTCGACAGTCTATACCTCCGTAAAAATTTTTCTTCGGATAGCTCCCCAAATAATTTCTCCCCATAGGCCGTACACTATTATGAATGCCATTTAGACAGTCTTAAATATAGCAAATCGACATCAACAGCTGAGTTCATGCTCGTCATCTTGATTATTTCCAATTGTTAAGGACTTAACATTATAAATTTTACTTGTTAGTTTAACAAGAAATTTAACACATGTTACGCTAACACTTGGTGAAATGCAATTTTTGTTTTAAGTGTTGCTAAACTTGTGTTAAGTCTTAACATCTGTTGGTGAAATTGGGCACTATTTTCTTTAAAGTACATAGTTTCTTCTTAAACAAGGAGCCTCCTACTACAGATAATGTGTAGTTGCTTTAGTAAATTTTTACTCACAAAATTATATTGCATAATTCTTCGTAGCTGTTTTGTTAATTACCTTATTTAGTAGATATGGGTGTTTTCTAATGCTACACTGCTGCAGTGAAATGTGACGGTTGCTATGACTCAGGGTAAACAGCTGACGGCGCAGCACAATAAGTCTTTGCTGATAGAGTGATACATAGCGTAATGTTTATATGCGTTCACAATTTAAGCCTGGAGCGAGTAGTATTGTAGACTAAAGATTCGACAAAATCCTGATTTAGGGTGACATTTGGGCCATACTTCTGCAGAATTTGTAATTTCTCGCTTACCAAGGAACATTTATCTGACTGCACTAGAATAGACTGTAAAATGCACAAAGTTCAGAGAAAGACTAAAAGCATAAGTTTATAAAGTATATATTTGTTTCATAAAAAGCTGTCAAATGCCCTATGTTGCGTACAGGAATGGTTTTACAGGTAAAACAGTCGAACTGCAACTATCTCTTGGCGCAGTCACACAAACTATCTTCAGACGATACGTTTTATGAAACATGCAGCTGAAACTGCCAATTATGACGACGGTGTACGTACAGATGTATTATTTTATCTTGAAAAGTGCACAGCGATACACAGTGGTATCTGGACGAGTCCACCTCAGAACGGTTGCAACTGGAGGGGAGGGGAGGTCAGTTGCGAGATACTAAACACGTGCAGAGCTACTCGGCAATACTACAGCTTGTTTCAAAATGTGCTTTTCTACTGGTTCCAAGAGGGCATTTATAAATGACACCTCCTAGCAGAACATTAGGAAAAGTGCTACATTTAAAAACACGAGAAGTAATAACCAATAACCATAGATTTATAAAAAAGGAACAATGGTGTGGGTCAGCTATAAAAATCTGGGGAAGGGTATCCTAGGTAACAGTTGTGTCTGAAAGCAGCTTAGGTGAGTTATTAAGGAAAGAAAAGCCAGTTCCTTTAGGTTCTTTTTTCCTAATTATGCCCTTTGCCGCGACAATATAAAAGATTAAAATAAAGTTATCAATGGAAGTGGAATACTGCCATGATTGCTATTGGATGTTAAAAAGGGACAGCCCCAAACATGCGATATCGAAGAGGGTATTGAGGTTAGGTTATAAATGTGCTTATGATTGATTAGACATATATGACAAATTATATTTATAGCCTAGTTTTTCATAAATAATTCTTGTTGAAAGTAAATTTTATTAGGTTGCACAAATCTTTCACTTCATTTGCTATTTATGAATTGTTTGAAAACCTGACAAGAAGGGAGAAATTGGAGATTATTTTCAAATTCAATTCAGAATCATAAGAATAAATTAATTTAAAAAAAGTTTGAAATGCAGAACGACAACTGAAATGTCAGATGCTCCTAAAAACAGTTTATATATTCACTGCTGTAAACAAGTGAATTACTTTTATCCTGAATTAAGGTAGGAATTTTATAAATTTCATTTTGCAGTTTTGTTCAGAAGCCAATTAGACCTGGAGCTTTGGAACAAAGCTATGTAGAATTCCTTGAATGATCAGTTTTTAAAATCAACTCTTAACTAATTCAATATAAAAGTAACAATACACAGCATTGAGTATTCTAGCACTAACAAAAATGAAAGCTCCTGTGGCCTTCAAGGAGAGACCATGCTTGAGTGGTTTATGTCTAAGCATTTGAACTTTTTACATTACGTATGTTAGACAATGCCTTCCTGGTTTTGTATTAGTCATGATCTTATTAATATCTGTGTCAAAGTAGAAACGAGGACTTAATCAAGAACACACCAGAGTTTTTGACCACACAAATTAAGGTACGTCAGCAGCAAAAACTTACTTGAAACTATTATGAGCCTATCGCTTTTGGCAATGAGGTAATACAATATACCAATGAAACAAAATTTTGGGGGGTAATTATTGACAAATTTTTAACCTGGAAGCCGCATATTCAGTATATTACTGCAAAAATTAATAAAGCCCACTACATAATATCAGTGCTAAGGAAAATTTGTAATACACAAACATTAATGCTGATTTACTATTCATATGTGCAGTCTTATCTTGCATATGGTATCTTTATCTGGGGATCAGCTACCGAAATAAAAGATTTATTTGTAACACAAAAGAAAATAATAAGAAGAATGTTTAATCTAAGCAAAAGGACTCATTGTATGAAATATTTTAAGGAAAATAATATACTAACTCTGCCATGTCTGTATATCTTAGAAACCGTATGCTTTATAAACAACAACATACAATATTTTCAAACAAATAACACTATTCATGAACATTATACTAGGAATGGTGCTAAATTACATATACTGGGATCAAGATCAAATAAAAAACTTAACTCAGTACTTCATAAAGGGGTTCACATGTATAACTTAATCTTAAAGAAAATCGAAAACAATGATAACAAAAGATTCAGAAGAGATGTGAAATCATTTTTAATAAATCAGTGCTTCTATAGTACTCAAGAGTTCTTTGAATATTTTAGATACCAGATTAAGTAGAGTAAATGATTACATAAGAATAATTTTATGATACTAATGGTTGACAATTCATGTAAGTTTTCTGTATTTGTTGACATTGATACAATTTAATCTGATTATTGCATGTAGAATTAATTCTGTATTTTCTGAATTTCTAGTTTGTATTGTTTGCACTGTATCTTGAAAAAGCAAATATTTCTGTACAGAAATTAAATGCTAAATAAATAAATAAATAAATATTAATTAAACATAACTCTATTTTATGGAACATACCACTCCAGAGATATAGGAAACAAAAAAATTGGCTAAAGAGATGGAGGGAATATTGATATGGCTCTTGTGTGAAGCAGTTTTGAAATAAGAAGACAAGAGCTCTCAATCTTATTAAACTGTATTTCCAGCAGTTATGTTTACATAACATTCTCTAATCATTTACTAGCGTTTATAAACTATTTTATATATATATTTATTTTCTAACCATTAATATTAATGAACATTATGGTATCACTAGCTGTGATAAGAAATTTTGTTGGAAATACAAAATGGATGTAACAGAACTCTGTCAAACACATTCTTAAAACACAGGAAAATCTAAGCTACACTAGAAAATCTTTATTCAGTCCATAAAACTAAATGACAGCACTTCAATTAAGAATAATGTAGGACACATTGCATAAATATCAACACATATCAAATGTAGGAATGTCCTTTCCACCTCAAAAATATTAAAAATTAAGTTTTTATAAACATGCTGGAGTATCTGTCCACCTTGGTATTATTACCAATTAAACAAAAGTACATAAAAAATCATTCTAAAAGGGAGAAATTCAACATACATGCATATTAAATTTATAAATTTGTTGAACATCTTGTTTTAACTGAGAATATTAGATCCACTTAAAAAAAAAAAAAAAAAAAAAAAAAAAAAAAAAAAAAAAAAAAAAAAAAAAAACATGAATAGTACAAGTATTGCATCCTCATGGAAATTATGTCAAGTGCTTGGAAAATAAAGAAGCTAATCATATTTATCAACTTATGCCTTTCGGCCACATTTAACTGTCTAGTCCTCAGTTGAAGGACAAGAAAACCCTGTCCTATGTAATTCTTTCACAGCATACAATGTCTGTTCAGCCTGATATGTCCACATGTCAGATCAAGTTTACTAAAGAGTACTCTGATAATTACATTACTAAATGGTTGGGGTTACAGTAAGAATGTGCTGTCTGTTACAGAGAATAAACATCTTTCACAATGTTATGAGTCAGAAGGCTGTCTCATTGAGAATTCTTTACTGTATTATACGACCCTGGAAGAACTTATAAAGAAGATGTAAGTGTGTACACAATTGTCTAATACAGTTGCTACAAGATAAATATGTTGTTAAACACACACACACACACACAAAAGCAGAAATAGAAATACAAGACACCAATTAACCTGAAAAGTACAATTATAACTGCATCATTAAAACAGCCAGAAACATTGTTTTCAGTCAGTAGCACATTCAGTTTTATAAGATGGATGTGCTCTGTACTGGACATAAACGGAGCTGTAATGGTGGCTGTTTCAGAGCTGACTGTATAAGTGTTCGCTTCTCATAGGGGCACATATTTCATGTAGATATACTACTCCAAGTACTCACAAACTGATGTGTGACCTCCTGCTTTTGCATATGACAAAGGAGTTGCGCCATTAATATCTGTTATGTTAACAGAAGCACCATGAGCAATAAGCAGCTTGATAATATCAACGTGTGCGTAATAACAAGCCATGTGTAGAGGAGTGGCACCCTGAACATTCTTATCATTAACATCTGCGGCCTTGTCCAGAAGATATTCACATATTGCTGTATGTCCTTGTTGTGATGCATGATGTAGAGGAGTAGATTTATCCATTTTAGTTATGTTAACAGAAGCACCACGAGCAATAAGCAACTTTACAATATCATCATGTCCTTTATAACAAGCCTTGTGTAGAGGAGTGGCATCCTGATTATCCTGATCATTAACATTTGCCCCCTTGTCCAGAAGATACTCACATATTGCTGTATGTCCTTGTGCTGATACATAATGTAGAGGAGTAAAGTTAAATCGGTTAGTTATGTTAACAGGAGCAACACGAGCAATAAGCAATTTTACAATATCAACATGTCCGAAATAAAAAGCCCAGTGTAGAGGAGTGTCACCCTGAACACTCTTGTTAACATCTGCGCCCTTGTCCAGAAGATATTCACAAACTGTAAAATGCCCACGTTTTGCTGCATAATGAAGCAGAGAGTAACCATGATCATCTACTCCTGATGATCTACTCACTTGTGCTACATCTGTTATAAACTTAAATAGTTCTTGAACTCTTTTAGCAACATTTTGTGTAGCATCTCTGTTTGGTACATTCACTGGAAACTGCAATAGAAGAAAACATCAATCACTAACTGCAACAGTATTAATCCAGTGCCAAGAAGCAGGATATGCTGATAGTCTACACATCACTAATGAATGCAGTAAAATATCATCATGAATAAACAGTGTACATGTGTTCAAGTGATATACTCATTCACTGCAGGTATATTAATAACAGCACTTATAAGGCTACTTTTCAAATTATTACTGTGTAATACATAAAAATTAAAGCTACTGGCATTTCTCTATACAAATATTACAATAAAGTATAATAATTTGCAAGCAGCTTTACTGATCCTTTATTATATCTTAAAAATATTTTATTTTAATATGACAGTGTAGTGTACTGCTTGAACATGTGCTATAATTTATTTGCATCACATGTTTTACACAGAGGTAAAGTGTGTACTTTCCTGAACATTGTACATAATTACGTTTTGGTATGATCTGGGTTTACATCTGAACCACAGCAAGTTTCGCTTTAATCAGAACTTGCTAACCATGATTGTAGCACTGGGATTAGAAATGATTGCTTTGTATGTGTGACCACTTTTTTTTATGTGTGACCACTTTTTTTAATACTGCTGTATGTAAATATGTACATAGTAGTTTCTTTAAAAATAAATTTCAAACAAATAAAATTAAAAGTTTTATTAAAATTCTGGGTGCTGAATTCATTAGATCAGCTCTACTCTATGCTTAAAGGAATGTCAATTTGGACACTTGATTAATAAATCCCATGGTAAATAATGCTGGTTCTTCTTAGGATTTTTTATCATAATTGTACTTTAATACCCAATTTCACCAAAAGATATTAAAATTTACATTAACAAATGAAACGTAATAATTGTTACATTCCCTGTGAATGTGGGACACCATATATAGGACAAACTGGAAGGACCATTGCTACCAGAATAAACAAACATGAACAAAGCAATTGTTTAATGCATCCTGAGAAGTACAGAATGGCAGAGCATTGGTTTGGTAACGGCCATAGAGTGAACTTTCGGGAGACGACCAACTTGGCAAATTTCAACAGTTACTGGGAGCTGAGAATAAAGGAGGCTTTGGCTCTTTCCTGCTAGAGGAGCACGCTTAATTGTGATGCTGGATTTCAGTTCAGCTCCTCTTGGAAAAAGGTCTTAAAAATGGAAAACAGTCAGCTTAAGAAGCACAGAGCTATACAACTTGATCATCAAGTATTTATGTTTCTTTCACCTAATTAGTTTCCTACACTCACACCATCTCCCGGCCCACCTCGGTAGCGTAGATGGTAGCATATCTGCCTCACATTGAAGAGGTCCTGAGTTCGAATGTCCGTCAGGGGGAGTTACCTGGATAAGCTCTTTTCCGGGTCGTCGCCGGGAAAGCTTTACGTCTTATTTTAATTGTAATGGAGTTAACAAAAGTGTTATCTTGCATTTCACCAACTTGTTTTCTGAAAATGTTAACAAACATGTGTTAACGACGAGAGAATTGTAGTGAGTGTGTGGTGTTTAAGGGCCCGTCGACAACAAGGTCATTTGGGCCCGAAAATTGTAGATATTACAAATACAGAAGGCTGTGGATGAATCTTATTTCCTGAATGTACTGCAGTGCGCTTGTTTTTTTTTTTGTTTACACAGCTGAAAAAATGGCGGGTGAACAAAATCAGAAGAGAAGCCGTGCGCAAATTTCTCATCATTGGAGATTTTTTGTTGTTGAAATGTTACATCCTACAACATTAAGTCATATCTGACGGTGAATGAATTGGGTGAAATGATGCTCAAATGTGTCCAGGGTCCATGGAGCTTAGAGCTGCCCAAAATTCGTCCTTATGAATAAGGGAAAACCCCGGAAAAACCGTATCCAGGTAACTCACTCTGAGCGAGATTCGAACTCGGGGACATCTTGAACGTCAGGCAGACACGCTACTATCTACGCTACAAAGGAGAAAGAATTTGTTAATTGAATTAATAACTAAATATAAGGAGGATATTGAGGAAAATAAGAGGAAGGATGTGGTAAGTGTGAAAGAGAAATATGTGACATGGGAACAGATTGGAAATAAGTTTAATTTGAATACAAAAGTCACAATTGGGGTATGAAGCAACTTTATCAGTATTACGTAACTTTAAAATGAGGTACAAAGGACAGATGTGATGAGTGTCTTAAATGTTTCAAAACGGAAGGAGCACAATGAATTATCCACAGAATTCAGTGAATTATATCTAAGTTATTAGTACTTGTAGCAAAGGCGAGATCGCCTTACTCCGATTCGATCCATGTTCTACCCTCTCTTGTACTTCCTCAGTAACCTTTGTAACAAATTGTTTGGACAGTCTACACCTCTGTAGAAATTCTTTTTCTGATAGCTACTCAAAATTTTTCTCCTCATATGTCGTAATCTATTATGAATGCCATTCAGGCGGTCTAAATATAGTAAAAGAACATCAAAAGCTGTGTTCACGCTGCCATCATACAATTCTACAATTGTCAACAACAGAATTTTGCAATTTGCAAAACTAATCCTCTTTAGTAAATAAACTTAACAAAGATTGACGTTTTACTCAATAGTTATTTGTCAACAGCTTGAGTGTTGTAATTTTATCTCTTTGTTTAAACATAATCTCATCTTCAAATAAAATTTTGTTGCAAATATAAGTTTACACTGTTCCCTCTTACTACAGATTCCAAACTGTATTCCTAGTGAAATCTGAATCCCAAAGCTTTGTGTTAAACTCAATATTTACGACAACTGCTGCAGTTGATGGCAGGTAAACCCCAATAGTATTCAGGCCCAATCAAAAGATTGACATCCCAATTTCAGATTTTGGGCTGGAATATGAGACATATATTCTCTACATACAATAAGTTGGTGATAGAGAAAGGAAAAATTTAGCTTTAGCATACCTGGTATAACTTCAAATGTATCTACTGGTAAGATTACTGAGAAATCTGTATTGTTACTTCTGTGTCCAATTGCATTAGTTTCTTTCTGCTCACAGCAGACTTTATACGAGAAAGTGTTAACTGTGTTAACTGGTTTCTTCAAGTAAGGATGCATGCACCTATGATTATTTGTTTAACCTTAACTCTAACATCAAAGTTAAAACAATTCAACATCCATAAACAATCAAGAACCTCAGCAAATTGTAAAGAACGTTAGTACATTTTACTTACCTCAACATTGCTGTTACTGGCAGTGTTACTAGTCATCATTTGGACTTTCATTTCTTCATATCTCTTCTCTGAATCCTTTAACTTTTCCTCCAAATCTTTAATCATTTTTTGGCTTGTCTCAAGTTCTTGCTTCAGCTTGACATTCTCTTGTTGTTTATCGACAACCAGGGTATCTAGGTGTTTTTTCACAGAGTCGATATTTGTCAACATTTGCTCGGAGTTTAAACTCATCTTCTCCAAAGCGATAATCCTTGGAAGAAGTTCGTTAGGTTGGGGTTGAGCAGTCATGTTGTTCATCTTCTCCAAAGCAATAATCCTTGGAAGAAGTTCGTTAGGTTGGGGTTGAGCAGTCATGTTGCTCATCTTCTCCTCCAAAGCGATAATCCTTGGAAGAAGTTCGCTAGGTTGGGGTTGAGCGGTCATGTTATTCATCTTCTCCTCCAAAGCTATAATCCTTAGAAGCAGTTGTTCGTTAGGTTGGGGTTGAGCAGTTATGTTAAATCTGAAACAAAATACACGTGAAGTTATAAAGTATCACTATGACTTATTTAAAATGTTCAATAGTGTATTGTTACAGAAGATGACAATTATAAGTTATTTTATGTGAGTTTTAACTAATTGCTGGGTTGAAAGATGGCTTAGTATATTTAAATGAAAGATTTTGAGGCAAATTTTGGGTCAAGCGGAGAAAAACGGTGTCTGGAGAAGAAGATATAATCATGAATTGTATAATTGATATAGCAAACCAAACATTGCTAATTGTGTAAAAATCAGAAGGTTGGAGTGGATAGGACATGTGTGTGCCTATGACAGAATGATAAAAAGGATATTTAATGCAGTGCCAGAAGGAACCAAGAAAGTTGTAAGACCAAAGTTAAGGTGGGAGAGGCTGAGAGAGGATGTAAGAACAATTGGAATCAACAACTGGAGAAGCACTGCACTTAACAGGAAACAATGGGGAAACTTCAGAAGGCTAAGGCTCACAAAGGACTGTCGTGCCAATGACGAAGTTAATAGCTCTAAAATAAATTTGACTGATTCAATTTGTGTATAGCATCAGCAATAAACAATGATGAACTTAACCATTATGATGAATATACTGTCACCCTGGTGGTAGGCTCGCGAAGCCGATGAAAAATGATGGCCGATCGTTACCGGAAGTGAGAGACAGATGAGAGTAGTTGTTAGAGAGAAAATAAACAGTTTGAGATCAGCTAGCAAATTGTGATGGACGAATAATTGTGATGGACGAATGTATTTGCTACGAGAATAAAGTGTAGTTTTTGTGTTTTATAACCTCGTTTTATCATTTCACGAACCCACAAAGTCACAATACTGAATATTGTGGAATTATTGCGATAGCACAGCCAGCGCGCACAAAGCAACAGATAATGCATCGCGGAGATAAAAGGCTAGCCAAAACTGATAAAAGATAGATAACTGGAAAGTTTGTCTTGCTAGTGCCATCTTGATTGTTAGAGAACATTCCAGAAACTTCTGGGACCATGAATGGATGTATAAAAGGGTGCCGCAGTTAGTTGAGTGGACAGTCTTAAATGGAGTCGAGCACTGTGATTTGAAAATGAACTCTTCTGTTATTCACCCACAAAGTCACAATATTTAAATTGCTACAACTATGAAATATCAGCAGCAGCATTTGGTTAGCACAAAACCGCTAGGTGCCAAGCTCTTTTGCATCTATTTTTAATGCTTATAAAAAGGCTAGTACAGGAGTGAACATGTAACAAAAGTGGACATATTTAACAAAAATATATAAATATTTAATAAAAACCCACAATTCATGTTAAAACAATAACACACCTTCACCAACAAGCAGCTAAGACAGTTTTGGAAGAGTTCTACATTGATAACACATGGGAAACTGCAAAAGTTGAAGTGTTTAAGAAAACCAGTGAATTCAACATATTGGAGAAGTTTGGAAATAGAGACAAAGTCATTACCTAAACCAGTATCTAAATCGTTAGATAAACAAAGCTCCTTTGATAGTGAGAAAAACTGACACTGGGTGAGGAAATGCTTCACTGCTAAGAGCACATTACCGTGCCAACAAGATGTATGAGAGCAACTGATCATGGATTTTCTGAATAAGCAGCTGCAGGGTATAGGGAACCTATAAACTAAATGAGGGAATCAGAACAGATGAAACTGGGTTGAGGTCAAAGAAGTGCATGAAAATTGCAATAGTTCTACAGTATAAACAGAAATGCTAAGTGGAAAGCAACTCTAGTAAGAGAAATGAGAATGAACAGCCAATACCTTGATTTGTTAGAGAGTCAGTAAGCATACAAAAAATAGTACCTGGGAAAGTAGATTTTAAATCTACCAAATCCACTAAGTAAAAGACAGTGGTCTCCTTGGGTAACTGACCAAAATAAAGATGACTCATACTTGGCATTTGTAACCGGAAAGGGCACGCTGTGGTTGAGTGGTAAGACCTTTCGACTCTCACCCAGGCGGACTGGTTTCGATCCCAGACAACTGCAAAGTGAGATTTGTTGTGGACTACAACCTGCTGAGACGAGTTTTCTCCAGGATCTCTGGTTTCCCCTGCAATCTCATTCCATCAGTGGTCCATGTTCATCTAATGTATCATCAGCATCACTGTCTGCAGTGCCACATACAGTAAAAGCAGGCAAACACACACACACTGTATCAATGGAAGATATAGTAAATCCTCTAAAGGAAGTGCACTGCCCAACTTGGACAATAGGTTTCTAAACCTACATCCTGCAGAGATCCGTACCAAAGGATGTAGGATAGGTAGGTTGAGAAAACATTGCATGTAAGGTAATAAAACAAAAAAGAAGCATATGTCAACATATCCAGCATGACGGTTTCCTAAAATCTGCATGTAAACTACAGATGCGACAGGTACAAAATCCTCCACTGCTAACCAAGTACAGGATCCACTCTAAACAGAACAGAGAATGGAACCAGTCTAATTTTGAACATATTGTATATTTGTGGGTTCGTAGAATTAAAAGTCCATTTTGCCGAAATTCTAAATGTTCTTTATTTGCATAGAAATACACTCCGTAGCAGCGAAATTATATCACAACACAATCTTCGGAGGTCGATGACAACAACAGCGTTCAGTTTACAACACTCTCAGCTGTTTTCTGCTTACCGCTAATGACTCACTCACTCTTGTTATATGTCCTACAACTCTTGTTTCACAACTTGCCACTAGCCTGGCATGTCAATCTCTTAAATATCTTGCTAAGAATTTCTAGACGATTTGAAAATACACCAGAACCCCAACAATCTCTATCAGTCCAGAAATTTCCATTTATCTCAGTTCGTTTGCCTCGGCAGACCCTTATCTGTATGTTATCTTTGTCTTCGGGTTCCTGGTTTTCACACTGACCACCTATCAGTTCCTTTTGTGTAAACAAGCCACGCGATCTTAGATACGGTTTCGCAATAATATTTATGCCTGCTAAGAGCTGCAGCATCAATTTGCAAATGGCAGTTCCAGGAAGTGCTACCAAGAACATGAAGCAATTGCTCATTAGCAAGGAAAGCGTCATGTAGAATATGGGTTCCCAACAGAGCTTGTTTTAAAAACTGTGTGTGATATATTTATCATATTCAACAAAAAAGGCTGTTTCACTCCACCAAGAAGATGGAGTACAACCAACTCCTTAAAATGAAAAAAAAAATGACATGCCTTTTTCCAACAAAAATTTAAACCCAGTATTAGCCCTCCAGGTGTGCAAGATATTGAGAAAACACTAAAGGCAGCTTTGAATGAAACATGTTCATCCAGAGCTACAACAGATTACAAAATTGTCAACCACAAGAAACAGAGTGATGCCCGATGGAACATTTGCTTCTATATGAATAATGGCCATAACAAACAAAATAACACTAAACATGCAGTCCTGAGACACACTGTTCTTTCGGCCCAGAGACTGTCCTATCAAAGGAGGAAGTATTTATCAGCCATGCAGCGCCAAGACTCCCACCGACACTTCTATCCTAACAAATGACCAGATGAGAGATGATGTGAAATGATATGGAGATGAAATGAAGGGACAGGAAATTTGGGGAATTAAACTACCCAGCATTCGCCTGGCAACCTGCAAAAACATTGAAAAACTTATGGGTCTATTAGAATGCCCACAGGAATCTAACCCAGAGCTTACGAATGTGAGCCACAGACAAAACCGCCTGAGTCATCCCACTCGGTCACAGCATGGGGACTATTATAATATATACATTTCTTAACCCATAACCGGTATGGTGCAGTTTTTGTAGCACAAAGAGTATGGTGGGGTCAGGAGGTCCCCAGTTCATTTTTGACAATTATGGATGATAAATCATAATAAAGTAAAAATAAATGTAATATTCAGTTCTATTTAGAGATTAATTAGGATAAACTACACTGTAAGCCTCTGTGTGCATGTCTACACTATCTGTTTAACCATATATGTAATATTCATTAATTGAATGACAGTTTTAAGAATTAGCTAATTTGAATCAAATTACATGCTTTACTCTGAAAACAAGGTTTGAAGTATGAAATTACAGATGAATAGTAACTAATAAAAGTGTTTAAAATGAAATGGATATAGCATGATGATGATGTGTATATGGGTGCTCAACTACAGCAGTCATCAGCGCCCTATAAAAACCTAGTCATGGCAAAAGCGAGATATAAATCTTTCCAAAACTCTATACTAGTGTAAATAAACTTACAAAAGGTACATGTGCATAACCACAAACAAAAGTAAAATAAATAAAAAGAAATATAAATCCAACCTAACAAAAATTCCGTTAACTAAATCCTAAAGTCTAACCCAGAAAAGAATCTAAAAGCCTTCTCCACTACTTTATCATCTGCTAGCATTTCTGCAAAGCTGGCCGGCAGCTGCAGAAACGTCCTAAGGTGTGCTAGGTAAAAACACTCTAGCAGCACGTGTTGGACAGATAACACTTTATTGCAAAACAGACACAATGGAGCATGCTCATTTTTAAAAAGATAACCATGAGTAAAAAAGCAGTGCCCAATACGTAACCGAGCCAAACACACCTCCTCACGACGAAATGACCGACAGGAGGTAACCCAGGGAATCGGAAGTTCTTTGGCAGATCTAAGTTTATTATTGCGGAGAGCGGACCACTCTTCCTGCCAGTAGGTTTGTACAGCTCTCTGCAATACGGCCCTAAAATTTTCCAATGTTACAGATGGTACTCGAACCCTGGGCTTCATGGTAGCCATCTTGGCTGCTGAATATGCCATTTCATTCCCCCGCAAGCTTACGCGGTCAGGGATCCATGCACACACCACACTAACGCCAAAAGCGTGTAAAACGTGGAGGGCATCCTGGATATGCTGCACAATAGGGTGGTAGTTGTTAAGCTGTCGTAGGCTTTGAGGTTAAAAGGATATAGCAACTGGACAAAAGCACAGTAGGTTTACAAGCAATCCTCACAAATACTTCTTGTGCATTCGCTACATATTGGTGTACTGCAAGTTACACAACATTCTTTTGTTTTCCTATCTTATGTTCTAGGATACTTTGCACATATCTAACCTGTTTTGTTATGACTCCTAATTGCTTGAGGATTTCTCATTTGAGCAACCTGGCAATGGTATTTCTTAACACTCGAGGGAAATGTGGAATACTCATCCTTCTCTGTAGAAGTGGCTCAACTAGCTTATTTTTTTTTTTATTTTTATACTTATATTATTTGTATTGTTCTAAATATTTGTATTGACGTATCCAATGTCATTGTATTGACTTAACGGATGAATAAAACTACTACTACTACTACTAGCTGCCATGACAGAGACATGGTGAACTCTAAGTGTCATTTTTTTATGGTTTTCCATTAATGATGAATGTATTATAAATGCATTCAGCATGGAAATGGTCAGCATTGTGAAGAAAATAGCAAGAGGCTACCTTCTACAGCATCTATTGGTCACGTATCAGTGCATTTTGCATCAAGTGCACCTATTCCTCCTTTTAGGGCACTGTATTACTCAATTATCTCAGGTTTCTTTGTTTCCTGGTTCAATACGATATGATATACTTAAACTTATCAGTATGGTGGGGTCACCCTGAACCTGCTAAGGAGAAAAACAACTGCTAATGGTGTGTACGCACTCTTTTCACCACAACCTCAACAACTCAAAGCATACTACCTGAAAGGTACTGAGAGCCGCAGTGCCACACTACGGAAAAAATTGGTTTAACATGGTATACAATTTTAGATGGCCATACCTCAGTGATGTTACACCTCTTTTCTCCTGCCATTTATACTTATGCTCATAGTTGTGGAAGAATTTTCCATACAGCAGCTGGATCCACCGTTCCTGGCACCTGTCCTGCATATATGTCATACATATTACTTTTCTTTCACCAGTTCAATAATTCTGTTGAATGAAATCGCACACATGTGAGGAGGGGAGGGAGAATTAGACACAGTATCTACACATTCACATCTGCTTTTTTCTGTACATGCTGTTGAGTACATAATTAGAGCTTTGTGATAACGGTATAGTGAATTTGTCAGACCTTGACCACTGCAAGATTAATTGTGCAGCAGTACCTTCTAAATTAGGATTCAAAATGTTACACAATCAGAGTTGATAAATTGCTTCAAATGTATGTACATACATGAACAAAGATAAAAGCAGAAAGCTGGTTATATGAGAAGGTGTTTTAAAAAGTTTAAATGCACAAATAAGAACCCACAGTTCCTTTCTTGTAAGTGTTGAAAACAGTGTTGTTATGATAAATTAAATTTAAAGGGAGTCAATTAATGATTAGTGATGCACTAAAACTTTTAAATATCCAAGAAAAAAGCATAAAGTTCACTGTAGAAATAGAAAAAGACGAGTATTTACCATTTTTGGACCTAAAAATAATGAGAAATAAAAACAGACTAAACTCTGGCATTTACAGAATACCAACACAGACAGACAACTACATAAAAGCTAATGGCTACAACCCAAGATCCCACAAACAGGCAATCTTCAATAGTTTAGCACACAGACTGGTGAACATCCCTCTCACAACAGAAGAATACAAAACAGAATACAACAAAATAATTGAAAGAGCACAAAAAAAGTAACTTTCCCAAATAATTAGTAGACAAAAAAGTAAACTTAGAAGCTACTAAAGGAAACCACAACCCTCTCAGCAACAGAAACTAATATGATTTTCAAAAAATTCACTTACCATCCATGGGCCTATGATAAATTCAAAAAACAAAACATTCAACTAGCTCCAGTGAACCATTACTCCTTAAAAAACCTAATTTGCTCAAACATCAAAGATGCCATTCCATTTAACAAAAAACCTGGTATATATCAAATTGAATGCAGCGACTGTAGTCAAATTTATATTGGAAAAACCAAAAGAAATTTAGAAGCAAGAGCAAAGGAACACTTTAGAAACATAAAATATAAACAATTAGAAAAATCAGCAGTTGCCACACATTTTGGGGAAAAAAAAACACAACATAAATCCAGAACCAAAACTACTAACACATACATCAGGAAAACAAGAACTATCCACATGGGAACAAATCTTCATTTCAAAAAATAGGAACAAAGTATTCAATTTCGATATCCCCCACCAAGATTTCTTCAGCAAGTTCCTTGAACTGCCATCAGAGGAGACCTAAGACAAAATATCGTCAACTACACCAATGAGAACCAGTCGATTACCGGCTGGGGATAGAGGCAAAGTCTCTTAAACATGTTTTTTATAAAAGTGTTGTTTAGTGTCATTAATTGGCTCCCTTTAAATTTAATTAAAGAACCCACAGGTGTATCAGAAAGAACAGTGAAAAGAATTGTTAAAAATGCAAAGAAAATGAAACTAACATGTTTTCGGAACTTCAGGCAAAAAGCAAAACATTCCAAAAACAAGTAAGATCTAGGTGATTTCGACAAATGTCATTTAAGAGAAAACATAAATTTTTAGAGCATAAAGTCATCCTTAAACAGAATAGAGAACCAAATTTTAAATAGGAAATGACCAGACCAAAGAAAACTGCTGATAGAAAAACATTACTTGTGAACAAGACTATCCAAAGGCCATACAGAAGTGGAAGTCAGAGGGAAGATCATTTATTATTTACACAGATGAAAAATATACACAGTAGCCACACTAACCCAAAACGATGTACTGATAACACTTAGGTTACATAGCTCCGGTTTCAGAAAGCGAGAGGCTAATGACTTTTCATGCTGAGGGTGAACAAGGTTAAAATTCCAATGGCTTGTTCATATATAAATGAAATCATTGACCCTTTCACCGATATGGACGTCATAAGACGTCCAAGTTAAAAAGCCCAAAACACGATATGGATGTGTATAGACGTCCTGTGCATACATGCATTTAATGCTTATTTAATGATAATTCTTTTAAACTTTGTTTTACAGTAAATTTAAATAAATTCTATAAGAAGTAAAAGCTTATCTTTAAAAGTTTCTTCTTGAATGGTACACCTCAAAACAGGGATAAACACACAAGGGCACAGCTCCACATTCACGGCAAATCGTACTAGTTTCCTTTCGGACACCTTTCTTGTGACACACCAGACATTTTCTAAACAGATGCGATTTTTTTGCTATAGGTGGTGGATTTCTTAGCCCCAGTAAGGAGAGGCCTCTGAATTTAATAGTACTCAATTAGGCTGCGAGCTATTGATATGTGAATGTCGAGGTATGTCATTGTTTTCCGTGGGTATAGAGCTCTCCAAATTACTAAACAATTGTATATGGTTATATCCAGCTTGTTTAAAAATACTTTTTTATACCATTTGATTGTTTTTCGCAAAGAGGTATATGTGTGTAATAACTGATCTACTAGATCCACTTCACACATATGCATATTATATTCCTGGATAATATCGGGCTTGAAAATTGACATTTTGCTACAAACAACAATTTTTCAAGTATCAATCATCAAAATCTTAGAGCTGCAATTGGATAATTCTGTAGCAACCCTCCTGTCTTGCCAAGCAACATAGGTCAAGGGTGGGAGCTGATGCATCTGCTTTCTCCTCTTCTAAGAACCTTCGTATTCACATCTTTTGGCAAACCAATACAATTTGCGCGCATTGTTCCAATTGCATTTGTTTTTCTTTTGTGTAAGGCCATGAATAATTTAGGGGAACTGTACCAATTATCTAAAGTACAGATTCCAGGTGCATTACTATGGAAACAGATAACCCCAAATCTTTTTCTCCGGTGTTATTAGTCCCTTGGCCAGTGTCTATGCAGCTATTGTAAAGATCTCCTGTTTTATTTCAACATACATCAAAACTTGATGTGTGTTTGGAGGAATTTAGTAACAGTGACGTCAAAATTAATATAAAAATTATTTGTGGTTGGTTTATTGACACTCGTCACTTACTTTTTCATATATTTATGAGAGACTAGTTTCAAAGGCCCTGGCCTCCATTTTCAATCTCTTCCCAACTGGCATTTGTTGTTATCTGCTCTCTCTGGTGGTGGAACTATGAACTTTTTTGTCAAATTATCTGCTGGCGGGATTTCAAAGTTCATTACGCGATCCTTATTTTTCCAGATGAATATGTTCTCCCATGTTGTCAATCTATTTTGGTTTATCACTCCTTTTAATAATTTTGGATTTGGATCAATGTCATGGTTTTCATTCCAAAAATGAAATGCTACTGCTGACTTATCTTCTTGTTTCAATCTGATGTTTCTAAAGTGTTCTTTGACTCTGGTTTTTAAATTTCTTTTTGTTTGACCTATGTAGCATTTTTCACAATTCTTGCAATTTATTTGGTATATTCCAGATTTGTTACCTGAAGGAATTTCATCTTTTGTTTTTGAATTTAGTAATTTTAAAATTGAGTATCTATTAGTAGGTGCCAAGATGATATTTTGTTCCTTGAATATCTTTTTAAATTTATTAAATGTTTTTGGATGATATGTGAATGAACTGAATATGCTGTTGCTTTCTTTTTCTTTAATAAATGTGGTTGCTTCCTTAATGGTTTTCTTTAGTTTAGATTTTCTAATTTTCTTCAACACCAAACTTTTGTTGTATCCGTTTTCTTCTGCTATGTGTATTATTGCTTTTTGTTCCTTGAAATATTCTTCTTTTTCCATGGGTATGTTGACTAGTCTGTTGTAAGGCTGTTTATTATTGCATGTTTATGTGTAATTGGGTTGTGGCTATTATTCTTTATATAATTTTCTGAATGTGTTGGCTTCCTGTAAATTCCAAATTTTATTTTTGTATCATTCCTGATGATATTTAGATCCAAGAAAGGTAGTTGTCCATTGATTTCCTTTTCTATTGTGAATTTGATAGTCCTTTCTTGCAGATTGAGTAATTTTAATGCATCATCTAAATGTTTACTTGGTACAATTGCAAAGATGTCATCAACATATCTATACCAAACCTTGAAGATCAATGGGAAGGACTTTTTAATTTGTGTTTCAAATGCACTCATAAATAAGTTAGCCAAAAAAGGTGAAAGTGGATTGCCCATTGATAATCCTGATTTCTGCTTGTAGTGTTTTCCATTAAAGCTGAAGAAGTTTTGTTCAATGCATATTTTTGTTAGAGAAATATATTCTTCTGCTTCTATTGCTTCCATATCAATTGTAGCTAGCCATTTTTTTAACACAGTCTGCAATTTTTCTGTTGGTATGCTTGGAAATAAAGATTGACATCAAATGAAACCAGTCTGTCATTTTTGTCCAAATTTATATCTTTGATTTTTTCTACTAAATCTAAAGAGTTTCTTAAATTTGCACTTTCAAATTTTGGAAAACTATTAAATTTACTTAGTAACCATTTGGCCAACTATTACAGGAAGCCAACACATTCAGAAAATTATATAAAAAATAATAGCCACAACCCAATTACACATAAACATGCAATAATAAACAGCCTTACACACAGACTAGTCAACATACCCATGGAAAAAGAAGAATATTTCAAGGAACAAAAAGCAATAATACACATAGCAAAAAAAAAAAAGGGATACAACAAAAGTTTGGTGTTGAAGAACATTAGAAAATCTAAACTAAAGAAAACCATTAAGGAAGCAACCACATTTATTAAAGAAAAAGAAAGCAACAGCATATTCAGTTCATTCACATATCATCCAAAAACATTTAATAAATTTAAAAAGATATTCAAGGAACAAAATATCATCTTGGCACCTACTAATAGATACTCAATTTTAAAATTACTAAATTCAAAAACAAAAGATGAAATTCCTTCAGGTAACAAATCTGGAATATACCAAATAAATTGCAAGAATTGTGAAAAATGCTACATAGGTCAAACAAAAAGAAATTTAAAAACCAGAGTCAAAGAACACTTTAGAAACATCAGATTGAAACAAGAAGACAAGTCAGCAGTAGCATTTCATTTTTCGAATGAAAACCATGACATTGATCCAAATCCAAAATTATTAAAAGGAGTGATAAACCAAAATAGATTGACAACATGGGAGAACATATTCATCTGGAAAAATAAGGATCGCGTAATGAACTTTGAAATCCCGCCAGATAATTTGACAAAAAAGTTCATAGTTCCACCATCAGAGAGAGCAGATAACAACAAATGCCAGTTGGGAAGAGATTGAAAATGGAGGCCAGGGCCTTTGAAACTAGTCTCTCATAAATATATGAAAAAGTAAGTGACGAGTGTCAATAAACCAACCACAAATAATTTTTATACATCAAAACTCTTTATGCCAAATCTGGCCCTCTTTGTTTTGATGTATTGTTTCCAACCTAAGCAGCCCTTCCAAAGCATCAGTCTTTCAACAGTGATATTTTCACTAGGCACACAATTTTCTTTGAATTTTGAAATAATGTAATCAAAAACTGGTCTGATTTTGTATAGCTTATCATTTAAATTTTCTGTGCAGGTGAAATGAAGGAAGTGCAAAATGGAAGTAAACCTGTTATTTGACATGCATTTCCCAAAAAATGGGGTAGCCAGCATGTCATCTGTAGACCAGTACATGTCTAGCGTAGCTTTACGAATAACACCCATGGGCATAATTAGACCAAGTGGTCTGTAAATCTCATTCATTGTTACTTCTGTCCACTTCTGAATTCTACTCTTAGCTCCTAAATTGCCTTCAACAATCAGGTCTTCCTTCACCCTACTCGAATATACATTTGTTTTCAAAACAATGAGAGACAGTAAGTCAGAAGTGAAAAATTTTGTGAAAATGTCAATTGGTTGGCTGTCAGAAGTTAGCTGAGTATGCGGTTGTACACCAGAGGTTGTGCTTGTGAATGTCTATTTGTGTTAGTTATTTTGACACCTCCATAATGTTGATTTTTCACGAACACCTGTCGGAAATGAGTCATTTTCCTCTTCACTGTTACCTATATCCTCAACACACCCCTCAAAATCTGAAAACTCGCCATCAGTGTCCAGATCACTGTCAAACAGCAAAAATTCTTCCACATTTTCTGATGTAATATCAGAAACCCGCACTCTTCCTACACAAGCTAATTTATTTGCTGCATTACTAGTTGCACCTGCATTACATATTAACTGTATCTTGATTCCAAATTTAGCAGACTTACATGCAATAAACACTATAAAGGGACATTTACCTCTGAAGGGCGTTGTGTCACTTGTACAGTAACTCATAAGGCTGTATGCATTTCTGCAGTTGTCGCTCAACAACATGAGTACTTTGTGATTTTATAATTCACTGAATTATGTGGATAATCCAGTTCACCTCCTGTCGTGAAACATTCAAGTCAGTCGTCACTTGTCCTTCTTCGCTCCTCGTTTTATAATTACGTAATACTGACGAAGTTGTCAGTATAGAAGTTTGTCTCACAGCTTTTGATTACGATGTTTACCCGCCATTTTTAGCCGTGTGCAGACAAAAAATTAAAAAAAAGCGCATCACAGTAGGTTCAGAAAAATACAACTCATTCAATGCGTTCTATAGGTGTCATATGTACATGTTTCTTGGCTTTAACACGTGTTTGTTAATATTTTCAGAAAATAGGTTGGTGAAATGCAAGAAATTTAACAGGCTTGTTAGCACTGTGACAATTGTTACGTTACATTTTTTTTACAATGTCCTCAATTGCTTAAGTCCGGTACATTTAACACAACTTGTGATGCCTAATTATTGCACGGAAGCAGCCTTGTTGTGTATCTGATTCTCTCTTCCTTCTCCCTTTGAACTGCGCAAGCGCAGCGTGCACTCTGATAAACACAAATGACACATTAGCCAAATAATAGAACAATTAATTACTGTTTGACTGTTTCATTTGTAATAATGTCGTGTTGTTTAGATATTTTCCATGAGATGTCAAGTCCTTAGAAATTATATGGAACTATGTTTTTCATTTACATTGAGTTACATGGCTAAACAGCCAATGACGTCGCACACGTACACGTACTTTTGTTTACATCACCACATAAAATAAGGACACCGCCGGTTTATATTAAAGTGAGATTTACAAAGTATTTGGAAATACAGTACAATAATTTGGCAAAATTAATTATTGAATATATTGCCTCTTAAGTTTCTCTAAATTCCTATTTGACATTTCAAATACTTTTTCATGATCCTCAAGGTAAAAACACTTTTATTCTAGAGCTAATTAAGGCAGTAAAACAGTCTAGTTGGAACAAAGGTGTTAAAACATATTTTAAGGCAGTATCGATACACAGTGTCCTGCTCCCTGGCGTAATGGACTGCCCCAGTGCTTTGGTTCGCTGCCACAGTATGCGCCCGACTTCCATCCCCCACCCCCCTGGTAGGGTGCGGATTTTAAGTCCCAGGTATAGGACAGTTGCCCACTCAACGTGAGGAAATTGAGGACCTACGATAGATAGCGAACCCTGATCTAGAAAGTCAACTTTCCGGCTAATACTGACCACATCTGTCTACTATGTGACAGTGAGGCCGGCAGTCAGGTCGGCCGGCAGTAGAGTGCTGTTACACCATGGATTATGTTTACTTCTTTATCAGTACACAGGTTCAAATAATGTGATATATACCGATATAAGATAATACCGCACAGACACAGGAAATGATGCTCAAATATATCCAGTGGGTCCATGGAGCTTAGAGCTACCGACATTCGTCTTTAAGGATAAAGGAAAACCCCGGAAATACCTCTTTCAGATAACTCACCCTGATCGAGATTCGAACCTGGGGACCCTTTGAACCTGAGGCAGACACGCTACCATCTACGCTACCGAGGCAGGCAGTACAAATGTGATACAGCTCAAATTTTGTTAATTTAACTTTGATACATAGAAAATATATCACAAAAAGTCCCTTGTGACAAAGTAACTTAAATTTTGGTCCAATATTTCAACGACAGGCTCCCTAGACCTCCATTTGTGTAATTAGCTCTATGTTTCACTGTCTTAATAACTTTTAGGCTTCAGAAATTTTTAAAGCTATGAATATGGCTTTTTTGCCCAGAATTTGAAAGTATTTGTGTTTTGAAGTGAAGAAAGTATGCTTAAATGCATCTCACAATAAAACCCAGGGCAACTATTTACTGTGTCTCTGTGAACGAGTGTAGCAAGTTTCATTAGTTTAACATCAAAACTGTGGTAAGCGATACTGAACATGTCTGAACTTGCCTGGTTCTCACAGGCGGGAACCAGGAGTACCAACAATGAAACTACTATGGCGTGTTTGTTTCACATTAAGCTAACAAAATATTAGATTGAATTTTAGCTCGAAAAATTGTATCATTCTTTATTGAACAGCCGTCGTATATATTCATATACTTTGTACGTATGAAAAAATAAAGCTGACTTACAAATTTTGAGGCACTTGATGCACAGAATGACGTTTGGTACAAACAAACAAAATAGTGAAATTTCCAGTTTTGTCGATACTCTACATTTTTGATACATACATAGACGGCCTTTAATGTGCTCAAGTTGTTTCATTTATATAATTTAAGAAACATGGCACCAAGAAATTTTATTTATGAAGTATTGTTGCAGCATTTAACAATTTAAATGTCTTGCATTGCTTTTGGATATCTATTGCCTGCCCATACAGAGTTTAAATGACCATTGCTGGAGTGGTTATGCTGGTCACCAATCTAGAAAGTGACATTATGGATGGAGAGGCGACGTTGCTGCTTATTGCTGCCACATGGAGAGTGCAATAGGATTAAAAGTGGGAAGGTGTTTGAGTTTGCAACTGCAATGGGTATTTATTATTATTTATAATACTGTACACAAAGACAATAGAAAAGTCGTGGATCTACATGCAAACACTAGAACATGCAAGGACACATCAATGTAAAGGTCATCATAGCAAAAGAGGCGTACCTGTGACATTTTGAAGCTTATTGAAGTGCGGAAATGCCGTCTACATACTTTTTTCCGGGAGTTTCTAATTTAGACCCGATGCCAAACTTTTTTCTTTAAAATACTTTTCTTTCCCAAACTTAACCTCAATGCTGATACCTACAGCACGTGAAGTCCTATCAAGCACCTTAGAGAATGGAATAATAGGCTCCCGTTTCAATGTCTCCTCTTCGAAGTATTCTCTCACAGATTAGATTAGATTAGATTGATTTGCATTCAGTAGGTTCACTTGTAGCCAGAAAAGGCTGTGAACATTGAACATGTCTAGAGGTATAAAGTTTAATAGCGTATATATGTACAAAAGTTAACATAAGACACATGTTATAGTACACAGGCAATATGAACAACAATATGGAAAACAAAGCAGGGATAATTATATTTGATACAAAATGAAACACTTTTTAAACCAGCTTTCACTTGGCTTATGCCAGTACGTCTCAACCTTTTTGCAATGGATACCATTCTTGTTATTTATTAAATACATATAGATTAAAAATAAACTTTCAGCTTGCATCAAATATTTATAAGTAATGATTTGTCATTGGAATAGTTAAATACTACTTATAGAGCTACAGAAGCATTATCAGGATAATTTGTCATTCAGATAATCTTGTACAGAATAAAAATATTTTGAGCAAAGGTACTCTCTAACAGCTTTTTTAAAAGCACCGAAATTATCAACTTTTTCTTTAAGAACATTAGGAAGTGCGCCAAATATTTTGATAGTTTCATAATACACACCTTTCTGGAAGCAAGAAAGTTTAGCACTGGGATAATGGATATTATACTTTTGTCTAGTGTTTATTTTGTGAATTACATTATTTGTTGCAAATAAGGCACGATTGCATACAAAGAATTTTAGGATCGAGAATATATACATGCAAGGAAGCGTTAATATCTTCAATCTTGTAAAAAGATCTTTACAGGAGCATCTGGTGTGGGTGTTAGTAATGATTCTTATAACCCTCTTTTGCATAAGGAATATTTTTTTACTTTCTACTGAGTTGCCCCAAAATAATATTCCATACTCCATAATAGAGTTAAAGTATGCATAATATACCAATTTAAGTGTGTCAATAGAACTCACATTAACCAGCTCTCGGATAGCATAACAGGCAGAGCTAAGTTTAGGTAAGATGTAATTTATGTGAGCTTTCCAATCTAAACATCTGTCCACTTGAAGGCCCAGAAATTTTATGCTGTCAATTTCTTCTAATAACAATTCATTAATCCCGATTTCTATTTCAGTATGTGATGTACGACAGGTTATAAATTTGACCACTTTTGTTTTGTCTAGATTCACAGATAATTTGTTTGCTTTCAACCAGCATGACATACAGTTCAAAACATAATTCATTTTAATTGTACACTCGTTTAAATTTGTACTGGTCACCAGTACACTAGTGTCATCAGCAAAAAGAACTGTACTTGCAATGTCCTTTATATAAAGTGAGAGGTCATTTATATAGATAAGAAATAATAAAGGCCCTAACACGGAACCTTGGGGTACTCCATGAGTTACTATTTTCCAGTTCGAAGTTTGTTTTTCATAACCAATATCACTGACAGCTACTTCAACACTCTGTTTTCTTTCATTTAGATATGATATAAACCATCTTAAATGTTCATTTGTTATCCCATAGAATTCCAGTTTTGCTATAAGAATGTCATGATTAACACAATCAAAAGCCTTTGCTAGATCACAAAAAATTCCACCTACATGTCTTTTATCATTTAAGGCAGTCAACACTTCATGTGTAAGCTTGTAAGTTGCATTATTAGTCGATATTCCTTTTCTGAATCCAAACTGATCACTGACAAGTATGTTGTTACATTCAAGGTGTTTATACAGTCTGGTGAACATTACTTTTTCAAGAACTTTTGAAAATATTGGCAAGAGAGATATTGGTCTATAATTTGAAACATTATTGCGTTCGCCTGTTTTGAAAAGAGGTTTAACAACTGAGTATTTCATTCTGTCAGGGAAAATACCAGTCTTTAGAGACTCATTACATAAATAACTAAGGGGAATGCTAATTTGTGAGGAGCAAGATTTTAGGATTTTTGTAGTTATTTCATCATAACCGGAAGAATTCTTCATTTTTAAAGAGTCAATAATTTTATTTATTTCGGAAGGTGTAGTTAAACTGATTTTAAATGTAGGTACATTGTTTGTGAAACTTGAGCTTAGAAATTCTAGTGCTGCATCTTTACTTCCATAATTAATATTTAATTTTTTTGTTACATCCTAAAAGAATCTGTTAAACAATTCTGCAACTACAAGAGGTTTGGCAATTTAATGATTGTCAACATTGAGTGTTATTGGGCAATTTTCTGATGAGTGTTTACGTGTCACATTTTTTATTATATTCCAAGTGGTTTTTATTTTATTGTCTGAGTTTTGAATTAGTTTATTATAATGCAATACTTTAGCTGCTATTATTACCTTCTTTAGAAGTTTACAATATTTTTTGTAGTACTTTTTTAAATACAAATTGTTACTGATTCTAACTTGCTGATATAGTTCTCTTTTGTGCCTGCATGAGGTTTTAATTCCTTAAGTGAGCCAGGAATTGTCTTTTTTAAAGTTAAATGTTTTTTTATACTTGGATGGGAAGCAGAATTCAAACTTAGTTTTAAAGCATTGAAGAAAGCTATTATATTTGTTGTTGGTTCCATTAACCTCATAAGTTTGTTTCCAAGATTCAAGTTTAAAGTTCTTACTAAATTCATTCAGAGTATTGTGACTTTGTGGGTTCGTGAAATGAAAAGTCCAATTTCACCACTCAAAAATGTCCTTTATTTCCACCGACTTACAGTTAAATACTTGCCAATTACACAAAATTACGTAGTGCACACAATTACGATTCACCAGTTCGTCCGTTACCGTTCCGATGCACGTACACACTAACACTGACTGTCTGTCTCTCTGAAACCCTTTTTATAGGCATCTCGTCATATTCTCGGCATCTCTGGTATCCAGGCGAATATTCCAGATGATAGAAGAAGGGGAGAGAAACGTCCAGGGACGGGTGACATTCCTTTAACCACCCTTCAGTTAGTGACAGAGACTAATGGGAGGCGTGGCTCAGCTCCCTCCAGTTTCCTCACAGCTGTGCCGTCATACCTTCCGCTAATTGGGTGACACTGCTCCCTCCTCAAAGCTGGTCGTCCCGAACAGCACCATCGTAGTGGGCTAGTCGATCCAGGTGTACCACCAACATCTTTCCTCGGGGAACCTTCTGGATGCGGTAGACCACGTCGTTAATCCTCTTCACCACCCGGTACGGTCCTTGCCATGGCTGCTGGAGCTTCGGGCAGCGTCCCTTGGTCCGGGTAGGACGGTACAACCAGACCAGGTCACCTTGCAGGAACCCTTGGCTGTTGGCTTGCCTATCATATCTGGTCTTCATGCGGTCGCTCGCCTTCTGGATGTTCTGGCGAGCCATCTCGTGCATGTCGTGGAGGCGGTCCACCAGGTTCTCCACATACTCGGTCACCGGCTGCTTCACCTCCGGAGGGCTTCCGAAAGCCAGGTCACAAGGGAGGCGTAACTCTCGACCGAACATTAAGCTGGCTGGCGTCATCCCAGTTGTGTCGTGTGTGGACGAGCGATAGGCCAGCAAGAACAGTGGCACCTTGACGTCCCAGTCTCGCTGATGGCTGGCCACGACCTTCCTCAGGTGTTCCTCTAAGGTCTTGATGTACCTTTCGACCATGCCATCCGATTGGGGATGTAGAGGGGTAGTGCGAGTCTTGTTCACCCCAAGCCTTTGTAGTGCCTCCTTCATTAGGTTGGACTCAAAGTTGGTACCCTGGTCACTGTGTAGCTCTAACGGCACCCCAAATCGACAGAACACTTGCTCCACGAGGCAGTCTGTGATTGTCTTTGCCTCTTGGTTTGGGATGGCATACACCTCCGGCCACTTGGTGAAGTAGTCCACGACCACCATTAGGTACTTGTTGCCTCGGTCGGAAACTGGGAACGGTCCAGCAATGTCAACGGCGATCCGTTCGAATGGCGCTCCGACGTTGTACTGAGCATGCGACCCCGGCTCCTCGTCTGTGGGCCACGACTCGCCGCGCACACGTGACACTGACGGCACCATCTCTCAGCATCTGCTCGGAGCCTCAGCCAGTAGTAGCGCTGCCGTAGTTTGTCAATCGTTCGGTTCGCTCCCAGGTGTCCTCCCGAAGTACCGGCGTGCACTTCTTCCAGGACTTCCGGGACCTTACCCCGGGGAAGTACCAACTGCTCTCTCTGCGTCTTCCCATCGGGTGATTCCCATACCCGGAACAGCACGCCCTCTCTGGTCCTCAACGAGTCCCATTGGGCCCAGTACGACTTGTAGGTGGCGCTCCTCGCTGCGATGTCCTCCCAGGTTGGTCTCATGCCTGCCTCCACTTCCCTCAAGAGTGGCCCCAAGTCTGCGTCCGCCAGCTGCTCCCTCCTCAGGCCTGCGCTATCCCAGCCTTCAGCAGGCACTGCCACAACTACTCGGACTGCTGCGGCACGCTCCTTCTCTTCCACTCTTGTGCACTGGCCGCACTCTTCTGGACAGGGTCTTCGGGACATGGCGTCTGCGTTACCGTGGCTCTTCCCTCTACGATGTTCCGAGGTGAAGTCGTACTCCTGCAGCCTCTGGACCCAACGTGCTGTCTGGCCTTCCAGGTTCTTAAAGGTCAATAGCCAGGTTAGGGCGGAATGGTCAGTCCTCAGGTGGAATGGCTGACCGTACAGGTACTTGTGGAAGTGCTCCAATGTCTTTACTACCGCCAGTAACTCCCGTCGGGTGACGCAGTAGTTCTTCTCTGCCTTGGATAGCGTCTTGCTGTAATAGGCTATCACCCGCTCATGGCCGTCCTGGATCTGCGACAGGACACCTCCAATGCAATGGTCGCTGGCGTCGGTGTCCACAATGAAGGTGCCACCCGGTTGTGGGAAACCCAAAATTGGAGCACGGCACAGGGTCTCCTTTAGGTGCTGGAAAGCGTTTTCTGCGTCCTCCGTCCACACATAAGGCCGGTGTTCCTCTGTCAGGCGGGTGAGGGGTTTGGCGATGTTGGAGAACCCCTTTATGAAGCGCCTGTAATAACTGCACAGCCCCAGGAAACTGCGCAATTCTTTCTTATCCTTTGGGCGAGGCCAATCTCTCACAGCCTGCGTCTTCTCCGGGTCTGTGGCCACTCCGGTTGCTGAGACTATGTGGCCCAAGTAGTTAACTTCCTTGCGGAAGAGCTGGCACTTCTTCGCGTTCAGCTTCAAGTTGGTCGCCTGCAGTCTCTGTAGCACCTTACTCAGATTCTCGAGGTGATCTTCAAAAGTCTTCCCGACGATGATGATGTCGTCCAGGTATAGCAGGCAGGCATCGTAAGTCAGCCCTCTCATCGCTGACTCCATGAGGCGCTGGAAGGTAGCTGGTGCGTTGCAGAGGCCAAAGGGCATAACCGTGGACTGCCAGAGCCCTTGGCCCGTCGAGAATGCAGTCTTCTCCTTGTCTCTCGGGTCTAGAGCTATCTGCCAGTAGCCCGACTTCAAGTCAAGGGTCGAGAACCACTGTGCACCAGCTAGCGTGTCCAGGGTGTCGTCAATCCGGGGTAAGGGAAAACAGTCCTTCCGGGTGACGGCGTTCAACTTTCTGTAGTCTACGCAGAAGCGCAGCTCGCCGTTCTCTTTGTCACCAAGACTACAGGGGAACACCAAGGGCTGTCAGACTCTTCAATCACTCCCCTGGATCTCATGTCCTCCAGCATGTCTCGCACCGCCTCTTGCTTCGCCAGCGGAACGCGTCCATGTGGCTGCCGAATAGGCCGGGCGTCTCCGGTGTCGATGCGGTGAAGCACTTTGTCCGTGCGGCCGTAGTCACTATCACCTTGGCTGAAGACGCGCTGATACCATCTTAGCAGTTGTCGAACCTTCTCCAACTGTTCTGTGGTCAGGTGGTCGGCCGCCCTCTCCACCAAGCCTTCTAGCCGGGGCCCCAGGTGTTGCTTCGGCGCCGGCTCTAGTGTCTCGTCGATAGCTGTTACGCTCACCACGGGCTCGCACATTCCCAACTCCGTCCCGGCCTGGACGTCGTGGTCGGCGTCCGTAGGATTTAGCAGTCTCACGGGCACCTCCTCTCGGCACGGCAGCAATGCCCTGGCTACACACAGTCCGTTTACAGGCGTCTTCTGGTCCAGCATCATGTTCCTGGTTCTCTGGCCCTCCAGTCGCGCAGTCACCACCACCTCGCTCCTCGCGGGAACAACCACGTCTTCGTCCAAGACGACCCTGCAAATTCCAAGGCGCTCTTCGGGTTGACGGAGTATAACCTCTTCTCCGTTAAGCCGCAGGACCTTCTTGCCGACGTCGACCGTCGCCTCATGGCTCCTGAGGGCATCCAGTCCCAGGATCACCTCCTCAGCCACCTTCGCGACGAACACCCACAGACGCACGGCACTCCGTCTCAAGTTCAGCTCCAGCAGGGCCTCCCTCTCCACAGGCAAGGTGTCGCCCGATGCCGTGACAAGCTGGTATGGTCGGCTTGGCTTCCTTGTCTGCAAACCCTTCGCCACGTCAGGTCTGATGATGGTCACGGCCGCCCCGGTGTCCACCAGCACGCGGCACGGCTTCCCTCTTACCCAACCGTCCGCGATGAGGCTGTCATCCATACGCCGGCTGACGGCGCGCAGTGTCACTCGAGGGGATGGTGGTGATGGCGCCGACGTGCCCCTCTCCACGACGGCCCTTACTCGTTTCCCGGCTGCTCTTCCTGGCGTGGGCAGTCTCTCTGTAGGTGTCCGGGCTGTCCACACCCCCAACACAGGCCACTAGGTGTTCGCCGGCGTCCTTCAGCTGGTCTTCTGTCTCCGGCGTAGCGGACACTCCTCGTTCTCGACGTCGGAATAGATGTTACTTTGGCCGCCTCCATCCTTAATGCCGCTGTCAGCGCCTCGTGTATGGTTTTATATTCGCCGAGCATTAGGCGCTGACGAATCTCCGTGTCCCGTACCCCGTCGACAAAATTGTAGGCGGCTTCCCGGGATACGAACTCCAGTGGCAGGTCAACCAAGGCCTTGCTAGCCAGCTGCTCGATGGCTATGGCGAACTCCTGCAGCGTCTCCCCCGGCAGCTGCGACCTTGCCTTTAGCTGGCTTCGGTATGCTGCGGCTAAGCGGTGGTTCCCGAAGCGATTCTCTAGGGCCTCCCAGATGTCCTTGGGCGCCGCCGTCGTCTGCACCGCGTTTAGGACTTCCGCGGCTCTTCCCTGGAGGCTGGCTATTAACTGTGTGGCCTCCTCCTCCAGTGACCATCCGTTGTGCCTGGCCACTGTGTCGAACTGGCGGCGGAAGACCTCAAACGTTGACGCGCCGTCATACTTGGGAGGTTTGACGCGCGCAGATGTTGTGTCGCGTCCCGGCGGTTCGGCCTTCAAATCCTTCAGCTTCCTGCCGACGACGTCCTCCACCATGGCGTTCAGGGACTTCACGCTGCTGTCGGCTTTCCCTTCCAGGTCGTTAACGCGGCTGGCCAGGTCCTCGACGCGCTCGTCCACTTGGCCCATCCGCTTGCCCAGCTCCGTCACGTCATCCCTCACGCCGGCCAACTGTTCTTCAAATTTGGCGGCGAGAGCCTCGTTCGCCACCTTCATTTCCGCGGTCAGTTCGGCCATCTTTGAGGTCATTGTCGTGGCCAAGTTGTTGTTAGCCGTTTCCGTCTTCGCTGTTAATTCAGCCTTCATTTCTTCCATCTTCCCGGTGATGTTGTCGTTGGCCGTCTTCATTTGTTTCAACTCGGCGGTGATGTTGTCGTTTGCCGCTTCTGTTTTTGCAGCGAGGTTTTCATTTGCCGTCTTCATTTCTGTCAGTTCCGCCTTCATTTCCATCATCTTCTCCAAAATTTTCTCCAATGCCGCGTCCATGGTTGTAATGTTCGGTGATGTTATCTTCCCGCTTCCTGACACCAGTGTGACTTTGTGGGTTCGTGAAATGAAAAGTCCAATTTCACCACTCAAAAATGTTCTTTATTTCCACCGACTTACAGTTAAATACTTGCCAATTACACAAAATTACGTAGTGTACACAATTACGATTCACCAGTTCGTCCGTTACCGTTCCGATGCACGTACACACTAACACTGACTGTCTGTCTCTCTGAAACCGTTTTTATAGGCATCTCGTCATATTCTAGGCGTCTCTGGTATCCAGGCGAATATTCCAGATGATAGAAGAAGGGGAGAGAAACGTCCAGGGACGGGTGACATTCCTTTAACCACCCTTCAGTTAGTGACAGAGACTAATGGGAGGCGTGGCTCAGCTCCCTCCAGTTTCCTCACAGCTGTGCCGTCATACCTTCCGCTAATTGGGTGACAGTATTTTCGTTTATTTCCCTATATTTAATATATGTGTATTTAGGTTTGAGTTTTAAATTTATCTTATCAATCCTTAGAATTTGTGCATCATGATCTGATAGTCCATTAGTTTTTGATAAGACAGAGCAAAATTTAGTTATATCTGAATTTACAAATATGTTATCAATAGCTGTGGATGAATTATTTTGGATAGCATATTACTCGTATTTCCTTTGTCTGTCCTTTAATTGGAATACCTTTACCAAATACAGTTTAATTTGGTTCCCAAGCCCGTTCAGATTTTCACTTGTCACTATATTAGACATACTTAAACATTCATTAAAACACAATTGCAAATGATCACAACACACGCACGGAAACACGAACTCATACACATGTAAACCAAGGGAATTGTCACAAAATGCAAAGAAACTTGCCAGTACAAAATCTCTAACTGTTGTAACCTTATATAAAATAACAGCAACATTTACGTCAAAGCATTCTGTTTGTGCAGCGTTATTAGAAGAGAAACAAACACCAAGGGATTGTGTTTACTGCAGCATTTGCATAACTTACTTGTCCCACATAATGCCAAGCACATGTTAGAATATTGGCAACCAAGGTTTAGCATCTAACGCCATGGAAACGTCTTAATTCTAATGGGTCCTTCTAATGGTTACTATGACAACCGTTATGACGTACTCATCCCCTCCCATTTATTTACAGCATTTTTCCATGTGCTTACTGTCAATCACGTTCTAGTTTGGCGACCAGTATAGTTTTTACTGAAACAAGAATACAAATGTACATCTTCTATTACATTTCAGTTGATGGTAATGTGCTTTTTAAGCAGCAAAAAAGGATTAATGGGAAATTTAATCATTAAGAGACAAACTTCCATACAGAGTGTACATATGATAAAACACTTATTAGCAGTATCTTCTTCATATTCCTTTAAATAATATATGTTGCATATCATATATTTGGATGAGTGATATTTGCGCATAATAACAGATGTATGGGTGTGTGAAACAATACAAAGAGTAATCAACTAACATACAAAGTAATATTTTAAACAGTAACTCATTTATACAAATTAATGCAAATTCCTTGATCAACCTCAGTTACTCTGGAAGTGAATTATCACAATAGAACTTAAAACGTATCACACAACTGTAAACACGTGAATAAAACAACTGATATTTAGTATGATATACAAAGCTTTCATCTGATACATATTTGACTCTGATACATATTTGGCTTTCTTACATTACTGCTATATACAGCAGATATAACCACAAATATAATTAACATAGATGAGCTTACTGATCCAGAGAAGTGTAGCGTAATGGTTATTTTGTTTTTTCTAACATCCGATACTAACATTTCAGGAACATGTAAACTATATGTTACCATTAGACTGAATTTTTTTTTAATATATAATTTAAAAGTTTGCACTGAAGTCAGCAACGTGACAATTGCAGCGGAGTGCAAAGGTACAACTTGAGATGAATAACTTTCTCGTCATTTCTTCTTGGTATACCAACATCTAATACTCGTGCAGGGAGAATTGCTTTACAAACAGTTAATCATCCGTTAGTCGCACAAGGTCTGGGAGGCCCCTGGTTTTATTTAAATGTTGTATTTTATGTAAATACACAGCATAAAGTATTCAAGCACTAACAAAAATGAAAGCTCCTGTGGCCTTCAAGAAGAGACACCATGCTTGAGTGGTTTATGTCGAAGCATTTGAACTTTTTACATTACATATGTTAGACAATGCCTTCCTGTTTTTGTATTAGACATGATCTTATCAATAATATCTTTGTCAAAGTAGAAGCTAGGACTTATCAAAGAACACACCAGAGTTTTTGACCACACAAATTAAGGTACGTCAGCAGCAAAAACTTACTTCCAACTATTATGAGCTTATTAATTAAACATAACTCTTTATCTTGTGGAACATACCACTCCAGAAAAAGTTATGAAACAAAAAAATTGGCTAAAGAGATGGAGGGAATATTGATATGGCTCTTATGTGAAGCAGTTTTCAAATAAGAACACAAGAGCTCTCAATCTTATTAAATTGTATTTCCAGCAGTTATGTTTACTAACATTCTCTAATCAGTTACTAGCTTTTATAAACTATTTTATATATATTTATTTTCTAACCATTAATATTAATGAACATGATGGTATCACTAGCTGTGATAAGATATTTTGTTGGAGATACAAAATGGATTTAACAGAACTGTAAAACACATCCTTATAACACACGAAAATCTTTATTCAGTCCATAAAACTAAATGACAGCACTTCAATTAAGAATAATGTAGGACACACTGCTTAAATATCAACACATATCAGAAATGTAGGAATGTCCTTTGCATCCCAAAAATATTAAAAATTAAGTTTTTAGAAACAAGCTGGAAGCATCTTTCCACCTTGGTATTATAAACAATTATACAAAAGTACAAAAAAATCATTCTAATAAGAAGAAATTCAACATACATACAGCATGTTTATAAAAACTTAATTTTTAATATTTTTGGGGTGGAAAGGACATTACTACATTTCTGATATATGTGTTGATATTTATGCAATGTGTCCTACATTATTCTTAACTGAAGTGCTGTCATTTAGTTTTATGGACTGAATAAAAATTTTCGTGTGTTATAAGGATGTGTTTTACAGTTCTGTTAAATCCATTTTGTATCTCCAACAAAATATCTTATCACAGCTAGTGATACCATCATGTTCATTAATATTAATGGTTAGAAAATAAATATATATAAAAAAGTTTATAAAAGCTAGTAACTGATTAGAGAATGTTAGTAAACATAACTGCTGGAAATACAATTTAATAAGATTGAGAGCTCTTGTGTTCTTATTTGAAAACTGCTTCACATAAGAGCCATATCAATATTCCCTCCATCTCTTTTGCCAATTTTTTTGTTTCCTAACTATTTCTCTGGAGTGGCATGTTTCATAAAATACAGAGTTATGTTTAATTAATAGGCTCATAAAAGTTGCAAGTAAGTTTTTGCTGCTGACGTACCTTAATTTGTGTGGTCAAAAACTCTGGTGTGTTCTTGATTAAGTCCTCGTTTCTACTTTGACACAGATATTAATAAAATCATGACTAATACAAAACCAGGAAGGCATTGTCTAACATATGTAATGTAAAAAGTTCAAATGCTTAGACATAAACCACTCAAGCATGGCCTCTCCTTGAAGGCCACAGGAGCTTTCATTTTTGTTAGTGCTAGAATACTCAATGCTGTGTATTGTTACTTTTATATTGAATTAGTTAGGAGTTGATTTTAAAAACTGATCAAGGAATTCTACATAGCTTTATTCCAAAGCTGCAGGTCTAATTGACTTCTGAACAAAACTGCAAGATGAAATTTATAAAATTCCTACCTTAATTCAGGATAAAAGTAATACACTTCTTTACTGCAGTCAATATATAAACT
Source organism: Mantis religiosa (assembly GCA_030765055.1). Classification (NCBI taxonomy): domain Eukaryota; kingdom Metazoa; phylum Arthropoda; class Insecta; order Mantodea; family Mantidae; genus Mantis; species Mantis religiosa. The sequence continues at coordinate 157,758,881 of CM060956.1, forward strand.
GTTTTAGGAGCATCTGACATCTCAGTTGTCGTTCTGCATTTCAAACTTTTTTTTAAATTAATTTATTCTTATGATTCTGAATTGAATTTGAAAATAATCTCCAATTTCTCTCTTGTCAGGTTTTCAAACAATTCATAAATAAATGAAGTGAAATATTTGTGCAACCTAATAAAATTTACTTTCAACAAGAATTATGTACGAGTATGAAAAACTAGGCTATAAATATAATTTGTCATATATGTCTAATCAATCATAAGCACATTTATAACCTAACCTCAATACCCTCTTCGATATCGCATGTTTGGAGCTGTCCCTTTTTAACATCCAATAGCAATCATGGCAGTATTCCACTTCCATTGATAACTTTATTTTAATCTTTTATATTGTCGCGGCAACAGGCATAAATAAGAAAAAAGAACCTAAAAGAACTGGCTTTTCTTTCCTTAATAACTCACCTAAACTGCTTTCAGACACAACTGTTACCTCAGATACCCTTCCCCAGATTTTTATAGCTAAACCACACCTTAGTTCCTTTTTTATAAATCTATGGTTATTGGTTACTACTTCTCGTGTTTTTAAAAGTAGCACTTCATTTTTTTAATGTGCTGCTAGGAGGCCTCATTTATAAATGCCCTCTTGGAACCAGGAGACAAGCACATTTTGAAACAAGCTGTAGTGTTACCGAGTAGCTGTGCACGTGTTTATTTGCTCGCAACTGAGCTGCCCTCCCCTCCAGTTGCAACCGTTCTGAGGTGGACTCGTCCAGATACCACCGTGTATCGCTCTGCACTCTTCAAGATAAAATAATACATCTGTACGTACACCGTCGTCATAATTGGCAGTTACAGCCGCATGTTTCATAAAACATATCGTCTGAAGATAGTTTGTGTGACTGCGCCAAGAGATAGTTGCAGTTCGACTGTTTTACCTGTAAAACCATTCCTGTACGCAACATCGGGCGTTTAACGACAGCTTTTCGTGAAACAAATTTATACTTTAAAAACTTATGCTTTTAGTATTTCTCTGAACTTTGTGCATTTTACAGTCTATTCTAATGCAGTCAGATAAATGTTCCTTGGTAAGCGAGAAATTACAAATCCTGCAGAAGTATGGCCCAAATGTCACCCTAAATCAGGATTTTGTCGAATCTTTAGTCTACAATACTACTCGCTCCAGGCTTAAATTGTGAACGCATATAAACATTACGCTATGTATCACTCTATCAGCAAAGACTTACTGTTCTGCGCCGTCAGCAGTTTACCCTGAGTCATAGCAACCGTCATGTTTCACTGCAGCAGTGTAGCATTAGAAAACACCCATATCTACTAAATAAAGTAATTAACGAAACAGCTAGGAAGAATAATGCAATATAATTTTGTGAGTAAAACCTTACTAAAGCAAGTACATTATCTGTAGTAGGAGGCTCCTTGTTTAAGAAGAAACTATGTACGTTAAAGAAAATAGTGCCCAATTTCACCAACAGATGTTAAGACTTAACACAAGTTTAGCAACATTTAAAACAAAAATTGCATTTCACCAAGTGTTACGTAACACATGTGTTAAATTTCTTGTTAAACTGACAAGTAAAATTTCTGATGTTAAGTCCTTAACAATTGTAAATAATCAAGATGGCGAGCATGAACTCAGCTGTTGATGTCGATTTGCTATATTTAAGACTGTCTAAATGGCATTCATAATAGTGTAAGGCATATGAGGAGAAATTATTTTGAGGAGCTATCCGAAGAAAATTTTTTACGGAGGTATAGACTGTCAAAACTTGTTGCTATGAAGGTTACTGTGGAAGTACAAGAGAGGTTAGATCATGCATCGAAAGAAACATGCCGACCTTCCCTAAGCTTCAAGTATTAATAATTTTGTGATTTTATAATTCACTGAATTATGTGTCCACCTTCCGTCTTGAAACATTCAAGTCACTCGTCACTTGCCCTTCTTCGCACCTCGTTTTAAGTTTACTAATACTGAGCTATAACATGCATAGAAAGGAATATGCCGACCTCACCTAAGCTTCAAGTATTAATAACTCTGTAGCTTATGTGGTAGAATGTCTGTTAGAGGACCCCATGTGGAATTCCAGTCTGTGCGAATCATCTGGATAATGTTTTTTCTTAGCATTTTCCTCATCCTCAAACATATACGTGGCACAGCTAAGCGCTATGGACGACGGGCTCATTTCACCGATACCATTCATCGTTAGATTTTATTTAAAGTTGGAGGATTTTAATTAAATATAAAAATGCTATTGAAGTAATGAGTTGGTATTCAAACACAACATCACTTAAAATATCCTTACTTGAACAATTGTTTCGGAGACCGGCTCGACCCCATCATCAGCAACTATCCAACTGGTTGGATCCGTGGTTTCTTGAAGTGAGCTGGTTGTTTGAGGTGACATCTGTTGATTGTGAGATGAACTTCCAAAGAGAGTTTTCAGGCGGCAATTCGAAATTTAACGTATACTGTTTGTTTTTTATAATTAGCAACTTCTCCCAAACATCGAGCTCAGCTGCATTATTGGCTGGCTTTAATAGTTTTATATTTGGTACAATTTCATGATTGGTAGACCAAAAATGGTGGGCTATTGCTGATTTTTCCATTTGTTTGTATTTCACACATCTCATATGTTCCTGTAATCTAATTTGTAAACTTCTTTTGGTTTTTCCTATGTAGAACTTATTACAGTCTGAGCAGTTTATTTTGTATATACCTGATTTCTTGTTTTCAGGTACTGGGTCTTTCAGGTTGTTGCATAATAAGTTTTTTAAACTGAATTTATTTATTGGGGCTAGGGTGATGTTATACTTCTTGAATATCTTGATATTCAAGAAGTATAACATCACCCTAGCCCCAATAAATAAATTCAGTTTAAAAAACTTATTATGCAACAACCTGAAAGACCCAGTACCTGAAAACAAGAAATCAGGTATATACAAAATAAACTGCTCAGACTGTAATAAGTTCTACATAGGAAAAACCAAAAGAAGTTTACAAATTAGATTACAGGAACATATGAGATGTGTGAAATACAAACAAATGGAAAAATCAGCAATAGCCCACCATTTTTGGTCTACCAATCATGAAATTGTACCAAATATAAAACTATTAAAGCCAGCCAATAATGCAGCTGAGCTCGATGTTTGGGAGAAGTTGCTAATTATAAAAAACAAACAGTATACGTTAAATTTCGAATTGCCGCCTGAAAACTCTCTTTGGAAGTTCATCTCACAATCAACAGATGTCACCTCAAACAACCAGCTCACTTCAAGAAACCACGGATCCAACCAGTTGGATAGTTGCTGATGATGGGGACGAGCCGGTCTCCGAAACAATTGTTCAAGTAAGGATATTTTAAGTGATGTTGTGTTTGAATACCAACTCATTACTTCAATTGTTATATACATCACTGTTTCTAACCTTTTGCTTCAAATAATATAAAAATGCTAGTTATACGAAGGACTCATTTGTGGCATTGCTGGATATTTTTACTCTTGACAATGTAAATATAAATGGTATCGTAGATCAACAATATAATTTAAAGTTTCTTTGGTTGACAGGATCCAATTTATTTAAAAAATTTTGTGTAAGGCTTCCAAAACAGGTAATTGCATCTTTTCATTTTTTACTAAGCTTCAATAGAATTACTCAACTCCAATATAGCCAAACCTGAAATCTCTAGATGCCAGCCATCTCATCTGCTTGTTTCATAAAATATAATATATTTATTTCTGATGCCAACACAAAGTTCAACATACTAGATTAGTACAGCAAACATTTTCCTATTCTTCTAATTCGAGTGCACATAAGCCACGACGATGCAACCCTTCTTTCGGTCGTTAAGTACATCCAAGAAATCACCTACAGTAATGGCGCTATTTCATTTATTGACATCAGAACCTTCAGATACGACTTTAGCATGTTTATTTACACAGTTTAAGTTACTATAACTGAAGTTATATTTCAGTAAGATATACCAATGACAACTCACTGCAGCTTTCGCGGATTCACTACTATTATTACTGTCACGTGGTCACTGAAAACCGCAGAATGGCGTTGAAGATGTATTAATTTCTCTAAATCGGCCTTTTTTATTTTGCTTTTGGAGTGCTGCTCACAGTCTAATTACCACGTGGTGGGATTAAAGTAAAACAATCACACGTGTAAGTTCGAACAGTGATAAGATGTTTCTTGAACAATTTTATATAATAAGGTAAAGGTCATGTAGTCATAAATTCATCCCGGTATATTGCTCTGTTCCTTTTTGAACATAGTGCTTCCTTTTCTTATCAAGTGATAACACTGTACCCTTTTACCTGGTTAAGTGATTGACTTTACATGCCGTCACAAATATTCTTGTGGCATATTTAAATATTAATACAGCAATAAAGAGCTATGATAACAATTTTCTTCATATTACTGTGCTTTTATTTAAGCATTCCTTACGATTATCAATGACTGCATGCCTCTGACGACACAAGCAGCAAGACACACTATATCTTAGCCTCGTATCTCAGGAGACGCTGATGAAACTAGGCGAAGGGCGATGGGTTTTGTTTCGGGCATAAAATCTCTTAGCATGACTTCCTTCCGAACGGAAACAAGGATGTGTTCCCATACCTAATATTTAAAACAAAACGAACACGACGACTAATGAACAGATATCTGAACAGAATTAAGCTGTCTTTCATGTCAAATATGGAATGTGGCACTTATTATGTGTTTCAAATGGGAAGAGTTATCGCCTGTAGCCAATCAGATGCATTAGAGCGTGTATCGTTGCCACCTCATTATCCCTACTCTTTTTATATTTCCCTCTCCCTCGCAAACCTGCGAGTGATATAAGGGAACACAAAGTGAATTTTCCAAAGTTTTATAATAATGCAGTTGTACTCACAATTCCAACATGAATATTCGTATATTTTACAAGTGTTTTAAATATTTCCTGGAAAGCTCATAACACTGTTTCAAAATTGATAATACAACCGTAATCGGTACCTGGATTTATTAAATGGTTATTAGCGAAATGTTCTGTATGTGTCCAAAAGTTATGTGGAGCGTGAGCTAATGTTATCACATAGACATAAAAAAGCACAGCGCTACGGAGCGACACGTTTTCTCTGTGTATATGGAGAAAGTGAACATAGCTTTGGGGTAAAACCCAAATGAAGCGAGTTTGGCGCAACTTCGTGTTATTTAATCAGAATATATTTAAAATTGTAATTATCAATGAAGCAGGAGGTATCAGCATCTGTAAATATAATTTGCTTTTCCGATGACACTTAGGAAAGTTTAGTATAAAAGAATGTTTTTGTTAAATCTTTTTTAGTCTGTGTCTTTAACACTCCTTGACGGAACTTGATGCAATAATGTTGGTGAAGTTGGACTGGTACAATTGGCGAACCTGCGCGACATTTTCTGTCTCAGTCTTTCTCACGTCTTGCCTAATCACTGCCACATAGTGACTCAATCTTTTGGGGACTTCAGTGCGTATCAGAAGGTAAGCTTGCTTGGTAATGTAGTTTGGAAATTGTAGCGTATTTTACAGTACCTATAATTTTATGTAGGACATTTTGTATTTAATACCAATATACTTTACCTCAAAAGTGTTACGAAGTTTTAAGTGGAATTTCAGCAATGTTATAGTGATATTTCTGTAATACGGGAGATTTGGCACAACGCCATCTTAATGCACGTTTACCCAAAGTTGTACACTCGAATTTGTGTAGTTTCGTTTCTTGATCTTGTGATATATATTGTCGGACAATATCTAATTTTACAAAATTCTACAGAATATATTGTTTTATAATTATTTGTGTATGTGTTCTGATGCTAAGTTAATATACGGATTACTTCGGATAAGAATGCATTTTATCGTTCCGTATAATCCTCCATTGGGCGAATCCAAGCTAATTCCAAGAAGGATTAGCGTTGTAATGTACATACGATATCAATCAGCCTACCTTCACAAGTTCACTAAATTATATATTTTACCAATTGAGCTCATTTTATTTGCAATCGTGTTACATCATGTTTTTTTGCTCTCCCTCCCGCTCTTCGCACGAGTAATGGGAGTAATCGAATGTAAAACGTAGTCAGATTATCCTGTAGATTAGCGGCAATAACCTTGTTTAGGCTGCCGCAGCTGCTGAAAATACCAACATAACCAATGACTAGGTTATTTTGTGGTAAAGCTTCCACACATATTGTCTGATTGGATACGTGATGACGTAACCTAACAGGCTGTTGCCAACTGCGCAGATCCACATTCTCATATTAATCTGTGTTCTGCACTTTTACTAGTGGTCATTTGCTGTAATTATGAAATTATGTTTCTTCATATTTCTGTACATAGTCGCAATATTTTGTTCCAATTTCTGGTATTCGCGGAAAAGCTCACATATTGCGCGGCTGTCGTCTGCTAGAAGGAAGGCGCGTGAGGAGTCTGTAACTGTAGTAAGCTGTTGCCAACAGCAGAGATTTTAAATGTTCTATGACAAAGAAATGAGGACAATCCACATTGGTTTCCTTGTTATTCTCATTAATCTCATTATTATTCGTAAAGATTCACCTGGGCGGCGTACGGATAACGTGGCTCCGACGTCATAGCTGGACCGTTGCCAACTTTCACAGTATGTTAACGCAGAGGATACCAACATTACGTAAGCAAACCAACTAAACTGTAAGACGCAAATTAACTGATGTGAAGATCAGTGGGTCACTGCTAGTTTATTATTGCTATTATTATTTTAAAACTAAGGAATTTAGCACAAAGTTAGGAAGAAGAAAAACAGGTTTTTTAATTTGTCCTCCAAATTTCAGTCATATCGGACATTGAATGGAATGGGTGAAATGATGGTTAATGAGCCCAGGGTCCATAGAGCTTAGGGTTACCCGACAATCGTTTTTCAGGATAAGGGACAACCTTGGAATAAACCTTATCCAGGTTATTGAACCTGACCGAGATTTGCACGCGGGACCTGTTGAAGGTGAGGCTGATACGCTGCCGAGGCGGGCAGTAACCACCACCACCACCAATGCACTATTCCCATAACAGTATAACTAGTTTTTAATAAGGAAAGTAAAAAAAAAAAGCATATGCAACGTTCCCCTGTATGCGCGTATATTGGAGTGCCGCAGTTGGCAACTTGTTTTTGTGATGCCATTCCTTATCAATATAACTGTACGTCGCCCATCTACATCTTTACATTATTATCCTTATTATTTGAGTCAATCATAGTTACTTAGTGTCTCATTTACCCACTGTTGTTTGGCTAGTTACACATTACAGAATCACTAGCTTGGTCACGCAATGTTGTTAGCCTCAGTAAATGCATGTTTTCACTTTTGGCAGTTTTCTAGCCATTGAGACTATGCATACTAGCTGAGAGGGTTGTGTATTCCTTTAGTAGCTTCTTTTTTGCTAAGTTTACTTTTTTGTCTACTAATGATTTGGGAAAGTTACTTTTTTGTGCTATTTCAATTATTTTGTTGTATTCTGTTTTGTATTCTTCTGCGGTGAGATGGATGTTGACCAGTCTGTGTGCTAAACTAATGAAGATTGCCTGTTTGTGGGATCTTGGGTTGTATCCACTAGCTATTATGTAGTGGTCTGTCTGTGTTGGTATTCTGTAAATGCCAAAGTTTAGTCTGTTTTTATTTCTCATTTTTAGATCCAAAAATGGTAAATACTCATGTTTTTGTATTTCTACAGTGAACTTTATGCTTTTTTCTTGGATATTTAGAAGTTTTAGTGCATCACTGATGTGTTTTTAGGATGTCATCTACATGTCGTTGCCAGAGTTTGAACATCCAAGGGAAACCTTATTTCTAAAGCACTCATGTACAGATCAGCCAGGAAGGGTGATAGGGGATTGCCCATTGCTAAACCTGAAGTTTGGTGGAAATATTTTGTTTGAAACTGGAAGAAGTTTTGTTCTATGCATAATTTGGTTAGTTCAATGTAATCTGAAATTTCAGGTGATGACATTCCAAGTGATTTGAGCCATTTTTCTTTCAACGGTGGGAGTTGATTTACTGGTATGCTGGGAAACAGTGATTTAACATCAAACGAGATTAGTGTGTCCTCTTCTTTTAGTTCAGTATCCTTGTGTTCAATAAGTTCATAGGTGTTTTTGATGCTTAGGCTGTCGAATTTTGGAAATGAGTTGAATTTGTTTATTAGCCACTTTGCAAGTTTGTATGTTGGTGAATTTGTACTGCTATCTATAGGTCTCATTGTTATGGATGGTTTGTGTATTTTGGGTAAGCCATAAAATTTAGGTCAGTTTGGGTTATCAGGTTTAACGGTATATTTGTTTGGTATTATGCTTGATTTTGGTATTGTTTTTTCAAATGATTGTATGCAAGTTTTTTGAGGATTTTTGCTAATGATTTCTTATTCATTGTCAGTTGGCATTTCTACCATTTTTTCAATATAATCTGATTAAACTGTAGTTTATTGTACCTAAGCCCCAAGTAGGGTATCACAGGGAGGAAGGATTAGGTGAGAGACAGAGGGTGGTCATTTGAACGAATCACTGCACCTTGAAACACCCGTGAACACTTCTACTCTGAAAGAGAGCACAAGCTGACATGATATGGATATGAAATGGATGGACAGGAAATTTGTGGGATGTAATTGACTTACCCAGCATTCGCATTGTGACCCTGGAAAATCTCTGAAATATCCATGGGTTAAGTAAGTTGGTCACGACGATCAAATGCGGGCCACAGACAAAACTACATAAGCAATGCTGCTCTGTTTCCCCTCCCCCCTCCTCCAGCTAAACAGTAGAAGACACAAAAGAAGAAAGTTCATATTTAGGGTGCACTATAGCTTATACTTAATTCCAGTACTGGTTGGAGACTTTTACAGTGAAAATAGGAATTCAAATTTAGTGCAATAAATCATTTATGCATCAAGCAAAGAAAAGTTTTAAATACCTAGTTCATATAAAATATTATTTAGTCAAAATGATATATGAGCTACCCTAAAACACAAACGTTATTTGTGTGTATTAACCAGTTGTAGTTTAAAATGGTTAAAGGATTTTAGTGTAATGGTACATGTACACTGAAGCAACCCATGATCAATTCATTTTTCAGGCAAACAAAGCAAATAATTCAAAGATCTATGATTATCTGTAATATCAACTCACTCCATTTCCTCTCCAATTCCTTGGAATCATCTGATGAAATGAGCCTGCCATATCGCGTAACAAGATTGCTCCTGTAGTTATTAATAGATATTTTGTACTGCTCTACCGAAGTCTTTGTAACTCACTTGTATTCCATCTGTCTGCACAGAACGGAAATCAAGAATGAAGTGATCACATTTGCACTATTTGTACTGTTGCGCCAATAGCGGTGGATAAACTAAACATGCCTGCAAAGCGTATGAATTTGTGATGATTTACTCCAGGTGTTTAACAATATGGTTGAGATGATCTGTCACCATTATAAGCATGGTTATTAAATATGAAAATCTGCCAAATTTGTTCATGGTCAGTTATTAGCATAATTGTTGGCAATATTGTTAACCAGAAGTTGCAGAATAACCCTGAATATGCATATGGGTGGTGTGGATCTAGTATAGCAGGTATTATAAGCATATCTCTCCTTACAGTTACATGGGATACCAAGCTGGAAAGAAACATATACAATTCTTTAGTAATTTGGAGAGCTGTAAACCCATGCAAGACAATGACTTTCCCGGACTTTATTAATAAGCTGACAGTTAAATCGAGCCAAGTAGCATTCAGAGGCCTTTTCATTTTGGGGGTAAAAAATTCCACAACCCCAGCATCCCTTAATCTTGGAAATACAATTCTAAAAGGATACTAGCTAGAGCAAAAAAGGTCAGAAATATTTCCAAAATGTGTGGTATGTTGCAAAAAAGGTTTATGAGGAAACCAATATGATGTACCTTTGTGTTTATCATGTTTTGATGTGTAGCGTCCAAGATTAGTGATGCCTGTCTCAGTAGCGTAGAAGGTCGCATGTCTACCTCACGTTCAAGATGTCCCAAGTTCGAATCTTGGTCAGGGCAACTTACCTGGATAAGGTTTTTTCTGGGGATTTTCCTTATCCTCAAAGTCGAATTTTGGGTAACTAAGCTCTATGGAGCCTGGGCTCGTTTTAGCAACATTGCATTCACCGTTCTATATGACTTGACGAAGGATGTAAATTACAACAAAAAAGGATTAGTAAGAGTAGTGTTCAAGATTAAACTTTTGGAAGTAAACTTTTATCTCTTATAGAATTTGAGTTTATTGTAAAGGAGCAAAATCAAAATAATAAGCATTAAATGCATTTGTGTACAAGACATTCGTTAGAATCCATGACACTTTGCCTCCATTTTTAAATGGACCTCATATGATGTTCAAATATTTTAAAGGGTTAATGCGGTTTTATATACATTTAAAACATACCTACTTGTTTTTAGCATTTAGTATATTTTTATGCAGACAACCCAAAAATAAAATTCAGAATTTATAGGAAGCCAAAACTACAATAATGATCATGGCTGTAACCCCATTACTCGTGAATGTGCAATAAACAGTCTTGCACCCGCACTGGTCATCGTACCCTTTTTGCTAAATCTGTTAAAGATTTAGGTGTCAGTTTAATTGAAAAGGTTTCTTTCAAAATTCACAAGGATTCGGCAGTGAACCAAGCCATTAAAAGCATAGGATTCATAATTAGGAATAGCGTACACTTTGCAAATAAAGCTTCTCTCTGCCTTTTCAGTAGTTTTTTAAGATCCAAACTGGAATACTGTTTCATAATCTGGTCACCATACTATAAATCTCATATAGCATGAATTGAAAAAGTACAGAATAAGTTTTTTAAAATGCTGTATTACAAACCGTTCATGACATATCCAAATTACATAAGTACATTGGCTTGCTAAAATTATATAAAGTGATGTCATTACAAACTGCAGGAAAATACAGCAGTTATTCCTTTATAAAGTGATTAATGGCAATATAGATAACCCTAGATTCTTACAAGAAATTTAAACACCAGACATGCATATCTGAAGTCCCATTCCTTATTTTATAATAATAAATCCAAGAAGTTAATTCACCAGATCTCTCCACTCATAAAGATGGTAGCTGAGTACAATCAGCTTAGTGACATTTATCATCTTGATCATAGTACTACATATCGTATATTTAAAAAATAAACTTCAGAACATATTTCTGTAGTTTGTAGTTCTTAGATGGTTCATAATTACATTTGTGTTATGCTTATTAGTTGCTTTTCATTTAACAGTTCTGTATGTTATTTGATGTGTAGTTGTTATTTGTACATTTTATTTTTATATTTATGTTTGTTTATAATGTAATTTTTTTTTTATTATTCATGTATTGGTTGTAATCAACTGCATACACTGATAACTGGGGCAGTGTCCTGTAACAGCAAATTTAAATAACTAAATAAAGCAGAATAGGTACTTCAAGGAACAAAAAGCTATAAAAATGGTTTAAGAATTAAAAATGGAGGCAACAGTTCCTGAAACTAGTTCCACAAAAAATTAAAATGTAAATGACGGGAGAGCTAAAAACCGACTACAAATAGTGTTATGAATTAAGTTGAACTGAACTGTTACTAAATTTCTTGAAAATGGTGTAACTGCCATTAATCTACAATTATATGAATCTTCTCCATTATTCCCATATTCGTATAAAGTGTACTTGGAGGGATGTTACACAGTTTGATAGGTAATTGATTATTAATACAAACAAACAAACAAATCTTCAGCAATATCATTTCGTCACAAACAAAATAAAAATGTTGACAAACCTGACATCAAGTTGTATGGTGCATGTGTTTCTTATAAGACAGAAGCAAATTTTCTGGGAGTATGGATAGATCAGCATTTACACTGGGAAGCACACATAAAATATCTAGTAATAAAGTTAAATAAATTCTACTTCTCATTAAGAGTAATAAAAAATGAGTTGTATGCAAGTGACATGAGAACCTTATATTTTGCATATGCAGAAAGTCTAATGAGGTATGGCATTATGTTTTGGGGGGATAGTAAAGACAGTCACTTGGTTTTTAAAGTACAAAAAAGGATTGTTAGATGCCTAATGTCAGGAAAAAAATATGACTCCTGCAGGAACTTCTTTAAGGAGTTGAAAATCTTGACTCTGCCCAGTCTGTATATATCCTGTTTGCTATGTTATACAAAACAAAACCTTGAAAATTTCACCACAAATAATCAAATACATCATCATAACACCAGAGGTAAACCAGACTTAAGAACAATAACACATAGAACTACACTTTATTCCAAAGGAGTTAGATATTCAGCAGTCACTCTGTATAATAAACTACCGGCCAATCTGAAAAACATAAAATCCATGAGGTGTTTCAAACTATCGTTGAAAGAAATTTTATTAAGTGATTCATATTATGATATAGGTGAATTTCTAGATACACTGTAGCTGGCCATATAATTGTATATATTTGTGATGCATTTTAAATGCTGTGTACTTGTAGAGCCATGCAACTATATATATTTATGAGTTCATGCTTATATCTTATTAATTACACTTGATGCAACTTATTTTTTTTTATTTTTATACTTATATTATTTGTATTGTTCTAAATATTTGTATTGACGTATCCAATGTCATTGTATTGACTTAACGGATGAATAAAACTACTACTACTACTACTACTACTACTACTACTAATTATCTCATACTTTGTTTTTGAGTTACGTTTTGTTATACCTGAATAGACCTTACGCTAAATATGCTCTTCTTCTGTTTTATCAAAATACTCTATATGTGTATTTCCAGTATAACTTGTAGGCTCCATTTTTAGGGAAAATAAGTCAAATATGGGTGTGGTGAATCAGGTATTTCAAGCTATCCCTTTTTACAAAAAACAGTAAAACAGTTAAATGTTACCTAAAAGTATTTAGTCAAGTTTCATTAGTAGTGATTACGTTTGAAAGAAACTCCGGATCTTCCTCTAACATCAACTTTAACTGCATGCAGACCTGCATGCGAATGTCCTTTTGTTCGGAAATCAACAGTCTTGGAAACCATCGCGCACAAACACGGCTCATGTGTAATGTTTCTGTCACCAACGTGTGGGTGGCACCCAATGAAATGTTCAGTATTTCAGAAAGTGATCCTAAGGTAATTCGTCGATCCTCTCTCACAATGGCAGCAGCAGTGTTGATGTTTTCTTCCGTAAAAGCAGTAACTGGATCATCAGTTCTACCTTCATTTGAAATTGATTGTCTCCCCTCTTTAAACGTTTTAAACCACCTTTTAGCTGTGTTGTAGTTAAGAACAGAATCTCCATAGACCTCCTGTAACATTTTTTAGGCCTCAACTGAAGATTTGTTGACACGAATGCAGAATTTCCAAGCCGCACATTGTTCCTCGCGTGTTACCTCCATTGCAGCGGTAGGCGATACTGAACGTGCCTGGTTCTCACAGGCAGGAACCACGAGTACCAACAATGAAACTACTACGGCGTATTTAACATTAAGCTAACAGGATATAATAAGATTGAATTTTAGTGCGAAAAATTATGACCGTAAAAAAATTATGATCATTCTTTATTGAACATCCCTAGTAATATGACTTAAGCACATTGAGTAATAAAACTGTACCCTCAACAATCACGTAAAGTCCGCCTCGGTAGCGTGTCTGCCTGACGTTCAAGAGGTCCCGAGTTCGGATCCCGATCGCAGTATTCACTGTATTCTGATATGCCGGTATTTCGACATTTTATTTTAGAATGATCAACATGTGAAGTACATTTAACACAGTATGTTGTACTTCATTATTCGAAAGTTTATCTTTAGAGTCACTTGTGATTGAGCATTCATTTTTACTTTCTCTGCAATTTGTTTACAGTAAGTAGGAAAAGTATTGCATTTCCCCCTTGATACCGACATTTAGTTGAAACTTGCGTTTTGAGTTCTCCAAATACGAAGGTTATCTTTAGAAAAAGCTGTGTGTGTCCATGTATGTATATAATTAAATGCTCATTACAGTGGCCCGCCTCGGTAGCGTGGTGGTAGCATGTTTGCCTCACGTTCAAGAGGTTCCGAGTTAGAATCTCTGATAGGGCGAGATACCTGGATAAGGTTTATCCGGGGTTATCCATTATCCTGATTAACGAATGTCGCGTAACTAAGCTCCATTGACCCCGGACTCATTTTCAGCATAATTTCACCAATTTCATCTATCGTCCGATATGGCTTAACGTTGGATGACGTAAATTTCCAAATAAAAATGCACATTACAGTGCTAAGAGATGTGATCAAGACTGCTACAATATATAAAAGAAAAACTTGCCCGCCTCTGTAGCTTATGTGGTAGAATGTCTGTTACAGGACCCCATGTGGAATTCCAGTCTGGGCGAATCATCTGTATAATGTTGTTTCTTTGCATTTTCCTTATCCTCAAAGATAAACGTGGGACAGCTAAGCGCTATGTACGACGGGCTCATTTCACCGATATCATTGATCATTGGACTTTATTTAAAGTTGGAGGATTTTAATTGAACATGAAAATGCTAGATGTGTGTTTGGAGGAATTTAGTAACAGTGACGTCAAAATTAATATAAAAATTATTTGTGGTTGGTTTATTGACACTCGTCACTTACTTTTTCATATATTTATGAGAGACTAGTTTCAAAGGCCCTGGCCTCCATTTTCAATCCAGTTGGGAAGAGATTGAAAATGGAGGCCAGGGCCTTTGAAACTAGTCTCTCATAAATATATGAAAAAGTAAGTGACGAGTGTCAATAAACCAACCACAAATAATTTTTATGAAAATGCTAGTTATACCAACGACTGATTTGTGGCATTGCTGGATATTTTTACTCTTGACAATGTAAATATAAATGGTATCGTAGATTCAACAATATATTTTGAAGTTTCTTTGGTTGACAGGATCTAATTTATTTAAAATTTGTTGTGTAAGGCTTCCAAAAACAGGTAATTGTTTCTTTTCATTTTTTACTAAGCTTCAATATTATTACTCAACTCCAATATAGCCAAACCTGAAATTCTAGATGCCAGCCATCTCATCTGTTTGTTTCATAAAATCTAATATATTTACTTCTGTTGTCAACACAAAGTTCAAAATACTAGATTACTACAGCAAACATTTTCCTGTTCTTCTAATTCGAGTGCACGTAAGCCACGACGATGCTACCCTTCTTTCGGTCGTTAAGTACATCCAAGAAATCACCTACAGTAATGGCGCTATTTCATTTATTGGCATCAGAACCTTCAGATGCGACGTTAGCATGTTTATTTACACAGTTTAAGTTACTATAACTGAAGTCATATTTCAGTAAGATATACCAATGCTAACTCACTGCAGCTTTCGCGGATTCACCACTATTAGTACTGTCACGTGGTCACTGAAAACAGCTGAATGGCGTTGAAGATGTATTAATTTCTCTAAATCGGCTTTTGTTTTCTTTGCTTTTGGTGTGCTGCTCACAGTCTAATTACCACGTGGTGGGATTAAAGTAAAGCCATCACACGTGTAAGTTTGAACAGTGATAAGATGTTTCTTGAACAATTTTATATAATAAGTTAAAGGTTATGTAGTCATAAATTCATCCTGCTATATTGCTCTGTTCCATTTTGAACCTAGTGCTTCTTTTTCTTATCGAGTGCTAACACGGTACTCTTTTATCTGGTTAAGTGATTGACTTTACATGCCGTCACAAATATTCTTGTGGCATATTTAAATATTAATACAGCAATAAAGAGCTATGATAACAATTTTCTTCATATTACTGTGCTTTTATTTAAGCATTCCTTACGATTATCAATGACTTCATGCCTCTGACGACACAAGCAGCAAGACACACTATATCTTAGCCTCGTATCTCAGGAGACGCTGATGAAACTAGGCGAAGGGCGATGGGTTTTGTTTCGGGCATAAAATCTCTTAGCATGACTTCCTTCCGAACGGAAACAAGGATGTGTTCCCATACCTAATATTTAAAACAAAAGGAACACGACGTCTAATGAAGAGATATCTGAATATAATTAAGCTGTCTTTCATGACCAATATGGAATGTATCTTTTATTATGTGTTTCAAATGGGAAGAGTTATCGCCTGTAGCCAATCAGATGCATTAGAGCGTGTACCGTTGCCACCTCATTATCCCCACTCTTTTTATATTTCCCTCTCCCTGGCAAACCTGCGAGTGTTGTTAGCGCTAGATATAAGGGAACACAAACTGAATTTTCCAAAGTTTTATAATAATGCAGTTGTACTCACAATTCCAACATGAATATTCGTATATTTTACAAGTGTTTTAAATATTAAGTTTAAATTTAATTATAGTTTATGAACTACTTAGTTTTCTAATCCAACGAAAATACCAGCGGTACATCCGTATAGCTGTGAATGTCACTTACGTTAACAGATAATTCGTCATTGTCTTCAACGTCTGAGTACTGCAAATTTATGATGATAGGTTCCAAAATCTCGTTACGTGCTATTTCTTTCCAAAAGTCGTCTTCTTGTAGTTTATCTGATGTCTCACACAGTTTTCCCAGTCTTGTTGTGTTCCTTGTCAATTTCTTCGTTCAGTAAGTCAGATTAAAAATATTATTTCTGTTTGCAACATAATTTCAGCCCACGTTAACTCTATTGGATTGTTTTTAGCAGTAGTAAGGGAGGATCGTGTCTCATTGATCCAGCTGATACACTTTTTCATGGAAGAGTAACTGAATAATGCTGCTTTGAACTCTCTAAAGTAAATAGAGATTACGAACCATTCATAAACAAAGATATAATGTGACCAGACACGTTCTGTCACACCAGCAAGAAGTGTATCGTTTCCTCTCATGGAATTTAACAAACACCTTGGCTTATTCAAAGTATATATTTCTTTTATCACGTCATGTCAAATGTTTACGTTTCAGTTCTGAGTAATTTCTAATATACGTTCACGCATACTTGCCAACCAATAATGATACTCATTACAGTGCTTACGTCGCAATGATTTGTTATAATATAATGACAGCTACTTTATTTATTTGTATTAAGAAAACTATTTGAGCTAAAAATAATGGAGTTTTTACGGTTATGTTAAATACATTACCCCCTACCTTCTACATAGATCAGTTTTTGCAAAATCTGAATTTTTGTCTTAGCGTGATTAATATTTATTAGAGATTGATTAGTGTGGCGCTCGTCACACAGCACTTAGGGAGAATGCAATGCGACAACACCCCGGACTACGATTGGCTGCTCACCTGGTAGCGCTCAGGGACAAACACCTTCCCATTTGAAACACATAATAAACCACAGCAACTAAAGGAGCGTTCCTGAAAAGCTCATAACACTGTTTCAAAATTGATAATACAACCGCAATCGGTACCTGGATTTATTAAATGGTTATTAGCGAAATGTTCTGTATGTGTCCAAAAGTTATGTATAGCGCGAGCTAATGTTATCACATAGACATAAAAAAGCACAGCGCTACGCAGCGACACGTTTTCTCTGTGTATATGGAAAAAGTGAACATAGTTTTGGGCTAAAACCCAAATGAAGCGAGTTTGGCGCAACTACGTGTTATTTAATCAGAATATATTTAAACTTGTAATTATCAATGAAGCAGGAGGTATCAGCATCTGTAAATATAATTTGCTTTTCCGATGACACTTAGGAAAGTTTAGTATAAAAGAATGTTTTTGTTAAATCTGTATTAGTCTGTGTCTTTAACACTCCTTGACGAAACTTGATGCAATAATGTTGGTGAATTTGGACTGGTACAATTGGCGAACCTGCGCGACATTTATGTATCTATCTTTCTCACAGGTCGTGCACAGGGCCTTCTTATCATTATGATGGCGGCTCTATTGTGATGAAGAAGGTAAGCTTAGGAACCAAGTTACCAAATTAGGTTTTAGGTTATTGAGAAGTGTAATTCTATGCAGGCATTACTTTAGAAGACAATACAAAAAATTATACTTTAAGTGTTGCGAAGTTTTAACTAAAATGTTCTTACTTTTATAGTGGTATTTCTATATCACGTGCTATGTAGTACATTGTTCTGACTTCGCTTTTGTTTCGTTTCTTCACCTTATATTATGTTTTGTCGGTCAATATCTAATTTCAGCAAATTCTATAGAATGTACTGGTTTATAATACTTTGTGGATGTGTTTTAATGTTTAATGTTATATACGGATTTCTTCGGATAAAAATGTAACTATACCATTCCGTATAATCCAACATTAGGAGTGGCCAAGGTGATCCAAGGAAAGGAATCGTGCATTGTAAAACACATACAATATTATCGGCAGAGATACTGTCTCAAGTTTATTAAAATCGCAAGTTTCTCCAACTTTGAGTAAATTTTTGTTGTAATCGTTTACGTCGCGGGCCCACATCAAAATTTCTACCAGCTAATCGCACCAATAATGGAGAATTCGAATGAAAAATATGGATAGGTTATCCTGAAGAATGGCTGCACGAGCCTTGTTTAGGCTGCTGGAGCTGTTCAAAATACTAACAACCAAAATGTGTAGGTTATCTTGTGTGAATGCTGCCACACATCTCATTACCGCAAGGATACGCGATGACGTAATCTATAGCGGGCTGTTGCCAACTGCACAGTTCTGAAATGTGTTGAGAAGACAATATATTGTGTAACAAAATATGTAGAACTGTACAAGTTGGAAAAGAAACCGTTAAGTTTTGGCTGTCATGTGACTGATTTAGGAGCAGTCGGTCACATCTTTAGGCCGAGTTACATTAGTCCTGTTCGATTTTTGATAGTGCATGAAATCCCAAAGCTGTATCATATCCGTCTGATCACGAGTCATCTGCTGTAATTATGAAATTGTTAATAGCAATATTCATTAATTCATCAGATCGATATGTTTCTTTGACATTGTGTACAAAGTTGCAGCATTTTCTCCACCTTTCTGTTATTCACGGAAAAGCTCCTCACAAATTGTTTGTTTTGGGTATTACTGCAGGTGAGTGGTTGTCGTCTGCTAAGAGAATGGCAGGTAAGCAATGACAACCGTAGCAAGCTCTTGCCAAGTCCAGAGTTCTTAAGTATGCAGAGGCAATGAAATGTTGCCAACCTATATTCTTTTTATTCTATTATTATTAATATCGCTTTAAAATGAAGATGGGATAACAATATGGCAAGAAAACGTCAGGGGTGAGGTGTTGCAAACTGTGAAAGCATGCTGAAAGTACCAACACTATGTAAGGAAACTGGCAGTGTATTATTACCCATTTTAGTCTCGCTGGTTTCAATTTCTTTTAATTTGATTAGTGCATTAGTATGTTTATAATTACGAGAATAATGAAAATTGTTCTTATTGTGGTTTACTATATGTGTTATACGTCATTAAGAAATGTTTTCTAATGTCCAAATTGCATAACAGTAAGTTACACAGATTCTTACATTAATAACTGCAAAATATAATTTGATAGCGGTTAGCAATCTGAAAGCTTTCTTTAATATCAATGTGCTAAATTGAATGATGCCGTCCAGTTTTCTCTAACATGTAAGGCTTTCTTACAAATCACTAATAATTATTTGAAAATGGTGATTTTATATAACTGTGTGCTAGAAAATGAATAAAAAAGCAAAATAATAGATTAAAATATGTTAGAGAGACTTGTATATCTGTTAAATAAGGTGTGAAGTTACATTTTCCTTGGCTGGAAAGTCGGTTGTGCTGATTTACGCTTAAGTCCTGACAAAGGAACTTCCCTTTTTCGGCACCAACATTAGTCTACTCGCAGTACTCCATCGATCCTGACCATCTCTTTGATTACTTGATGGAAGCGTTCACCTTGTTCATTCTCTGGAGGATCCAAAATTATCATGAAAATAGTGTAGATGCGAGTACAAAAAGCGAAGGTTTAAACTCTTATTTTGCCCTGAATTCCATATGCATTACAGTATCACTAATTTATAACATGAAAAAGAAAATGTGTTGGCAACATTTTGCTTTGTTGGCATAATTGTGAAGTCTACAGTTGGCATCATGATTTTCTATGATGTCGTTCCATATCAATCTATTTGAATGTAGCCTTTCTATAGTTTAACCCAATATCATTGTGCACAGATTGAAGAAACTGTATGAAATTTTGAATTTAACTTTTAAATGGACCAAAAGCTTGACAGTTTTTGCTTTTTCTTGGATATGGTAAAGTAATTGCATTGATCTATAAATTCACAAGTTTTATTTTAGAAAACATTGTTTCAGCAACACATAAATAATTAAGGATTATCAAAGTATTTCAGATTATTAATATTTATTAATTATATAGCTGCACCATGGCTGAGTGGTTAGACTTCTTGGGTTTTACCTAAGTGACCCAGTTTCGATCCCAGGGGACCACAAATTGGGATTTGTGGTGGACAACATGGCGCTGGGGTGGGTTTACTCCAGGTCTTCCGGGTTCCCCCACCATCATTCCACCAATTGCTCCATCATTCATCCATCCCAGGCATTGTGCAGACCCACCAACCTTGATCTCATTCATCAGGTCAAAGGTCATTATGCTTCAGCTCCCTCTCTCTGAGAGGGAGGTAACACCAGCATTGGTGAGGATGGAAGAGATTAAAAAAATTATTATATCATTATTATTAACACTATCTTACATAGTGTATTGCTAGTTAAGTCACCCAGTGTTAGCTTCAGCATTTGCATGTTTTTCTGATGGCAAAGCTCCAGCCAAAGAGGACATCAGACGACGGTCAGTCATATGTAGGTTTACCTTTGTTTTCTACTTATAAGTGGCAGTTTCTCATTATACCAAGACTATTGCCTCCTAATCCATGTGATGTGGTGGAAGTGATATGTTCTTATAGGAAGCCGAAGTGAAATTGCTAAATGCTACTGACCCCCCCTCCCCCCCAGAGCCAACATTATGTGCAACAAAGAAAACAGGGTGTGCATGCAGGTTCAGCATGTAAAGCTTTGCTTATTCGGCTATGTTGTTACTTTTGTTCAATTATCATTCACCTAAATTTTTATAGCTACAGTCTGATTTTTAAAAGAAGATACACGAAGGTTATCAAGCAAGGGATGCGAAGGGCAAGAGGGGAAGGTCGTTGCTATGGTAATGTAAACAAAGGTTGGCAGATTGGTTACAATGGTGAATGTACTCCCAGGTCTGTTATCGCTAGTTGTGTGGGGCACAGAGTTTGCTTGTGTTCTGTTGCATTATGTATTGTTAGCCTACTTTGTGAAAATAATTAAAATAATTTGTTATGGAAGAAAGACGTAGTGGCAGTAGGATTAGAGGTAGACCGAGGATCCATAGCCCAAAGCAAGGATCAGTTTACGGTCGGAGTGTTACATTGTATAGTCAGACTAGAGAATTTGTCTGTTCTCGTAGGGAATTATTTGAACAGGAATGCGAGAGTTTGCCCCTTATCAGTGAACCGCTTATTCCTTTCAACCAAGATAACATCATGTCAGTAGATATGCTTGCATTTAAAAGAATTCCTGTGGGTCAAAATTTCGGCATATCGGTGACGTTGATATAAAGACGTCAATTGACAAAGCTATTTGTAACAGTATATTGCAATACTAATGTATACAGAATGGTGGAAGGTTTCAAAGAACTAGGCACTTGTGCCCAGATTCCGCTGTGTGCTTACCACAAGTGTATTTTTTTTATTATGTGTATTTATATCAATCTGAATTTTAGTGGTTAAGATATTAACTAAAATATTAATATATTTGAAGATAAATGTTAGATTTTAGAACATGAATCGTCTATGTGTTCTATGGAGAAATACTATATATGCATGATATCTTGAGCATTCGGGCCCCATGTCCTCATTCGGTAGGTTTCGCCTATTTCCGTAAACACAGATGACTTTTAAACAGGAAATGTGCTACATACTGTGACATCTAGTGGCTAATGTGCTAAGTTTTCACATGGATGCCATTTCCTTTTTAGCAATTTTGAGGTTAAGTTTTAGGTACCCAGTTCACAACAAATCTTAAAGCAAGACTATGTTGTCATTGTTATGGCTCTCAAAAGGGGACACACTACTTTTTGTCTACCTTCGTATAACTGTGATCTGAATGCAATTAAGCTGGTGTGGGCAAAAATAAAGAATGTTTACAAAGTATGCAATGTTAACAAGAGCCACAAATCTGCAGAAACTTGCTATAGAAGTGACGGATTGGGAAGGATATGATAAGAAGGTCCAAGAGCTGGAAATGCAATATTGGAGAAATGATACGTGTAATAGAAAATGCAATCAATGAAATTATTAACACATTAGAGGATACCAGCGATGAAATTGACGCAGTAGACTTGGAAACCGAAGCATCACAAAGCAAGTGGGTGTTTATAAATGTCATAACATTTGTTTTCTACTTTTATGTTTTTCATAACAGTAAATATATAATACAGCATATCGAATGGAATTCAATTGTGTGTTGCCACATCTCCTACCTTTGGCATCTTTGCTTATCTTACCACAATTTGGCTGAATGGTTTTTTTTTTCAAGGTTGACCACACTGCAGAAACAAAAGTGTGTTAGCTCTCTCTTCTACCCTTGTACCCACACCACACCGTAAATCCAGCGCTCAAGAAATCTTGCCCATATGGTACTTACCACACTAGGGCATGATTGTCAACTCACGATACATAGAAACAATAACGGTAAATATGGAATATTAGTTACATAGTACAAAAATTATTTCAAGGATCTCACACAATGCAATGAATGTGAGAACAACATACTTTTGTTCTTAAAGTAGGCTAATACAGATTAACTGTGCAAATGTTTGTTGAGGTGAGTTAGCTCGAACCCTTGTTTAAGTTTCAAGTGTTGAGAGGGTAAAGAAAAGGATCTGTGTTACTTCCTATCTGCTGTTAGGCAAGATTGCACTACCCACATGGAGAAACAGAACCCTTCACTTATCTTTTAAAAATCAGACTGTGTTCAAAAGAACAAATCAAATGGAGTTTTGTCCATTTTTTTTAAAAAAAGGATCTATAAAGTTAAATGGGAATATTTTGATCAGGTATGTTTAATAAATTGTCAAGTTCCAGTTTTCTTATTATTATTTTATGGTCGTTCATGCATTCCTGTCTGTATCTTTACTTCTGTTGTTAGAAGTAGGTCTATTGCTAAAAACATTAAAAGGATGTAAAATCATACTACCATTTATTCCTCTGGTGAATTATAATTTTTACAAGAGTTTGCATGTGCAATTCAATAATGATCAGCAGGACTCTGATTAGATGTATGGCAATGGTCCAGTTAGATTCCTCTAAGAGATATTTCCAAATCCCAGCATAGGAAAATAGTTCCAAATAAGTTACTGTAAAACCTAACTATGTATGAAGCATTAATGTTCTACTAATATAAGATAGAAAATGATTCTAGATTGCTATGGTAATTAGTTATCATGTGTAATTTGGTTCAGTAAATTATGAAATTGAAAAAGCTTTCATCTTCAATTTCTCCATTTTTTAAAAAGTTGTTCTTGGCCCACTATAGTTCTCAGCCCTTCAATTATTCATGGGCTTATACAAAAGCAAAACAAATGCAATTGGTACATTACATTTAAATCATATTTATTTGTCAAAAGAAGGTACTAAGGTTCTAAGGAATGGAGAAATGTTGGTACATCAGCTTTCCGTGTCGACGTATGCTGCTTGGCATATAGGAGGGTAGTTATGGCATTATCCAATTGCAGCTCTTAAGTTTTTGATAATTGACACAGGAAAAGTAAAGAAATGTAAATTTTCAGCTCGATATTATCCAGGAGTCTGTTCTGTAAATTCTCGTTGAAGCTGAACCACTAGTTAAAGCTACTAACCATTGGCTATGCACAATTTGGTATTCTGTAACATCGTAACCATTACATCTTGTTGAGGAAAAAAGTTATGGTTAAGGTTAACCAGAGGTGAGAATATGTTAGCGCCAGCAATGATACTCTTTCCTTGTTTAAAAATGGATGCACTGTTAGTGATTCTTGATTTAGAAGCTCTAAGGAATAAAGAACACACTGGTGGTAGGTCACCTAATATCATTCATGCATCATAAAGGGAAACCATAAATTTGTGAGAGTAATGAAAAATGAATGCTTACATGAAAATTAATAAAGAGTTTCCAAACCTAACCTTTGACCTGTTATCATTAACATGGTAATAAAGATCATCTTGAAGAAATGTTTGTCATGAGATTCATTTTACCCGACATAATTATCTTGTAATCAAGCTTTTGCATTTTATTTTCTGCCATGTAACCTTTGAAATGTTGGTTTGGGTCAGAAAGTCCTACAACTTATAACTTTCCATTAACTTCCAAAGTAAACAAATGTCCAGAGTTAAAGTAGCCTTTTTTTTTATTAAATGACTGAACATGTATGTTACGAAAGCACCAAAACTCGTACTTCATTTCAGTACTGTTTATAGATTATTATAAGAAATCATAAATGCAAAGCATTTTAAATATTTAGGTATTGTTTAGTGTTTGCAACATTAAACCTGACAAAAACAACAAAGGCAAAAACTATTTGAATCATAGAAGACAATAAATATAAACCATATATGTATAATTAGACCTGAAGCTTTCCTGGCGACAAATATGCTCAAGTTGTTCTCAGTGAACAAGTCAGGTGAAAAGACGATTAGAAATTGGCATCTCTCCCATCATCAGGATATTTATTGAATGTTACCAGGCACGTGTTTAGAAGTCAATTTCCGGGTTGGGAGCGGGGGGAGTCCAAAAGATCTACATTAAATTGTTTGCTTTTAATAAATATTAATCAAGATGTGCTTTTTATCATGTTAGTAAAAAATAAAAACACATGTAATATATTCACATGACTTTCTCCACCCAAGCTTCTACTAATTGTTCTTAATTTGTTGTTGTCTTGTTTCTTTGGATAAAATCTGTAGAAGGGCCTTGCGCATTGCACATTTTTTGTTCTTATATTTGGCATAAAGTGATATAAGCAGTAATCAGATATTTAAAAAGTGAACCACTGATTGATGCATTTGAAGTATTAGTTCTCCTTGAATGAAAAAGGGAATAGAAAAATAGAAGTTAAAAATTACATACGTTTAAGTATCTGGGAATTCTAGCCAACAAATTATAATATATCGGAATTGGTTAACTTTGCAACACATTGTAATTGACATTATTTGTGTATTTTAGCAAGTTCTACAGTTGCTGTGCAGTAACTTTTCATTTCTCTTAAATAACTTCATGTCTGTCTGACAGTGAATAGACGTTAAGATGAAAAGCTTGAATAAACATTTTCGATTTTTTTTTAAACTAATATTTATTTCAAATATTTATTAAATGTTTGAAATGAGAATTCATTTGGAGGGGGGGGGCTTCCAGACCCCCTCTAACCCCCGCCGCTTAAATACGTCCCTGAATATTATAATCACAAATGAAACACTGGATATAACAAAATAAAAATATATCAAGTGTTTCACTTGTGGTTATATCATTTAATAAATATCCTAATGATGGGAGAGATGCACGCTACCGAAACGTCTATTTCTAATATTATTTTTACCTGGCTTATTTCCTGAAAATAACTTGACCATATATATATGTTTGTGCTAATTGTGAATATAGGACCTATCAATGTATGCTTGCACGAAAAAATTTCCTAACCTAATCTCTTGACGAATTATGTTAATTACTGAATAAGAAATATATCTTTCATATAACGCACAATTCTAGGAATTTTGGTAAAATTGTATATTTCTTTAGCTAGGATTAGGATTACTACAGAGCAGATTCGGCACCGAAAACTGTAGTTCATTATACCTAAGCCCCAAGTGGGGCATCCCCGGGAGGAAGGATGAGGTGAGAGGAGACAGAGGGTGGTCAAAGGAATCATGCCAGCTCTTCGACACCAGTCAACACTTCTACTCTGAAAGAGACCACAAGATGACATGATATGGATATGAAATGGATGGGCAGGAAATTTGTGTGATGTAATTGACTTACCCAGCATTCGCATGGTGACCCTCGAAAATCCCCGAAATATCCATGGGTTAAGTAAGTTGGTCACGACAACCAAATTCGGGCCACAGACGAAACTACCTGAGCCATCCTGCTCTGTTTCCCCCTCCCCCTCCTCCAGTTAAACAGTAGAAGGCACAAAAGAAGAAAGTTCATATTTAGGATGCACTATAGCTTATACTTCATTCAGGTATTGGTTGGAGACTATTACAGTGAAAATAGGAATTCCAATCTAGTACTTTAAGAAGTTAGTTATATGTCGCATTGTTCTGCAATAAATCATTGATGCACCAAGCATATAAAGGTTTTAAATACCTAGTTCATATAAAATATTATTTAGTCAAAATGATATATGAGCTACCCTAAAACACAAACGTTATTTGTGTGTATTAACCAGTTGTAGATTAAAATGGTTAAAGGATGTTAGTGTAATGGTACAGGTACACTGAAGCAACCGATGATCAATTCATTTTTCAGGCAAACAGAGAAAAGAATTCAAGGATTTATGATTATCTGTAATATCAACTCACTCCATTTCGTCTCCAATTCCTTGGAATGATCTGATGAAGTGAGCCTGCCATATCGCATAACAAGATTTCTCCTGTAATAATTAATATATATTTTGTATTGCTCTACCGAAGTCTTTGTAACTCACTTGTATTCCATCTGTCTGCATAGACCGGACATCTAGAATGAAGTGGTCACATTTGCACTATTTGTACTGTTGCGCCGATAGCAGTGGATAAACTAAACATGCCTGCAAAGCGTATGAATTTGTGATGACTTACTCCAGGTGTTTAACAATATGGTTGAGATGATCTGTCACCATTACAAGCATGGTTATTAAATATGAAAGTCTGCAGTATTTGTTCCTGGTCAGTTATTAGCAGTAAGAATAATTGTTGGCAATATTGTTAACCAGAAGTTGCAGAATAACCCTGAATATGCATATGGGTGGTGTGGATCTAGTATAGCAGGTATTATAAGCATATCTCTCCTTACAGTTACATGGGATACCAAGCTGGATAGAACCATATACAATTCTTTAGTAATTTGGAGAGCTGTAAACCCATGCAAGACAATGACTGACCGTGACTTTATCTATTAATAAGCTGACAGTTTAATCGAGCCCTATAACATTCAGAGGCCTGTTCATTTTTGGGGTAAAAAATTCCACAACCCCAGCATCCCTTAATCTTGGAAACACTATTCTAAAAGGATACTAGCTACAGCAAAAAAGGTCAGGGATATTTCCAAAATGTGTAGTATGTTGCAAAAAAGGATTATGAGGAAACCAATATGATGTACCTTTTGTGTTTATCATGTTTTGGTGTGTAGCGTTCAAGATCAGTGAAGCCTGTCTCAGTAGCGTAGATGAAAGCATGTCTACCTCATGTTCAAGATGTCCCGAGTTCGAATCTTGCCAGGGCGACTTACCTAGATAAGGTTTTTCTGGGTTTTTTCCTTATCCTCAAAGACTAATTTGGTGGACCCTGGGTTCATTTGAGCATTTCATTCACCGTCCAATATGACTTGATGAATTATGTAAATTACAACAAAAGATTAGTGAAATGTAGCATTCAAGATTAAACCTTTGAAAGTAAACCTTTATCTCTTATAAAATTTAGGTTTATTGTAAAGGAGCAAAATCAAAATAATAACCATTAAATGCATTTGTGCACAAGACATTTGTTAGAATCCATGACGCTTTGCCTCCATTTTTAAATGGACCTCATTTGATGTTCAAATCTTTTAAAGGGTTAATGCGGTGTTATATACATTTAAAACATACCTACATATTTTTAGTATTTAGTATATTTTTATGCTGGCAACCCAAAAATAAAATTCAGAATTTACAGGAAGCCAAAACAGTCTGAAAATTACATATAAGATCATGGCTGTAACCCCTTTACTCATGACCAAGGCCAGTGCTGTCCTGCTTAGGGGTGCACCACTTGCCTGCCCTCTGGTGCAGTCCACTTGGCAAAAGGTGAACGATAACAGATCTCATGCAGAAGTTTTCACTGTTTGTATAATCATATGCATATTCATATCATAAGCAGTGAAATATATTTATAAACGCTTTAAAGTACAATGTGAGCATCTCTCTCTCTATCTCTCACACACACACACTTGCTCTGACATACCTTTATCTGACCTTATTCCGGGATGTCTCTCTCACTTGCCGTGTCGATTTCTGATCCGGTGGTCATTTCTTCTAGACTCATCACTGCTCTCCAGTCCTGAATTATTATTCTTTCCATTTCTTCCAGAAGTACATCTGTTATCCAGTATGTTCACATTCTGAACGGAGTTTTTCCAGTCATTTACTGTTATTGCTGTAATAGCATCATATGTTAAACATTTTTGTGTTGACAGAGAAACATGGTTAACATTGATGGATAGAGTCAACTTGAAAAATTCAATGCTGTGGCCGGGACCCGAACCACGGATGTGGTTAATATTGTTGTCAGCAATTTTTGCTTTTGTTAAATTCCAGACTAATTCAATAGGGTTCAAGTCCGGGTGATAGAGTGGTAATCTAAGTGTTGTAAAGCCAACGTCTACAAATAATTTGTCAATGGTCTGCACTGTTTTGCGTGAATGAGAAGTTCTGCTTTTGGCATTTCCGAGTCACATGGTATTTTGTTCTGCAACCTTTCCTGTATTTCTGACTTTAAAATGTTGGTTGAGGGCATCTTATTGTATTCTTTATTGTGATACGGAGCATTGTCAGTGACAACAATGCTGCTTTCTGGTTGTCCAGGTATCAGTTGCTTTTGCGCCCAATTGGAGTAGTTTTCGTTGTTCATTTTGCTGTGGTAATCTGAGGCTTAGGATTTAGAATCAAAAACCTGGAATAAATCCCATTTCCTAGCTAGGATGCACGATAATAAGATGCAGTCCAGCACTGTATACACTCCTGGAACATCGTCACTCAGCCAACACATGGAAACTTTGTAATGTGTGTTAATCCAGGTTTCATCCATGTATATCACTGGGTTATTTTCCCCGCATTCTTCTGAGTACTCTAAGAAATGATGCTCTTTGAGTCACTATGCCAGGACGTTTGCTCATTATACTCCTTTTATTTTTACACTTTTTGAATTGAAATCCAGTAGATTTCACTATTTTTCTAGGTTTTTCTTTACCCCCAATGAAATTCACCTCCTTTTTTTATAAAGGTGCAGTGATTTTCGCAGATTTCCTGTTTATAACCTCATAATACTCCTGTAATTTCTAATGATGCACTTACCCATTTCGTCCAAAACAATTTTATTTGGAAGAGGTTTACCAATCTTGCGAGGTGATTTTATTTTCCTCACATTACTTTCTTCACACCGGCCCTCCTTTCTAATCTTGCAAATCATTGTCTTGCAGTAGCCAGTAGAAGTGACAGCATGTTTGGTGGCATTTGTAATGGGTATTTTCTGATCTTGTTTCTCATCACAAAACAGAATAACATAAATAACTTGCCTAGCTTGCTCATGAATAACTATTTCCTCTACGTTCCATCACTAGCTGTGAATACTACGCTGCACACTAGTAAATCGGACTATACAGAATTTTGTGACGTATACATGTCGTCATTGCGTCAGTTTGCCTGCTTGCCACTTCCAGTGCAGGACTGCACTGGCCTTGGTCGGGTTATACCATATTTTGTTGCACAAAATCTTTGATTGTGTAAACTGTAGATCCAACATAAAATATTGCCTATATTATTCTTTTTCAGGATTTTTATGCAGAACTCATAATTTCCGAATTGATTCGAAGGCATCTACAAGGTAAGTCATATATTCACATAGAAATTGATACAAGTTTTTGCTTCGTCAAGAAGGAAAAAAATCAAGAAAGTTATATATGTATACTATTTACAAGAAACTACAAACAGTATTTAGAGTAAGTTATGAGTTTCATTTAAATATGTTTATTCATACATTAATTACAATCAATTTAATCCATTTAAAATCAGTCTAAATTTATCACGGAGGAAATTCCTACTAATACCTCATTTTCAGAGTAGTATCTGCATTTCATTAGGATAGTCTTTATTTTCTTCCTATATTGATGTGTATTTCATTCAATTAATCCCCTACTTAGTTTGTTATATAATTTTATGCCTTGGATTTTAAATTTTTGTAGTTCTTTGACTAGAAAGATGGATATGATGTGTTCTGGTATTCCCTGTTCATTTTAAAATCACCTATTTTTCTTATGTATAAAACAAGCTGTTTCTAAGATGTACAAACATGGTACAGGTAGTAAATTCAATTTTTGTAAACATGGTGTGTAATGTGGTATGCAAAATATAATTAGAATTATTTTCTTTTGTAGTTTAAAGATTATTTGTAAATTGTTGTCGGTAGAACCCCAGAATGGTATGGCAGAAGTGAGGAGTGACTGTACATAGCCACAATATATAGTTTTTGATGTAGTTGTGATTCTGTTACTTAGACATCTAAAAGCGAATATTAATTTACATAGATTTACAGACAGATAAGTTGTAAGATCCTTCAATTTGAGCTTTGAATCAATCATAATACCTAGAAATCTTGTGCTATTTGCTTCACAAATAGGATTATTGTAAGCAGATGTGACACTAAAATTTATGAACAAAGTTTTATTGTAATTTAGGGATAGTTGCTGCTACAGTTTCTTGTAAAACGAGAGCATCTGTAGTTTCTTGACTAAATTTCAGAGTCTGTTCAGTAGTGGAGTGGCGAGTTGGAAATGCTGCTTGAGCTAATGATATTTTCTTTTTTTCTAAGTACCATGTAAAGTGTAGACTGAACTATTCGTTTCATTGTCTTAGAGAAAATACGTCAGTGAAATTGGACAATAGAAAGATGTTGTGCAGGTTTCAGAATTGGAATTATAGCGGCTTTTTTCCATGTGGGGGTTGGGTGGATAGTGGTGTTCCTTATTTGATAAATAAAGTGTAAGCAAGTTCCATCGATGGAAAATATTATAAACAAATTTCAGGACAAGCTATGGGAAGCCCGTTATCACCATTTTGGGCCAATTTATACATGAGCTTTTTCAAAACACATAACTAAAGCCTTCCCTCATATTTTTAAAACATGGTACAGATACGTAGACGACATCTTTGCAATAGTGCCCTACAAACAAATAGATGATGCTTTGAAACTACTCAACCTGCAAGAACCCAGCATACAATTCACAGTAGAAACTGAAGAGGACTGTACTCTACCTTTTTTGGACCTTAAAATCACAAAAAGCAATGAAAAACTAGAATTTGGTATCCATAGAAAAGCAACACACAGATAATTACATCAAAGCAAATAATTTCAACCCAATTCCACACAAACATGCCACCATCAACAGTCTCACACACAGATTAGTAAATCTACCCCCAGCCAGCAAGAATATAAAAAAGAATACCATCAGATCTTTAAAAGTGCAATTAAAACAAAAAACCATTATTAAATTATTATAAAACCGACTACAAATAGTGTTATGAATTAATTTGAACTTAACTGTTACTAAATTTCTTGAAAATGATGTAACTGCCTTTAATCTACAACTGGATATGAATCTTCTCCATTATTCCCATTTTCTTATAAAGTGTACTTGCAGGGATGTTATATAGTTTGATAGGTAATTACCTCATTCTTTGTTTTTGAGTTACGTTTTGTTATACCTCAATGGACCTTACGCTAAATATGCTCTTTTTCTCTTTTATCAAAATACTCAATATATGTATTTTCAGTATAACTTGTAGGCTCCATTTTAAGGGAAAATTAGTCAAATATGGGTGTGGTGAATCAGGTATTTGAAGCTTTCCCTTTTTACGAAAAACAGTTAAATGTTATCTAAAAGTATTTTTATACCACTGGATGTAACCATACACAATTGTTTAGTGATTTACAGAGCTCTAAATTCATTCATGCTGGACTAGCATGCATCAAATGCTCACAGCCTAACTGAATACTGTTACTTGACGAGCAGCGTATGAGCGCCGTGCTAGTGAACGGACGAGAAGACTGTACGTGCATCGGAAGAGTGTACGTAACTGCGAGAGCAAAGTGGAACTGTAACAGACGAACTGGTGAATTGTAATTGTGTGCATTATGTAATTCTGTGTAATCGGCAAGTGTTCAACTCTAATTCGGTGGAAATAAAGAACATTTTTGAGTGGTGCAATCGGACTTTTAATTTCACGAACCCACAAAGTCACACTGGTGTCAGGAAGCGGGACGAACATTACAACCATGGACGCGGCATTGGAAACAATTTTGGAGATGATGGAAATGAAGGCCGAATTAACAGAGAAGACGGAAGCGGCAAATAACAACTTGGCCGCGAAGATGTACGAGTTAACAACAAAAACAGCAGCGGCAAACAACTTGTCCACGACAATGACCGCAAAAATGGCCGAACTGACCACGGAAATGAAGGTGGCGAACGAGGCTCTCGCCGCCAAATTTGAAGAACAGTTGGCCGGCGTGAGGCATGACGAGACGGAGCTGGGCAAGTGGATGGGCCAAGTGGACGAGCGCGTCGAGGACCTGGCGAACCGCTTCAATGACCTAGAGGAAAAGGCCGACAGCAGCGTCAAGTCCCTGAACGCCATGGTGGAGGACGTCGTCAGCAGGAGGTTGAAGGATTTGAAGGCCGACGCACCGGGACGCGACACATCAGGCGCGTGTCAAACCTCCGAGATACGACAGCGCGTCAACGTTTGAGGTCTTCCGCCGCCAGTTCGACACAGTGGCCAAGCACAACAAATGGTCACCAGAACAAAGGCCACACAGGTATTGCCAGCCTACAGGGACGGGCCGCGGAAGTCCTGAACGCGGTTCAGTCAACGGCGGCACCCAAGGTCATCTGGGAGGCCCTGGAGAATCGTTTCGGAAACCACCGCTTAGCCGCAGTGTACCGCAGCCAGCTAAAGGCAAGGTCACAGCAGCCGGGGGAGACGCTGCAGGAGTTCGCCCTGGCAGTTGAACAACTGGCAAGCAAGGCCCTAGTCGACCTCCCACCAGAGTTCGTGTCCCGGGAAGCTGCCTATACCTTCGTTGACGGGGTACGGGACATGGAGATTCGTCAGCGCCTAATGCTCGGCGATTATAAAACAATCCACGAGGTGCTAACGGCAGCATTAAGGATGGAGGCGGCCAACGTAACAGCTATCCCGACGTCGAGAACGAGGAGTGTCCGCTACACCGGAGATAGAAGACCAGCGGAGGGTCGACGGCGAACAAATAGTGGCCTGTGTTGGGGGTATGGACAGCCCGGACACCTGCAGAGATACTGCCCACACCAAGAAGAGCAGCCGGAAAACGAGTAAGGACCGTCGTGAAGAGGGGCACGTCGGCGCCATCACCACCATCACCTCGAGTGACACTGCGCGCCGTCAGCCGGCGTATGGATGACAGCCTCATCGCGGACGTTTGGTTAAGAGGGAAGCCGTGCCGCGTGCTGGTGGACACCAGGGTAGCCGTGACCATCAGACCTGACGTGGCGAAAGGTTTGCCGACAAGGAAGCCGAGCCGACCATACCAGCTCGTCACGGCATCGGGCGACACCTTGCCTGTGGAGAAGGTGGCCCTGCTGAAGCTGACCTTGGGAAGGAGCACCGTACGTCCGTGGGTGTTCGTCGTGAAAGTGGCCGAGGAGGTGATACTGGGATTGGATGCCCTCAGGAGCCATGAGGCGACGGTCGACGTCGGCAAGAAGGTCCTGCGGTTCAACGGAGAAGAGGTTATACTCCGTCAACCAGAAGAGCGCCTTGGAATTTGCAGGGTCGTCTTGAGCGAAGACGTGGTTGTCCCCGCGAGGAGCAAGGTGGTGGTGACGGCGCGACTGGAAGGCCAGAGAACCAGGTACATGATGCTGGACCAGAAGACGCCTGTCCACGGACTGTGTGTATCCAGGGCATTGCTGCCGTGCCGAGAGGAGGTGCCAGTGAGACTGCTAAATCCAACGGACACCGATCACGACGTCCAGGCCGTACGGAGTTGGGAACGTGCGAGCCCGTGGTGGGCATAACAGCAATCGACAAGACACAGGAGCCGGTGCTGACGCAACACCTGGGGTCCCGGCTAGAAGGCCTACTGGAGAGGGCGGCCGACCCCCTGACCGCAGAACAGCTGGAGAAAGTTCGACAACTGCTGAGGCGCTACCAGAGCGTCTTCAGCCAAGGCGACAGTGACTACGGCCGCACGGACAAAGTTCTTCACTGCATCGACACCGGGGATGCCCGGCCTATTCGGCAACCACATAGACGCGTTCCGCTGGCGAAGCAAGGGGTGGTATGAGACATGCTGGAGGACATGAGATCCAGGAGAGTGATTGAAGAGTCGAACAGCCCTTGGTGTTCCCCTGTTGTCTTGGTGACAAAGAATGGCGAGCTGCACTTCTGCGTAGACTACAGAAAGTTGAACGCTTTCACCCGGAAGGACTGTTTCCCCTTACCCCGGATTGACGACACCCTGGACACAGTAGCTGGTGCACAGTGGTTTTCGACCCTGGACCTGAAGTCGGGCTACTGGCAGGTAGCTCTAGACCCAAGAGACAAGGAGAAGACCGCATTCTCGACGGGCCAAGGGCTCTGGCAGTTCACGGTTATGCCCTTTGGCCTCTGCAACGCACCAGCTACCTTCCAACGCCTCATGGAGTCAGTGATGAGAGGGCTGACTTACGAGGCCTGCCTGCTATACCTGAACGACATCGTCGGGAAGACTGTTGAAGGTCACCTCGAGAATCTGAGTAAGGTGCTACAGAGACTGCAGGCGACCAACTTGAAGCTGAAGGCGAAGAAGTGCCAGCTGTTCCGCAAGGAAGTGAACTACTTAGGCCACATAGCCTCAGCAACCGGAGTGGCCACAGACCCGGAGAAGACACAGGCTGTCAGAGATTGGCCTCGCCCAAAGGAAAAGAAAGAGTTGCGCAGTTTCCTGGGGCTGTGCAATTACCGCCACTTTATAAAGGGGTTCTCCAACATCGCAAAACCCCTCACCCGCCTGACAGGAACACCGGCCTTATGCGTGGACAGAGGACGCCAAAAACGCTTTCCAGCACCTAAAGGAAACCCTGTGCAGTGCTCCAATTTTGTATTTCCCACAACAAGGTGGCGCCTTCATTGTGGACACTGATGCCAGCGACCGTTGCATTGGAGGTGTCCTATCGCAGATCCAGGACGGCCATGAGCGGGTGATAGCCTACTACAGCAAGACGCTATCCAAGGCAGAGAAGAACTAGTGCGACACCCGACGAGAATTATTGGCGGTAGTAAAGACCTTGGAGCACTTCCACAAGTACCTGTACGGTCAGCCATTCCACCTGAGGACTGACCATTCCGCCCTAACCTGGCTATTGAGCTTTAAGAACCTGGAAGGCCAGACAGCATGTTGGGTCCAGAGGCTGCAGGAGTATGACTTCACCTCGGAACATCGTAGAGGGAAGAGCCACGGTAACGCAGACGCCATGTCCCGAAGACCCTGTCCAGAAGAGTGCGGCCAGTGCACAAGAGTGGAAGAGAAGGAGCGTGCTGCAGCAGTCCGAGTAGTTGTTGCAATGTGCGTGGACGGCTGGTATAGCGCAGGCCTGAGGAGGGAGCAGCTGGCAAATGCAGACTTGGGGCCACTCTTGAGGGAAGTGGAGGCAGGGACGAGACCAAGCTGGGAGGACATCGCACCGAGGAGCGCCACCTACAAGTCGTACTGGGCCCAATGGGACTCGTTGAAGACCAGAGAGGGCGTGCTGTTCTGGGTATGGGAATCACGCGAAGGGAAGATGCAGAGAGAACAGTTGGTACTTCCCCGGAGTAAGGTCTCAGAAGTCTTGGAAGAAGTGCACGCCGGTACTTCAGGAGGACACCTGGGAGCGAGCCGAACGATCGACAAACTACGGCAGCGCTACTACTGGCTGAGGCTCCGAGCAGATGCTGAGAGATGGTGCCGTCATTGTCGCGTGTCCGTGGCGAGTCACGGCTTCCAGACAAGGAGCCGGGGTTGCATGCAGTAGTACGTCGGAGCGCCATTCGGGCGGATCGCCGTTGACATTGCTGGACCCTTCCCAGTTACTGACCGAGGCAACAAGTACCTAATGGTGGTCGTGGACTACTTCACCAAGTGGCCGGAGGTGTATGCCATCCCGAACCAAGAGGCAAAGACAATCACAGACTGCCTCGTGGAGCAAGTGTTCTGTCGATTTGGGGTGCCGTTATAGCTACACAGTGACCAGG
This sequence comes from Mantis religiosa, assembly GCA_030765055.1. Taxonomy (NCBI): domain Eukaryota; kingdom Metazoa; phylum Arthropoda; class Insecta; order Mantodea; family Mantidae; genus Mantis; species Mantis religiosa. The sequence continues at coordinate 157,795,113 of CM060956.1, forward strand.
GTACCAATTTTGAGTCCAACCTAATGAAGGAGGCACTACAAAGCCTTGTGGTGAACAAGACCCGCACGATGCCTCTACATCCCCAGTCGGATGGCATGGTCGGAAGGTACATCAAGACCTTAGAGGAACACCTGAGGAAGGTCATGCCCAGCCATCAGCGAGACTGGGACGTCAAGGTGCCACTGTTCTTGCTGGTCTACCGCTCGTCTACACACGACACAACTAGGATGACGCCAGCCAGCCTAATGTTTGGCCGAGAGTTACGCCTCCCTTGTGACCTGGCTTTTGGAAGCCTTCCGGAGGCGAAGCAGCCGGTGACCGAGTATGTGGAGAACGTGGTGGACCGCCTCCACAACATGCACGAGATGGCTTGCCAGAACATCCAGAAGACGAGCGACCGCATGAAGACCAGATATGATGGCAAGCCAACAGCCAAGGATGCAAGGTGACCTGGTCTGGTTGTACCGTCCTACCCGGACCAAGGGACGCTGCCTGAAACTCCAGCAGCCGTGGCAAGGACCGTACCTGGTGGTGAAGAGGATTAACGACGTGGTCTACCGCATCCAGAAGGTTCCCCGAGGGAAGATGTTTGTGGTACACCTGGAACGCCTGGCACGCTACGATGGTGCTGTTCGGGACGACCAGCTTTGTGAAGGGAGCCGTGTCACCCGAACGTCGGAACTCCCTATATAACCGGCTGGCAGCAGCAGGAGACGGTTGGCGTTCGCCACGCCCACTCATTTTTCTTATAGCGGTAACGAGGGTTGGCTGGAAAGACATCACTGTGCTGTCTCTTTCCGTTCCAACTGAGTTCTCGAACTTACGGGATATTTCATCTAATCCAAAACCTTCTAGATTGGCCAGTTGGCCCTATATAAGCAACACGTCGGGTTGGTTTAAAGTCAGTGCTTGACGAGCAGCGTATGAGCGCCGTGCTAGTGAATGGACGAGAAGACTGCGTACGTGCATCGGAAGAGTGTAAGTAACTGCGAGAGCAAAGTGGAAATGTAAGGGACGAATTGGTGAATTGTAATTGTGTGCATTACGTAATTCTGTGTAATCGGCAAGTGTTCAACTGTAATTCGGTGGAAATAAAGAACATTTTTGAGTGGTGCAATCGGACTTTTAATTTCACGAACCCACAAAGTCACAGTACTATAACATTCAGATGCCTGTTGATACTGGGAGTAAGAAATCCACCACACACTTGAAAGAAAATAGTTTCCTAAAAGGATATCACTGATTAAAACAGTTGCTGCCATTTTGAAAATGCCTAGTGTCACGAAAAAGAAGTTCGCAAGGAAACTTGTATTACATGATGTTTATTTATGTTTATTTTTTAAAATAAATATCTGTTCCCAAATTATTAATACTATGGAATGAATTTTGACATACCAGCAGTTGATTATGTTTTTAGGTTTATTTTGTCCTCAGATGTTGGTAATGCGTACGAAAAAAACATGGTAACCAAAATTTCCTTGACAACGGAGTTTGTTCTTGAGGGACTGAGGATGCAAGCTATTTGCTTTTGAAATCGATTTCCATTACAAAGAAGAAAGAAGTGCTAACATCAATTTCTTAACATAAGTGGAGCTTTAATAGCAAATATTTATATTTGTGTTATATTTATTGCTTCACTGTAACTAGCTTTATTTTCTAGGCAATGGTCAACATTGTTGTCGGCAACCTTTGCTTTTGTTAAATTGCAGATTAATTCGATAGGATTCAAGACCGGGTGATAGGTTGGTAATCTAAGTGTTGTAAAGCCAGCATCTGCGAATAATTTGTTAATGGAGTATGGCTTCTTTGGTCTGCGCTGTTTTGCGTGAATGAGAAGTTCCGCTTTTGTCATTTCCGTGTCAAATGGTATATTGTCACGCAACCATTTCAGTACTTCTGACTTTAAATTGTTGGTTGAGGGCATCTTATTGTATTCTTTATTGAGATACGGAGCATTGTCAGTGACAACAATGCTGCTTTCTGGTAGTCCAGGTATCAGTTGCTTTTGCGCCCATTTGGAGTAGTTTTCGTAGTTCATTTTGCTATGGTAATCTGAGGTTTAGGATTTAGAATCAAGCATGTGGAATAAATCCCATTTCCTAGCCAGGATGCACGATAATAAGAGGCTGCCTAGCACTGTATACACTCCTAGAACATCGTCACTCTGCCAACACTTGGAAACTTTGTAATGTGTGTGAATGCAGGTGACATCCATGTATATCACTGGGTTGTTTTTCCTGCATTTTTCTGAGTACTCTCAGAAATGATGCTCTTTGAGTCATTATGTCAGGACGTTCGCACATTATACTCCTTTTATTTTTACACTTTTTGAATTGAAGTCCAGTAGATTGCACTATTTTTCTAAGTTTTTCTTTACCCCCAATGAAATTCACCTCTTTTTTTTTATAAAATGCAAAGATTTTCGCAGTGTAGGGATTTCCTGTTTATTACCTCATAATACTCCTGTAATTTCTAATGATGCACTTATCCATTTCATCCAAAACAATTTTATTTGGAGGAGGTTTACCAATCTTGCAAGGTGGTTTTATTTTGCTCACTCCACTTTCTTCACACCGGTCGTCCTTTTTAATCTTGCAAATCGTCTTGCTGTAGCCAGTAGAAGCGACAGCGTGTTTGGTGGCATTTGTAATGGGTATTTTCTGATCTTGTTTCTCATCACAAAACTGAATAACATATATAACTTGCCGAGCTTGCTCATGAATAACTATTTCCTGTACGTTCCATCACTAGCATGCTCACTGTGAATACTACGCTGCACACTAGTAAATCGGACTCTAGAGAATTTTGTGACGTATACATGTGGTCATTGTGATCGCCTGCTTGCAGCTTCCAGTGCAGGACTGCACTTGCCTTGGTCAGGCTATACCATATTTTGTTTCACAAAATCTCTGATTGTGTGAACTGTAGATCCAACATAACATATTGCCTTTAATATTTAATTTCAGAATTTTTATGCAGAACTCATAATTTCCGAATTGATTCGAAGGCATCTTCAAAGTAAGTCATATATTCACAGAGAAATTGATACAATTTTTTGCTTCGTCAAGAAAGAATAAAAATAAGAAAATTATATACTGTGTTATTTACTTTGGAGGTAGGATTATTGTAAACAGGTGTGACACTACAATTGACGAAAAAAGTTTTATTGGAATTTAGGGATAGTTGCTGCTACAGTTTCTTGTTAATCGAGAGCATCTGTAGTTTCTTGACTAAATTTCAGAATCTGTTCAGTAGTGGAGTGGCGAGCTCAAAATGTAAGTGTAGACTGAACCAGTCCTTTCATGTCTTTAAGAATATACTTGACAGTAAAATTGGACAATAGAAAGATGTTCTGCAGGTTTCAGAATTGGAATTATAATGGCTTTTTTCCATGTGGGGGGGAAATACTGGTGTTCCATATTTGATAATAAAGTTTAGGCAAGTAGTTAAAGTTCTGGGACCTAGATGTGTAAGTAATTCTCCAAAAATGTGCCCAGGACCTGGCTGTAGGTTTGTAATGTATCTAGATTTAATTAATTCTTGTATGGTGACATTTGAAATAATACCATCTTTTATTGATCATTTTAGTAAATTGTTTCATTCTATTTCTGTTGGTTTCGGAAATTGCATTTTTGTTTGGGATTCTACTGGCTCTATTTCCTGTCTTTCTCTTTCATCATGGATCATTGCTTTTATAGAAAGGCCTGTAGTTCCAGATACTTAATGGTAAATGACCACTACTCCATTTTGTTTTACCTGGCTGTCAACGAATTCAGATCTGCTTGTCCAAAGTGGATGTTCAATAAAGCAGGTTGATAGCCTTGTTTTGAACATAACCCTCGACAGTAGTGCCATTTTTCCTTCTATTAATATAGAGATCTCATAAGTACACAACACAATAATAAACAATGCTAAATCTTCCATTCCTCAAATGTCCTTTAATGGACAACACACTCTGGCTTTTGGTGGTTACAGAACTGTAGGGCAACTGTACGGGTCTGCTGAAGGACGTAAGGTTCAGGCATCATCCAACACTACAACCTTTAAAAATTATAGTTAGACTTGGAAAGTAATTCAACAGTGTAAGAAATCTTCTTTGGAATATTTTTTTCCTTCAGTTTCTGATACTACACTGCCCCCTACTGGGTTTGGAATAATATCTGATGTAATTGTGGTAAACCTGCCACTACCACCAACACCACCACCACAATGCTATTTTCACTGTAGCAGCCTGCTATTGCCCATTTGGTTTCATTAGCAACTTGCGCTTATTAACTTTTTGTACAGACTACAAAGACTTGAAAAACTTCTGTGATAAGCCAGCTCTTCTTTTGAAACTTTCAAGGCCATCATCTCTATTCTCACAGGAGCTTATGCCAGCCTGTACTTTTTGAGTGTAGGTGAAATCTTTGTTCCTGGTCTTTTGAAAGGAGAACAGTGTGTCTCAGGACTGCATGTTTAGTGTTATTTTGTTTGTTATGGCCATTATTCATATAGAAGCAAATGTTCCATCGGGCATATCTCTGTTTCTTGTGGTTGACAATTTTTTAATCTGTTGTAGCTCTGGATGAACATGTTTCATTCAAAGCTGCCTTTAGTGTTTTCTCAATATCTTGCACACCTGGAGGGCTGATACTGGGCTTAAATTTTGGTTGGAAAAAGGCATGTTTTTTTTTTTTTTTTTTTTTTTTTTTTTTTTTTTTTTTTTTTGTATTTTAAGGAGTTGGTTGTACTCCATCTTCTTGGTGGAATGAAACAGCCTTTGAGGATGCTAAATATATCAGACTCTGTTTTTAAAGCAAGCTCTGTTGGGAACCCATATTCTACATGTTGCTTTCCTTGTTAATGAGCAATTGCTTCACGTTCTTGGTAGCACTTCCTGGAACTGCCATTTGCAAATTGATGCTGCAGCTCTTAGCAGGCATTAATATTATTGCGAACCTGTATCTACGATCGCGCGGTTTGTTTACACAAAAGGAACTCATACGTGGGCAGTGTGAAAACCAAGAACTCGCAGACAAAGATAACATGCGGATAAGGGTCTGCCGAGGGAAACAAACTGAGATAAATAGAAATTTCTGGACTGATAGAGATTGTTGGGGTTCTGGTGTATTTTCAAATCGTCTAGAAATTCTCAGCAAGGTATTTAAGAGACTGACATGCCAGCGCGAGTGGCAAGATGTGAAACAAGAGTGAGAGTGAGTCATGAGAGGTAAGCAGAAAACAGCTGAGAGTGTTGTAAACTGAACACTGTTATTGTCATCGACCTCCAAAGATTGTGTTGTGAAATAATTTTTCTGCTACGGAGTGTATTTCTATGCAAATAAAGAACATTTAGAATTTCGGCAAACTGGACTTTTAATTCTACGAACCCACAAAGTCACAATATGTTCAAAATTAGACTGGTCCCATTCTCTGTTCTGCCTAGAGTGGATCCTGTACTTGATTAGCAGTGAAGAATTTTGTATCTGTCCCATCTGTAGTTTACGGATTTTGGGAAACTGTCATGCTGGATATGTTGACATATGCTTCTTTTTTGTTTTATTACCTTACATGCAACGTTTTCTCAACCTACCTATCCTACATCCTTTGGTACGGATCTCTGCAGGATGTAGATTTCGAGCCCTATTGCCTAAGTTGGACAGTGCACTTCCTTGACTTCCTTTAGAGGATTTATTATATCTTCCATTGATACAGTGTTTGTGTGTGTGTGTTTAATGCCTTCTTTTACTGTATGTGGCACTGCAGACAGTGACGCTGATGATAAATTAGATGAACATGGACCACTGGTGGAATGAGATTGCAGGGGAAACCAGAGATCCCGGAGAAAACCCGTCGCAGCAGGTTGTAGTCCTCAACAAATCTCACTTTGCAGTTGTCTGGGATTGAAACCAGTCCGCCTGGGTGAGAGTCGAAAGGTCTATAACCACTCAACTAGAGCGTCCTCTTTCCAGTTACAAATGCCAAGTATGAGTCATCTTGGTTTTGGTCAGTTACCCAAGGAAACCACTGTCTTTTACATAGTGGATTTGGTAGCTTTAAATTCTACTTTCCCAGATACTATTTTTTATATGCTTACTGACTCTCTAACAAATCAAGGTATTGGCTGTTCATTCTCATTACTGTTACTAGAGTTGCTTTCCACTTAGCATTTCTGTTTATACTGTAGAACTATTGCAATTTTCATGCACTTCTTTGACCTCAATCCAGTTTCATCTGTTCTGATTACCTCATTTATTTAGTTTATAGGTTCCCTATACCCCGCAGCTGCTTATTCAGAAAGTCCATGATCAGTTGCTCTCATACATCTTGTTGGCATGGTAATGTGCTCTTAGCAGTGAAGCATTTCCTCAACCAGTGTCAGTTTTTCTCACTATCGAAGGAGCTTTGTTTATCTAACGATTTAGTTACTGGTTTAGGTAATGACTTTGTATTTCCAAACTTCTCCATTAGGTTCAATTCACTGGTTTTCTTAAACACTTCAACTTTTGCAGTTTACCATGTGTTATCAATGTAGAACTCTTCCAGAACTGTCTTAGCTACTTGTTGGTGAAGGTGTGTTATTGTTTTAACATGAATTGTGGGTTTTTTACTGTTAAATATTTATATATATTTTTTTAATATTTCCACTTTTGTAACATGTTCACTCCTATACTTGCCTTTTTATAAGCATTAAAAAATAGATGCAAAAGAGCTTGGCACCTAGTGGTTTTGTGCTAACCAAATGCTGCTGCTGATATTTCATAGTTATGGCAATTTAAATATTGTGACTGTGGGTGAATAAACGTGAATGAACAGAACAGTTCACTTTCAAATCACAGTGCTCGATTCTATTTACGACTGTCCACTCAACTAACCGCGGCTCCCTTTTATACATCCATTCATGGTTCCAGAAGTTTGTGGAATGTTCATCAAGATGCCACTAGCAAGACAAACTTTCCAGTTATCTATCTTTTATCACTTTTGGATAGCCTTTTATCTCCGCGATGTAGTTTCTGTTGCTTTGTGTGCGCTGGCTGTGCTATCGCAATAATTCGACAATATTCAGTATATTCACCATAATGGTTAAGTTCATCATTGTTTATTACTGATGCTATACAAATATTGAATCAGTCAAATTTATTTTAGAACAATTAACTTCATCATTGGCATGACAGTCGTTTGTGAGCCTTAGCCTTCTGAAGTTCCTCCATTGTTTCCTGTTAAGTGCAGTGCTTCTCCAGTTGTTGATTCCAATTGTTCTTACATCGTCTGTCAGCCTGTCCTCCCATCTTAACTTTGGTCTTCCAACTTTCTTGGTTCCTTCTGGCACTGCATTAAATATCCTTTTTATCATTCTGTCTTAGGCACACACATGTCCTATTCACTACAACCTTCTGATTTTTACACAATTAGCAATGTTTGGTTTGCTATATCAATTATACAATTCATGATTATATCTTCTTCTCCAGACACCGTTTTTCTCCGCTTGACCCAAAATTTGCCTTAAAATCTTCCATTTAAATATACTAAACCATCTTTCAACTCAGCAATTAGTTAAAACTCACATTAAATTACTTATAATTGTCATCTTCTGTAACAATACACTATTGAACATTTTAAATAGGTCATAGTGACTTTTTATAACTTCACGTGTATTTTGTTTCAGATTTCATGTGACTGCTCAACCCTAACCTAACGAACAACTGCTGCCAAGGATTATAGCTTTGGAGGAGAAGATGAATAACATGACTGCTCAACCCCAACCTAACGAACAACTGCTGCCAAGGATTATAGCTTTGGAGAAGATGAATAACATGACTGCTCAACCCCAACCTAACGAACAACTGCTTCCAAGCATTATAGCTTTGGAGAAGATGAATAACATGACTGCTCAACCCCAACCTAACGAACAACTGCTGCCAAGGATTATAGCTTTGGAGAAGATGAATAACATGACTGCTCAACCCCAACCTAACGAACAACTGCTTCCAAGGATTATAGCTTTGTTGGAGAAGATGAATAAAATGACTGCTCAACCCCAACCTAACGAACAACTGCTTTCAAGGATTATCGCTTTGGAGGAGAAGATGAGTTTAAACTCCGAGCAAATGTTGACAAATTTTGACCACTCTGTGAAAAGACACCTAGTTACCCTGGATGTCGATAAAGAACAAGAGATAATCAAGCTGAAGCAAGAACTTGATACAAGCCAAAAAATGTATAAGGATTTGGAGGCAAAGTTAAAGGATTCAGAGAAGAGATATGAAGAAATGAAGGTCCAAATGATTGGTAACACTGCCAGTAACAGCAATGGTGACGTAAGTAAAATGTACTAACGTTCTTTACAATTTGCTGAGATTCTTGATGAATGATGAATGTTGAATTGTTTTAACTTTGATGTTAGATGTAGTTAAAGTTAAACAAATAATCATAAGTGCATGCATACTTACTTGAAGAAACCAGTTAACACTGTTTCTCGTATAAAGTCTGCTGTGAGTAGAAAGAAACTAATGGAATTGGGCAGAGAAGTAACAGTGCAGATTTCTCAGTATTCTTACCAGTAGATACATTTAAAGTTTTACCAGGTGAGTCTTCTGCCCCTATTTATTGTGATTTATGCAACCAGCTGTGTATAGTTTGATGTGAAAACATTGACCCTTTTAATATAAGAGCCGTTACAACACCTAGCTCCTTGTATTTGGTACTCTACAGTCTGGCCGTTGTATCTCCGGCTCTGACGTTTTGTGACTGCAAGAGGTGGAGGAGGAAGGTTAATAGTACCAACATACAGTGACGAGCAATTGAAAAAATCTTCAAAATTATATGTAGAATGAAAATATAGCTTTTATTATCTTTAAAACAATGAAATACAACTTGCAATTTCATTATCATGCAAGATATTTATTACAACACTACTCCATTCGAAAATTTCGTTCACACCTTTCACACACACTAACTGTATCTGTTGGTAGTACTGGGAGCCTCGACATCCAGTGTCGTGGTCAGGAAGTTAAAACTGTCTGCTAGCTCCAATCAGCATTGTCAGTGCTAGGCGTGGCTTCGGAACCCAACCCTGTGTTGCCAGGTTAAATTTGTTTGAGCCACATGGCCTTTTAGCTGCTTGTGCTGGTGAACTTTCTTTGGTATATTTTCCGTGCCTGAATTTCGATTTTTAGTGTTCGTAAATCCTATTATTATCGCTATTATAATAATATGGCTACTGGTTCGTGAAATATGCAAATACGTGAAATATTTAAAATACGCATTGTTTCTCTGCTTGAAATTCCCGCTAAAGAACTGGCAACAGCCTGTTTCCCCCTCGCGAGAAATGTCAGAGCCGGAGATAGAGCGGCCGAACTGTAGTTACCCAACATTAATACTTACAGCACTGGATGAGGACCAAGAAGTTGCAAACAGCTTAAATAAATGATTTTTCATGCATATAGTACTTACGAGGTGATAAATGAATACTTTCCTAAAGGGCACCAGAGAATATGTGAAAGCTGGCCGAAATTATTAGCTTGCCGGAGTATAGTGATACAAAGGCCAGGTTCAAAACATCTCATTGGTTGTTTTTTTCCTTCCAATTTTTATTGCTTGTATTTTAGTTGCTAATATATTTATTGTTGCTATTAGTTCACTTGTGAGCCAAAGACAAATTGCAATCCGATAATTAGTAACCTATAGGGATTTGCTCACCATATAAGTTGAGCTAAGCTCACCCTAACGTCAGGTAGTTAGGCCCTTGACTTTTAAAGGGTAACCACGGGCTATCTTTATCTTTTATTAAGGATCGTGTTTAACTTTGTGACCCTTATAATCTGTACGGTATATATGTTGTAAACCATGTTCCGTAGTTGGCTTTCATTTTTAACAGAATGTTGACCACATTAAATCTAATAGTTTTTGTATCATGCTTATTTCTTATGTTGCACTTTGCATTTGCAATGTTTGAAACTTGGTTGAATGGGTCAAGCACAATACCAACCGTAATAAAATATCTACTAGGAACTACACATTTATAACTATGTGCTAGCGGTAAGCATGGCTACTGTTGTATTTTTAAACACCTATATCATTATAAAAGTGTAATTTGTATTATAATATCAAATTATAGGCCCCAAGAGATAATACAAAAGGTAATAAAATTTTTGAGTTTAACACAAACCTCTGGGATTCAGATTTCACAAGCAATACAGTTTGGAAACTCTGTTAAGAGGGAACTGTGTAAACTTAAATATGCAACAAAATTTTATTTGAAATGAGATTATGTTTAAACAAGGAGTTAAATTACATTAAATTACTTAGACCGTCTGAATGGCATTCACATTTACTGCATCTGTCCTCTTATTTTCCTCAATATCCTCCTGATATTTAGTTACTAATTCAACGAACAGTTCTTTCTCCTTGGTAGCGTAGATAGTAACGTGTCTGTCTGACGTTTAAGAGGTCCCCAAGTTGGAATCTCGCTCAGAGTGGGTTACCTGGGTAAGGTTTTTCCGGGGTTTCCCCTTATTCATAAGGACGAATGTTGGGCAGCTCTTAGCTCCATGGACCCTGTACACATTTGAGCTTCATTTCACCCAATTCATTCACCGTCAGATATGACAATGTTGGAGGATGTAACATTTCAACAAAAAAATCTCCATTGATGAGAAATTTGTGCATGGCTTCTCTTCTGATTTTGTTCACCCGCCATTTTTTCAGCTGTGTAAACAAAAATAAAAACAAAAGCGCACTGCAGTACGTTCAGGAAATAAGATTCATCCACAGCCTTCTGTATTTGCAATATCTACAAGTCTCTCGTCGTTAACACATGTTTGTTAACATTTTCAGAAAACAAGTTGGTGAAATGCAAGATAACACTTTTGTTAACTCCATTACAATTAAAATAAGACGTGAAGCTTTCCCGGCGACGAATATGTTGAAGATACTCTCGGGAAACAAGCGAGGTGAAAACACTATTAGAAATTGCCATTTTTGGAGCATATATCGCTCCCATCATTAGGATATTTTTATAACCACAAAATAGATATAACACAAATATCAACAGAAAAAACACTACCAATACTCGCATCTCGGAACAAAACATTGTTTGCAGTAAACTAAATGCCAGGTCAGGAGATGTTTTTTGTAATTTACATCCTCCAATGTTAAGTCATATCGAACGGGGAATGAATTGGCTGAAATGATGCTCAAATGAGTCCATGGAGCTTAGAGCTACCCGACATTCGCCATACAGGATTAGGGAAAAAACCGGAAAAGAGCTTATCCAGGTAACTCCCCCTGACAGAGATTCAAACTCGGGACCTCTTCAATGTGAGGCAGATATGCTACCATCTACGCTACCGAGGTGGGCCGGGAGATGGTGTGAGTAGTAAACTAATTAGGTGAAAGAAACATAAATACTTGATGATCAAGTTGTATAGCTCTGCTTCTTAAGCCGACTGATTTCCATTTTTAAGGCCTCTTTCTGGGAGGAGCTGAACTGAAATCCAGCATCACAATTAAGCGTGCTCTAGCAGGAAAGGGCCAAAGCCTCCTTTATTCTCAGCTCCCAGTAACTGTTGAAATTTGCAAGATGGTCGTCTCCCGAAAGTTCACTCTATGGCCGTTACTTCTCAGGATGCATTAAACAATTGCTTTGTTCATGTTTTTTTATTCTGGTAGCAATGGTCTTTACAGTTTGTCCTATATATGGTGTCCCACATTCACAGGGAATGCAACAATTATTACGTTTCATTTGATAATGTAAATTTTAATATCTTTTGGTGAAATTGGGTATTAAAGTACAATTATGATAAAAAATCCTAAGAAGAACCAGCATAATTTACCATGGGATTTATTAATCAAGTGTCCAAATTGACATTCCTTTAAGCATAGAGTAGAGCTGATCTAATGAATTCAGCACCCGGAATTTTGATAAAACTTTTAATTTTATTTGTTGTTTGAAATTTATTTTTAAAGAAACTACTATGTACATATTCACATACAGCAGTATTAAAAAAAGTGTTCGCACATACAAAGCAATCCTTTCTAATCCCAGTGCTACAATCATGGTTAGCAAGTTCTGATTAAAGCGATACTTGCTGTGGTTCAGATGTAAACCCAGATCATACCAAAACGTAATTACGTACAATGTTCAGGAAAGTACACACTTTACCTCTGTGTAAAACATGTAATGCAAATAAATCATAGCACATGTTCAAGCAGTACACTACACTGTAATATTAAAATAAAATATTTTTAAGATATAATAAAGGATCAGTAAAGCTGCTTGCAAATTATTATACTTTATAGTAATATTTGTATTGCTGAAACGCCAGTAGCTTTAATTTTTATGTATTACACAGTAATAATTTGAAAAGTAACCTTATAAGTGTTGTTATTAATATACATGCAGTGAATGAGTATATCACTTGAACACATGTACACTGTTTATTCATGATGATATTTTACTGTATTCATTACTGACGTGTAGACTATCAGCATGTCCTGCTTCTGGGCACTGGATTAATACTGTTGCAATTAGTGATTGATGTTTTCTTCTATTGCAGTTTCCTGTGAATGTACCAAACAGAGATGCTACACAAAATGTTGCTAAAAGAGTTGAACTATTTAAGTTTATAACAGATGTAGCACAATCAGGAGTAGATGATCAGGGTTACTCTCTGCTTCATTATGCAGCAAAACATGGGCAATTTACAGTTTGTGAATATCTTCTGGACAAGGGCGCAGATGTTAACAAGAATGTTCAGGGTGACACTCCTCTACACGAGGCTTGTTATTTCGGACATGTTGATATTGTGAAAATGCTTATTGCTCGTGGTGCTTCTGTTAATATAACTAACTGGAATGAAACTACTCCTCTACATCGTGCATCAGGCCAAGGACATACAGCAATATGTAAATATCTTCTGGACACAGGAGCAGCTGTTAATGATAAGAATGTTCAGGGTGACACTCCACTACACAGGGCTTGTTATAAAGGACATGTTGATATTGTAAAGTTGCTGATTGCTCATGGTGCTTCTGTTAACATAACTAACTGGAATGAAACTACTCCTCTACATCGTGCATCAGGCCAAGGACATACAGCACTATGTAAATATCTTCTGGACACAGGAGCAGCTGTTAATGATAAGAATGTTCAGGGTGACACTCCACTACACAGGGCTTGTTATAAAGGACATGTTGATATTGTAAAGTTGCTGATTGCTCATGGTGCTTCTGTTAACATAACTAACTTGAAGAAATCTACTCCTCTACATCATGCATCACTACAAGGACATACAGCAATATGTAAATATCTTCTGGACACAGGAGCAGCTGTTAATGATAAGAATGTTCAGGGTGACACTCCTCTACACGAGGCTTGTTATTTCGGACATGTTGATATTGTGAAAATGCTTATTGCTCGTGGTGCTTCTGTTAACATAACTAACTCGGAGAAATCTACTCCTCTACATTATGCATCAGACCAAGGACATACAGCAATATGTAAATATCTTCTGGACACAGGAGCAGCTGTTAATGATAAGAATGTTAGGGGTGACACTCCTCTACACATGGCTTGTTATTTCGGACATATTGATGTTGTAAAGCTCCTTATTGCTCATGGTGCTTCTGTTAAAATAACTAACTCGAAGAAATTTTCTCCTCTACATTATGCATCAGCACAAGGACATACAGCAATATGTAAATATCTTCTGGACACAGGAGCAGCTGTTAATGATAAGAATGTTAGGGGTGACACTCCTCTACACAAGGCTTGTTATTTCGGACATATTGATGTTGTAAAGCTCCTTATTGCTCATGGTGCTTCTGTTAAAATAACTAACTCGAAGAAATTTTCTCCTCTACATTATGCATCAGCACAAGGACATACAGCAATATGTAAATATCTTCTGGACACAGGAGCAGCTGTTAATGATAAGAATGTTCGGGGTGACACTCCTCTACACAAGGCTTGTTATTTCGGACATATTGATGTTGTAAAGCTCCTTATTGCTCATGGTGCTTCTGTTAAAATAACTAACTCGAAGAAATTTTCTCCTCTACATTATGCATCAGCACAAGGACATACAGGAATATGTAAATATCTTCTGGACACAGGAGCAGCTGTTAATGATAAGAATGTTCAGGGTGACACTCCTCTACACAACGCTTGTTATAAGGACACGTTGATATTGTCAAGCTGCTTATTGCTCATGGTGTTTCTGTTAACTTAACAGATATTAATGGCGCAACTCCTTTGTCATATGCAAAAGCAGAAGGTCACACATCAGTTTGTGAGTACTTGGAGTAGTATATTTACATGAAATATGTGCCCCTATGAGAAGCGTACACTTATACAGTCAGCTCTGAAACAGCCACCATTACAGCTCCTCCTGTGTCCGGTACAGAGCACATCCATCTTATAAAACTGAATGTGCTACTGACTGAAAACAATGTTTCTGGCTGTTTTAATGATGCAGTTATAATTGTACTTTTCAGGTTAATTGGTGTCTTGTATTTCTATTTCTGCTTTTGTGTGTGTGTGTTTAACAACATATTTATCTTGTAGCAACTGTATTAGACAATTGTGTATATAACTTCTTCCAGGGTCGTATAATACAGTAAAGAATTCTCAATGAGACAGCCTTCTGACTCATAACATTGTGAAAGATGTTTATTCTCTGTAACAGACAGCACATTCTTACTGTAACCCCAACCATTTAGTAATGTAATTATCAGAGCACTCTTTAGTAAACTTGATCTGGCATGTGGACATATCAGGCTGAACAGACATTGTATGCTGTGAAAGAATTACATAGGACAGGGTTTTCTTGTCCTTCAACTGAGGACTAGACAGTTAAATGTGGCCGAAAGGCATAAGTTGATAAATATGATTAGCTTCTTTATTTTCCAAGCACTTGACATTTCCATAAGGATGCAGTACTTGTACTATTAATGTCTTATTTTTTTTAAGTGAATCTAATATTCTCAGTTAAAACAGATGTTCAACAAATTTTTAAGTTTAATATGCATGTAAGTTGAATTTCTCCTTATTAGAATGATTTTTTGTACTTTTGTATAATTGGTTATGATACCAAGGTGGACAGATGCTTCCAGCATGTTTTTAAAAACTTAGTTTTTAATATTTTTGGGGTGGAAAGGACATTCCTACATTTCTGATATGTGTGATATTTAAGCAATGTGTCCTACATTATTCTTAATTGAAGTGCTGTCATTTAGTTTTATGTACTGAATAAAGATTTTCTAATGTAGCTTAGATTTTCCTGTGTTTTAAGAATGTGTTTGACAGAGTTCTGTTACATCCATTTTGTATTTCCAACAAAATTTCTTATCACAGCTAGTGATACCGTAATGTTCATTAATATTAATGGTTAGAAAATAAACATATATAAAATAGTTTATCGAAGCTAGTAAATGATTAAAGAATGTTATGTAAACATAACTGCTGGAAATACAATTTTAATAAGATTTAGAGCTCTTGTGTTCTTATTTCAAAACTACTTCACATAAGAGCCATATCAATATTCCCTCCATCTCTTTTGCCAATTTATTTGTTTCATAACTATTTTTCTGGAGTGGTATGTTCCATAAGATACAGAGTTATATTTAATAAGCTCATAATAGTTGGAAGTAAGTTTTTGCTCCTGACGTACATTAATTTGTGTGGTCAAAAACTGGTGTGTTCTTTTGATAAGTCCTCGTTTCTACTTTGACAAAGATATTATTGATAAGATCATGACTAATACAAAAACAGGAAGGCTGTTTAACATATGTAATGTAAAAAGTTCAAATGCTTGGACATACACCACTCAAGCATGGTGTCCCTTCTTGAAGGCTACAGGAGCTTTCATCTTTGTTAGTGCTCGAATACTTAATGCTGTGTATATAAATAAGGTACATTTAAATAAAACCAGGGTCCTCCCAGACCTTGTGTGACTAGCGGATGATTAACTGTAAAGCAATTCTCCCTGCATGAGTATTAGATGGTATACCAAGAGGAAATGCCGAGAAAGTTATTCATCTCGAGTTGTACCTTTGTACTCTGCTGCAATTGTCACGGTGCTGACTTCAGTGCAAACTTTTAAATTATATATTAAAAAAAATTCAGTGTACAGGTAACATATAGGTTACATGTTCCTGAAATGTTAGTATCGGATGTTAGAAAAAACAAAATAACCATTACGCTACACTTCTCTGGATCAGTAAGCTCATCTATGTTAATTATATTTGTGATTACATCTGCTGTATATAGCAGTAATGTAAGAAAGCCAAATATGTATCAGATGAAAGCTTTGTATATCATACTAAATATCAGTTGTTTTATTCACGTGTTTACAGTTGTGTGATACGTTTTAAGTTCTATTGCGATAATTCAGTTCCAGAGTAACTGAGGTTGATCAAGGAATTTGTATTAGTATAAATGAGTTAGTTTAAAGTATTACTTTGTATGTTAGTTTATTACTCTTTGTATTATTTCACACACCCATACATCTGTTATTATGTGCAAATATCACTCATCCAAATATGATATGCAACATATATTATTTAAAGGAATATGAAGAAAATACTGCTAATAAATGTTTTATCATATGTACACTCTGTGTGGAAGTTTGTCTCTTAATGATTAATCTTCTTTTGCTGTTTAAAAAGCACATTACCATCAACTGAAATGCAATAGAAGATGTACATTTGTATTCTAGTTTCAGTAAAAATAACTATACTGGTCGCCAAACTAGAATGTGATTGACAGTAAGCAATTGGTAAATTGCTGTAAATAAATGGGACGGGATGAGGACGTCATAACGGTTGTCATAGTAACCATTAGAAGGACCCATTAGAATTAAGACGTTTCCATGACGTTAGATGCTAAACCTTGGTTTCCAATGTTCTGACATGTGCTTGGCATTACGTGGGACGAGTTAAGCAAATGCTGCAGTAAACACAATCCCTTGGTGTTTGTTTCTCTTCTAATAACGCTGCACAAAGAGAATGCTTTGACGTAAATGTTGCTGTTATTTTATATAAGGTTACGACAGATCTTGTACTGGCAAGTTTTTTTTGCATTTTGTGACAATTTCCCTTGGTTTACATGTGTATGAGTTCGTCTTTCTGTGCGTGTGTTGTGATCATTTGCAATTGTGTTTTAATGAATGTTTAAGTATGTCTAATATAGTGACAAGTGTAAATCTGAACGGGCTTGGGAACCAAATTAAACTATATTTGGTAAAGGTATTCCAATTAAAGGACAGACACAGGAATTATGAGTAATATGCTCCATGAGAGAATACTTCGAAGAGGAGACATTGAAACAGGAGCCTATTATTCCATTCTCTAAGGTGCTTGATGGGACTTCACGTGCTGTAGGGATCAGTATTGAGGTTAAGATTGAGAAAGAAAAGTATTTTAAAGAAAAAAGTCTGGCATCAGGGCTAAATTAGAAACTCCCGGAAAAAAGTATGTAGACGGCATTTCCGCACTTCAATAAGGCCTTTGATAAAAATATTTTTATCATCTGCAAAAGTGTAACATTTATATCGGTTCTGTTTTCTACATTATCTGCCAAATCATTAATGACACAGGTATGCCTCTTTTGCTACGATGACCTTTACATTGATGTGTTCTTGCATGTTCTAGTGTTTGCATGTAGATCCACGACTTTTCTATTGTCTTTGTGTACAGTATTATAAATAATAAATACCCATTGCAGTTGCAACTGAAACACCTTCGCACTTATAATCCTATTGCACTCTCCGCGTGGCAGCAATAAGCAGCAACTTCGCCTCTCTCTGCATCCGTAATGTCACTTTCTAGATTGGTGACCAGCATAACCACTCCAGCAATGGCCATTTAAATTCTGTATGGGCCGGCAATAGATATCCAAAAGCAATGCAAGACATTTAAATTGTTAAATGCTGACACAATACTTCATAAATACAATTTCTATGTTCCATGTTTCTTAAATTATTTAAATGAAACAACTTGAACACGTTAAGGGCAGTCTATGTATGTATAAAAAAAGAGTATAAACAAAACAGGAAATTTCACTATTTTGCCTCTTTCTACCAACCGTCATTCTGTGCATCAAGGGCCTCAAAATTTGTAAGTCAGCTTTATTTTCTCATATGTACAAACTATTTGAATATATACGACGGCTGTTCAATAAAGAATGATATAATTTTTCGCGCTAAAATTCAGACACATATTTTGTGAGCCTAATGTGAAACAAACACGCCATAGTAGTTTCATTGTTGGTATTCCTGGTTCCCGCCGGTGAGAACCAGGCAAGTTCAGACGTGTTCAGTATCGCCTACCACAGTTTTGATTTTAAACTAATAAAACTTGCTACACATGTTCACAGAGACACGGTGAATAAAAATTGCCCTGGGTTTTATTGTGAGATGCATTTAAGCATACTTTCTTCACTTCAAAATGCAAATACTTTCAAATTCTGGGCAAAAAAGCCATATTCATAGCGTTACAAATTTCTTAAGCCTAAAGTTATTTAGACGGTGAAATATAGAGCTAATTATACAAATGGAGGTATTCGGAGCATGTTGAAATATTGGACCAAAATTTAAGTTATTTTGTCGCAAGGGACATTTTATGTGATATATTTTCTATGTATCAAAGTTAAATTGACAAAATTTGAGCTGTATCACATTTGTACTGCCTGCCTCGGTATCGTAGATGGTAGCGTGTCTGCCTCAGGTTCAAAGGGTCCCCAGGTTCGAATCTCGATCAGGGTGAGTTATCTGAAAGAGGTATTTCCGGGGTTTTCCTTTATCCTTAAAGACGAATGTCGGTAGCTCTAAGCTCCATGGACCCACTGGATATATTTGAGCATTATTTCCAGTGTCTGTGCGGTATTATCTTATATCGGTATATATCACATTATTTGAACCTGTGTACTGATAAAGAAGTAAACATAATCCATTTTGTAACAGCGCCCTACTGCCGGCCGAGTTGACTGCAGGCCTGTCACATAGACAGATGTGGTCAGTATTAGCCGGAAAGTTGACTTTCTAGATCAGGGTTCGCTATCTATCGTAGGTCCTCAATTTCCTCACGTTGAGTGGGCACCTGTCCTATACCCGGGACTTAAAATCCGCACCCTACCAGGGGGGTGGGGGATGGAAGTCGGGCGCAATCCGTGGCAGCGAACCAAAGCACTGGGGCAGTCCATTACGCCAAGGAGCAGGACACTGTGTATTGATACTGCCTTAAAATGTGTTTTAACACCTTTGTTCCAACTAAACTGTTTCACTGCCTTAATTCGTTCTAGAATAAAAGTGTTTTTACCTTGAGGATCATGAAAAAGTATTTGAAATGTCAAATAGGAATTTAGAGAAACTTCAGAGCCAATATATTCAATAATTAATTTTGCCAAATTATTGTACTGTATTTCCAAATACTTTGTAACTCTCACTTTTATATAAACCCGCGGGGTCCTTATTTTATGTGGTGATGTAAACAAAAGTACGTGTACGTGTGCGACGCCATGAAACTCAATGTAAATGAAAAACATAGTTCCATATTATTTCTAAGGACTTGACTTCTATTGGAAAATATCTAAACAACATCACATTATTACAAATAAAACAGTCAAACAGTAATTAATTGTTATATTATTTGGTAAATGTGTCATTTGTATTTATCAGAGTGCACGCTGCGCTTGCTCAGTTCAAAGGGCGAAGGAAGAGAGAATCAGATGCACAACAAGGCTGCTTCCGTGCAATATTTAGACATCACAGAGGTAAATCGTTAAAAAGTGGTGAAAGCAATTTATTGAACGTGTTTCACAAGTTGTGTGAAATGTACCGACCTTAAGCAATTGAGGACATTGTAAAAAAAAAATGTAACGTAACAATTGTCATTGCACTAACAAGTCTGTTAAATTTCTTGCATTTCACCAACCTATTTTCTGAAAAATTAACAAACACGTGTTAAGGCCAAGAAACGTGTAAATATTACACCTATGGAACGCTATGGATGAGTCGTATTCTTCTGAACTTATTGTGATGCGCTTTTGTTTTAATTTTTGTCTGCACACGGCTGAAAAATGGCGGGTAAACAACATCGTAAACAAAAGCTGTGAGACAAACTTTTCATCGATGGAGAAAGAAATGTTAATTGAATTGGTATAAGGGTATCGTGGAAAATCAGATGACGGTTTTTGGTGAATGTAAAAGAAAGATGTCACGTGGGAAAAGTTAATTCAAATGCATGTGTCACAGTAGAAGCACAAAACAACTTCGTCGCCTTATTACGTAAATTTAAAACGAGGAGCAAAGGACAAGTGACGACTGTCTTGAATGTTTCAAGACGGGAGGTTAACTGTATTATTCACATAATTCAGTGAATTATAAAATCGCAAAGTAATCATGTTGTTGAGCGACAACTGCAGAAATACATACAGATTTATCAGTTACTGTACAAGTGACACGACGCCCTTCAGAGGTAAATGTCCCTTTATAGTGCTTATTGCATGTAAGTCTGCTAAATATGGAATCAAGATACAGTTAATATGTAATGGAGGTGCTTGATATAATCTCAAATGGAAGTGTATGCCGGAAATAAGCCAAAAGGCCCCTTCCTAGCTTCTAATCCAGTCAAAGACGTTGTTTTGAGACTTACTGAGTGGATTCAAGAACCTGACCGAAACATCACAACAGACATTTGGTACACTTGTATGTTGCTTGCTGAAGAAATACTGAAGAAACGATTAAACTATAAAAGAAAAAATCAGCCTCAGCTTCCTAAAGAATTAACTACCATAAGAGGGACAAAAGCTGCAAGTACAATTTTTGCTTACAAAGGGGACATGACTTCCCATTCATATGAAGCTAAGGAACGTAAAAATTGTCATAATGCTATCAACAATGCATCCAAATTCCAAGAGTATTAATGCTAAAATAGGTGACGAGAAAAAGTCGCAGACAATTACCTTCTGCAACCTTATAAAAGGCGGCGTTGACACAGTTGAGAAGATGTGTGCAACATTTGTACACCGTAGCAAGAACAACAAAACAATGACAATTGACGGTGTTCTTTCGAAAGTTAATGTTGCTTGCATGAATGCTCAGGTTGTATCATGGGCGGATAATGTTTCACGAGCTTGCATAAGTAGTTAACAATCGCGCAGCTAGTGTACACAAAGGAACTGATAGATGATCGAAATGAAGGCCGAACTGACCTCGGAAGTAGACAGCAAATGACAACATCGCCGAGAAAATGGAAAAGAATTTGGAGACGGCGAATAACAACTTGACTGCGAAGACAGTCGGCCTTGAGTTGCCGTGCGGTGAAGGTCGAGTTAGGTCCCTTGCCGGCCGGCACAGAGGGAAGTTGTGTTACGCTCGCGGCTAGTGTTTACTTTACGGCTGTTTACAGTGCACGTTTCTGCGGAGTGACGACGTTAACGTCGTAATATTAGTATTCCTTTTTGTTTAATACGGTAATTAATACGACATGGCCGACCGTCCAACAACATTGGTGATAAGTTTTGTAGAAAGAGATATTAGTCGACCGACTGCGTACGAGATACATGAATGGATATTCAACACGCTTAAGTTAGAAGAAGATGAGGTTAGAGCATTACAAATAAATGGCATTTCTCGAAAGATCTTCATTAAATGCAGTTCGCAAGATTTGGTAG
This sequence comes from Mantis religiosa, assembly GCA_030765055.1. Classification (NCBI taxonomy): domain Eukaryota; kingdom Metazoa; phylum Arthropoda; class Insecta; order Mantodea; family Mantidae; genus Mantis; species Mantis religiosa. The sequence goes on from CM060956.1 coordinate 157,816,768, forward strand.
AACGAGTGTTAAAACAGACAAATGGGGAAGCTAGTTTCACTCTGTCAAATGGACAACGGACCAAGGTGCTTCTTGATGTTGCCGGATTCGGAAGACGTATGGTTAAGATATTCAATTTGCCATTATATATCACTAATTTGAAAATAAGCATGGCTTTGCAACCATATGGGAATATACTACTGGTAACTGATGCATGGAATGAGCCTTATCGTTATAAGGTGACAAACGGAGTGCGCACGGTTCATCTACTATTGAAGAAACATATCCGTCATTCATAAATATTGAGGGACATTCGGCTTTGGTTAGTTATCCCGATCAACCGACTACTTGTGCAATTTGTCATTCAGCGGGCCACTTACGTAATCAATGTCCACGTAAATTCGTACCACGTACACCGAGCAGTGCACAGGATACCTTTACATGAGCCAAGCTGGCATCTGGAGCCTTACCGAAACCAAGGGTAGTGAGTCAAAATGTGGACACCGAAAAAGATGCGCACCCCAATTTACCGGCAGCCGACACGGAGATAATACACGACCGGCAGGCAGCCATAAGCAGCAAGTATGACAAACCCGCATCGATGACTGACACGAGGCAGAATGACGCGGAAACTCCACACACTCTGGTCACCGGTGACATTAACGGTTTGGAGTCCCAGTGTTCGATGGATTCAGTGGTGGTTGATGCACCACGAAGTGAATATATAGCAGATGGCGAAACGACAGTATTGGACGACAAGATTGAGTATAATTCAGCAGCGAATAAACCAGGACTATCTAGGAGCTCATCTAGGACTATCTAGGGGCTCATCTAGGAGCTCATCTAGGACTATCTAGGAGCTCATCTAGGACTATCTAGGGGCTCATCTAGGACTATCTAGGAGCTCAACTAAGACTATCTAGGAGCTCATCTAGGACTATCTGGGAGATAGTCTAGGACTATCTAGGATTAGTATAGGACTATCTAGGATTAGTCTAGGACTATCTAGGATTTGTCTAGGACTATCTAGGAGATAGTCTAGGCCAATCTAGTAGATAGTCTAGCAATAACTTGGATTTGTCTAGGACTATCTAGGATTTCTCTAGGACTATCTAGGGGATAGTCTAGGACTATCTAGGAGATAGTCTAGGACTATCTAGGAGATAATCTAGGACAATCTAGGAGATAGTCTAGGACTATCTAGGATATAGTCTAGGTCTATCTAGGAGATAGTGTAGGTCTATCTAGGATTTGTCTAGGACTATCTAGGAGACAGTCTAGGACTATCTAGGAGATAGTCTAGGACTATCTAGGATATAGTCTAGGTCTATCTAGGAGATAGTCTAGGACTATCTAGGATATAGTCTAGGTCTATCTAGGAGTAAGTCTAGGTCTATCTAGGAGGTAGTCGAGGACTATCTAGGATTTGTCTAGGAATATCTAGGAGATAGTCCAGGACTAACTAGGAGATAGTCTAGGACTATCTAGGATCTAGTCTAGGACTATCCAGGAGATAGTCTAGGACTATCTAGGAGCTCATCTAGGACTATCTAGTAGCTCATCTAGGACTATCTAGGAGCCCATCTAGCTCTACCTAGGAGCTCATCTAGGACTATCTAGGAGCTCATCTAGGACTATCTGGGAGATAGTCTAGGACTATCTAGGTCCTAGCCTAGCACTATCTAGCATTTGTCTAGGACTATCTAGGAGATACTGTAGGACTATCTAGGATCTAGTCTAGGACTCTCTAGTAGATAGTCTAGCACTAACTTAGATTTGTCTAGGTCTATCTAGGATTTGTCTAGCACTATCTAGCAGATAGTCTAGGACTATCTAGGAGATAGTCTAGGACTATCTAGGAGATAGTCTAGGACTATCTAGGAGATAATCTAGGACAATCTAGGGGATAGTCTAGGACTATCTAGGATATAGTCTAGATCTATCTAGGAGATAGTGTAGGTCTATCTAGGATTTGTCTAAGACTATCTAGGATTTGTCTAGGACTATCTAGGATTTGTCTAGGAGATAGTCTAGGACAATCTAGAAGCTCATCTAGGACTATCTCGGACCTCATCTAGGACTATCTAGAGGCTCATCTAGGACTATCTAGGAGCTCATCTAGATCTAGGAGCTCATCTAGGCCTATCTAGGAGCTCATCTAGGACTATCTAGGAGCTCAACTAAGACTGACTAGGAGCTCATCTAGAAGTATCTGGAAGATAGTCTGGGACTATCTAGGATTAGTCTAGGACTATCTAGGATTTGTCTAGGACTATCTAGGATTTGTCTAGGACTATCTAGGAGATAGTCTAGCTATAACTTGGATTTGTCTAGGACTATCTAGGAATTGTCTAGGACTATCTAGGAGATAATATAGGACTATCTAGGAGATAATCTAGGACAATCTAGGAGATAGTCTAGGACTATCTAGGATATAGTGTAGGTCTATCCAGGAGATAGTGTAGGTCTATCTAGGATTTGTCTAGGACTATCTAGGAGACAGTCTAGGACTATCTAGGATATAGTCTAGGACTATCTAGGATATAGTCTAGGTCTATCTAGGAGATAGTCTAGCTCTATCTAGGAGATAGTCTAGGTCTATCCAGGAGATAGTCGGACTATCTAGGATTTGTCTAAAACTATCTAGGAGATAGTCCAGGACTATCTAGGAGATAGTCTAGGACTATCTTGGAGAAAGTCTAGGACTATCTAGAATCTAGTCTAGGACTATCCAGGAGATAGTCTAGGACTATCTGGGATCTAGTCTAGGACTGTCTAGGAGCTCATCTAGGACTATGTAGGAGCTCATCTAGGACTATCTAGAAGCTCATCTAGGACTTTCTCGGACCTCATCAAGGACTATCTAGAGGCTCGTCTAGGACTATCTAGGAGCTCATCTAGGCCTATCTAGGAGCTAATCTAGGACTATCAAGGGGCTCAACTAAGACTATCTAGGAGCTCATCTAGGACTATCTGGGAGATAGTCTAAAACTATCTGGGATTAGTCTAGGACTATCTAGGATTCGTCTAGGACTATCTAGGAGATAGTCTAGGCCAATCTAGTAGATAGTTTAGCAATAACTTGGATTTGTCTAGGACTATCTAGGATATAGTCTAGGTCTATCTAGGAGATAGTGTACGTCTATCTAGGATTTGTCTAGGACTATCTAGGAGACAGTCTAGGACTATCTAGGATATAGTCTATGTCTATCTGGGAGATAGTCTAGGTCTATCTAGGAGATAGTCGAGGACTATCTAGGATTTGTCTAAAACTATCTAGGAGATAGTCCAGGACTATCTAGGAGATAGTCTAGGACTATCTAGAACCTAGTCTAGGACTATCCAGGAGATAGTCTAGGACTATCTGGGATGTAGTCTAGGACTATCTGGGATGTAGTCTAGGACTGTCTAGGAGCTCATCTAGGACTATCTAGGAGCTCATCTAGGAGTATCTAGTAGCTCATCTAGTACTATCTAGGAGCCCATCTAGGACTACGTAGGAGCTCATCTAGGACTATCTAGGAGCTCATCTAGGACTATCTAGGAGCTCATCTAGGACAATATACGAGCTCATCTAGGAGCTCATCTAGGACTAACTAGGAGCTCATCTAGGCCTATCTATGAGCTCATCTAGGACTATCTGGGAGATAGTGTAGGTCTATCTAGGAGATAGTGTAGGACTATCTAGGATTTGTCTAGGACTATCTAGGAGATAGTCTAGGACTATCTAGGAGATAGTCTAGGACTCTCTAGTAGATAGTCTAGCACTAACTTAGATTTGTCTAGGACTATCTAGGATTTGTCTAGCACTATCTAGGAGATAGTCTAGGACTATCTAGGAGATAATCTAGGACAATCTAGGAGATAATCTATGACAATCTAGGAGATAGTCTAGGACTATCTAGGAGATAGTCTAGGTCTATCTAGGAGATAGTGTAGGTCTATCTAGGATTTGTCTAGGACTATCTAGGAGATAGTCTAGGACTATCTAAGAGATAGTCTAGGAATATCTAGAATATAGTCTAGGTATATCAAGGATATAGTCTAGGTCTATCTAGGAGATAATGTAGGTCTATCTAGGATTTGTCTAGGACTATCTAGGAGACAGTCTAGGACTATCTAGGAGATAGTCTAGGACTATCTAGGATATAGTCTAGGACTATCTAGGAGATAGTCTAGGTCTATCTAGGAGATAGTCGAGGACTATCTAGGATTTGTCTAAAACTGTCTAGGAGATAGTCCAGGACTATCTAGGAGATAGTCTAGGACTATCTAGAATCTAGGCTAGGACTATCCAGGAGATAGTCTAGGACTATCTGGGATCTAGTCTAGGACTGTCTAGGAGCTCATCTAGGACTATCTAGTAGCTCATCTAGTACTATCTAGGAGCCCATCTAGGACTACGTAGGAGCTCATCTAGGACTATCTAGGAGCTCATCTAGGACTATCTAGGAGCTCATCTAGGACTATATAGGAGCTCATCTAGGAGCTCATCTAGGACTAACTAGGAGCTCATCTAGGCCTATCTAGGAGCTCATCTAGGACTATCTGGGAGATAGTCTAGGACTATCTAGGATTAGTCTAGGACTATCTAGGATTTGTCTAGGACTATCTAGGATTTGTCTAGGACTATCTAGGAGATAGTCTAGGACTATCTAGGAGATAGTCTAGGATTCTCTAGTAGATAGTCTAGCACTAACTTAGATTTGTCTAGGACTATCTAGGATTTGTCTAGCACTATCTAGGAGTTAGTCTAGGACTATCAAGGAGATAGTCTAGGACTATCTAGGAGATAGTCTAGGACAATCTAGGAGATAATCTAGGACAATCTAGGAGATAGTCTGGGACTATCTAGGAGATAGTCTAGGTCTATCTAGGAGATAGTGTAGGTCTATCTAGGATTTGTCTAGGACTATCTAGGAGATAGTCTAGGACTATCTAAGAGATAGTCTAGGAATATCTAGGATATAGTCTAGGAATATCTAGGATATAGTCTAGGACTATCTATGAAATAGTCTAGGACTATCTAGGATTTGTCTAGGCCTATCTAGGAGATAGTCCAGGACAAACTAGGAGATAGTCTAGGCTATCTAGGATTTGTCTAGGACTATCTAAGATTTCTCTAGGACTGTCTCGGAGATAGTCTAGGACTATCTAGGTTTTTCTAGGACTATCTAGGAGATAGTCTAGTTCTCTCTAAGAGATAGTCTAGGACTATCTAGGACATGTCTAGTACTATCTAGGATCTTGTCTAGTACTGTCTAGGATATAGTCTAGGACTATCTAAGAGATAGTCTGGGACTATCTAGGAAATAGTCTAGGACTATCTAGAATTTGTCTAGAACTATCTAGGAGATAGTCCAGGAGTAACTAAGAGATAGTCTAGGCTATCTAGGATTTGTCTAGGACTGTCTAAGATTTGTCTAGGGCTGTGTAGGAGATAGTCTAGGAAAATCTAGGAGATAATCTAGGACTATCTGGGATTTGTCTAGGACTATCTAGGATTTGTCTAGGACTATCTAGGAGATAGTCTAGGACTATCTAGGACACAGTCTAGGACTATCTAGGATTTGACTAGGACTATCCAGGGATAGTCTGGGACTATCTCTGACATAGTCTACGACTACCTAGGATTTGTCTAGGACTATTTAGGACATAGTCTAGGACTATCTAGGATTAGTCGAGGTCTATCTACGAGATAGTCTAGGACCATCTAGGATCTAAAATAGGACTATTTAGGATTTGTCTAGGACTATTTAGGAGATAGTCTGGGACTATCTAGGATCTTGTCTACGACTATCTAAGAGATATTCTAGGACTATCTAGGAGATAGTCTATGACTATCTAGGATTTGTCTAGGACTATCTTGGATCTTGTCCAGGACTAACTAGGAGATAGTCTAGGACTATCTAGGAGATAGTCTAGGGCCATCTAGGAGATAGTCTAGATCAATCTAGGTTTTGTCTAGGACTATCTAGGATTTGTCTAGGACAATCTAGGATTTGTCTAGGACTATCTTGGAGATCGTCTAGGACTATCTAGGAGATAGTCTAGGACTAACTAGGAGATAGTCTGGGACTATCTGGGATTTGTCTAGGACAATCTAGCATTTGTAGAGGACAGTCTACGAGATAGTCTAGCACTGTCTACGAGATAGTCTAGGACTATCTAGGAGATAGTCTAGGACTATCTAGGAGACAGTCTAGCGCTATCTAGGATTTGACTAGGACTAACCAGGGATAGTCTAGGACTATCTAGGATTTGTCTAGGACTATCTAGGATTTTTCTAGGACTATCTAGGACATAGTCTAGGACTATCTAGGATTTGTCTAGGACTATCTAGGAGACAGTCTAGGACCATCTAGGATCTAGAATAAGACTATCTAAGATTTGTCTTGGACTATTTAGGAGATAGTCTAGGACTATCTAGGACTTGTCTAGGACTATCTAGATGAGCTGTTAGTCCTAGATGAGCTCCTAGATAGTCCTTGATGAGCTCCTTGTCGTCCTAGATGGGCTCCTAGATAGTCCTAAATGAGCTCCTAGATAGTCCTAGACGAGCTCCTAGATAGTCGTAGATGAGCTCCTAGATAGTCTTAGACTAGATCCTTGATAGTCCTAGACTATCTCCTAGATACTCTTAGACTAGATCCTAGATAGTCCTAGATTATCTCCCAGATAGTCCTAGACTATCTCCAAGATATTCCTAGACTATCTCCTTGATTGTCCTAGACTAGCTCCTAGATGGGCCTAGACTATCTCCTTGATAGTCCTAGACAAATCCTAGCTAGTCCTAGACTATCTCCTAGATAGTCCTAGACTAGACCCTAGATAGTCCTAGACTATCTCCAAGATTGTCCCATACTATCTCCAAGATTGTCCTAGACTATCTCCTAGATAGTCCTAGACTATCTCTTAGATAGTCCTAGACTATTTCCTAGATAGTCCTAGACTATCTCTTAGATAGTCCTAGACTATATCCTAGATAGTCCTAGACAAGATTCTAGATAGTCCTAGACAAGTCCTAGATAGTCCTAGAGTATCTCTTAGATAGACCTAGACTATCTCCTAGATAGTCTTAGACTATCTCCTAGATAGTCATAGACTATCTCCTAGATAGCCCTAGACTAGACCCTAGATAGTCCTACACTATCTCCAAGATTGTCCGATGCTATTTCCTAGATTGTCCTAGACTATCTCCTAGATAGTCCTAGACTGTCTCCCAGATAGTCCTAGATGAGGTCCTAAATAGTCCTAGATGAGCTCATAGATAGCCCTAGATGAGGTCCTAGATATTCCTAGATGAGCTCCTAGGTAGTCCTAGATGGGCTCCTAGATAGTCCTAGATGAGCTCCTAGATAGTCCTAGATGAGCTCCTAGATAGTCCTAGACTATCTCCTAGATTGACCTAGACTATCTCCTAGATAGTCCTAGACTAGATCCTAGATAGTCCTAGACTATCTCCTAGTTATTCCTAGACTATCTCTTAGATAGTCCTAGACAAGATCCTTGATAGTCCTAGACAAGTCGTAGATAGTCCTAGACTATCTCCTAAATAGTCCTAGAGAAATCCTAAATAGTCCTATTCTAGATCCTTGATGGTCCTAGACTATCTCGTAGATAGTCCTAGACAAATCCTAGATAGTCCTGGACTATGTCCTAGATAGTCCTAGACAAATCCTAGGTAGTCCTAGACAAATCCTAGATAGTCCTAGACTATGTCAGAGATAGTCCTAGACTATCCCTGGATAGTTCTTGTCAAATCCTAGATAGTCCTATACCGTGTCCTAGATAGTCCTAGAGAGTCTTAGACATACTCCAAGATAGTCCTAGATTATCTATAAGGTAGTCCTAGAGAAAGCCTAGATGGTCCTAGACTATTTCCTAGATAGTCCTAGACTATCTCTTAGATAGTCGTAGACTATATCCTAGATAGTCCTAGACAAGATCCTAGATTGTCCTAGACAAGTCCTAGATAGTCCTAGAGTATCTCTTAGATAGACCTAGACTATCTCCTAGATAGTCCTAGACTATCTCACAGATAGTTTTAGACTATCTCCTAGATAGTCCTAGACTATCTCCTAGATAGTCCTAGACAAGTTCCTAGATAGTCCTAGACGAGCTCCTAGATAATCATAGACAAGCTCCTAGATAGTCCTAGATATTCCTAGACTATCTCCTAGATAGTCCTAGACAAGTTCCTAGTTAGTCCTAGACAAGCTCCTAGATAGTCCTATACGAGCTCCTAGATAATCATAGACAAGCTCCTAGATAGTCGTAGACTATCTCCTAGATAGTCCTAGACTATCTCCTAGATAGTCCTAGACTATCTCCTAGATAGTCCTAGACTATCTCCCAGGTGGTCCTAGATGAGGTCCTAAATAGTCCTAGATGAGCTCATAGATAGCCCTAGATGAGGTCCTAGATGAGCTTCTAGATAGCCCTAATTGAGCTCCTAGATAGCCCTAGCTGAGCTCCTATATAGTACTAGATGAGCTCCTAGATAGTCCAAGATGAGCTCCTCCATAGTCCTAGATGAGCTGCTAGATAGGCCTAGATGAGCTCCTAGATAGGCCTAGATGAGCTCTTAGATAGTTCCAGATGAGCTCCTAGATAGTCCTAGATGAGCTCCTAGATAGCTCTAGATGAGCTCCCAGATAGTCCTAGTTGAGCTCCTATGTAGTCCTAAATGAGCTCCTAGATAGTCCTAGATGAGCTCCTAGGTAGTCCTAGATGAGCTTCTAGATAGTCCTAGATGAGCTCCTAGATAATCCTAGAAGAGCTCCTAGATAGTCCTAGATGAGCTCCTAGATAGCCCTAGATGAGCTCCTAGATAGTCCTAGATAGCCCTAGATTAGCTCCTAGATAGTCCTAGATGAGCTCCGAGATAGTCCTAAATGAGCTCCTAGGTAGTCCTAGATTAGCTCCTAGATAGTCCTAGATGAGCTCCTAGGTAGTCCTAGATGGGCTCTCAGATAGTCCTAGATGAGCTCCTAGATAGTCCTAGACAAGCTCATAGATAGTCCTAGATGAGCTCCTAGATAGTCGCAGACAAGCTCCTAGATAATCCTAGACATGCTCCTAGATTGTCATAGACCAGCTCTTAGATAATCCTAGACAAGCTCATAGATAGCCCTAGTTAAGCTCCTACATAGTCCTAGACAAGCTCAGAGATAGTCCTAGATGAGGTCCTAGATAGTCCTAGACAAGCTCATAGAAATTCCTAGTTAAGCTCCTAGATAGTCATAGACAAGCTCATAGATCGTCCTATACAAGCTCCTAGAAATACCTAGACAAGCTCCTAGATAGTCCTAGACAAACGCCTAGATAGTCCTAGACAAGCTCATAGATAGTCCTAGTTAAGCTCCTTATAGCCCTAGACAAGCTCCTAGATAATCCTAGATGAACTCCTAGATAATCCTAGACAAGCTCTTAGATAATCCTAGACATGCTCCTAGATTGTCCTATACCAGCTCCTAGATAATCATAGACAAGCTCATAGATAGTCCTAGATGAGCTCCTAGATAGTCCTAGACAACCTCCTAGATAGTCCTAGACCAGCTTATAGATAGTCCTAGTTGAGCTCCTAGATAGTCCTGGACAAGCTCCTAGGTAGTCCTAGATGGGGTCCTAGATAGTCTTAGATGAGCTCCTAGTTAGTCCTAGATGAGCTCCTAGGTAGTCCTAGATTTGCTCCTAGGTAGTCCTAGATGGGCTCCTAGATAGCCCTAGATGAGGTCCTAGATAGTCCTAGATGAGCTCCTAGATAGCCCTAGATGAGCTCCTAGATAGTCCTAGATGAGCTCCTAGATAGTCCTAGATGAGCTCATAGATAGTCCTACACTATCTCCTAGATAGTCCTAGACAAATCCTAGATAGTCCTAGACTATCTCCTATACAGTCCTAGACAAATCTTAGATAGTCCTACACAAATCCTAGATAGCCTAGACTATCTCCTAGTTAGTCCTGGACTATCTCCTAGATAGTCCTAGACAAATCCTAGATAGTCCTAGACTATCTCCTAGATAGACCTAGACTATCTCCTGAATAGACCTAGACTATATCCTATATAGTCCTAGACTATCTCCTAGATAGTCCTAGACTATCTCCTAGATAATCCTAGACAAATCCTAGATAGACCTACACTATCTCCTAGATAGACCTAGACTATATCCTAGATAGTCCTAGACTATCTCCTAGATTGTCCTAGATTATCTCCTAGATAGTCCTAGACTATCTCCTAGATAGTCCTAGACTATCTCCTAGATAGTCCTAGACAAATCCTAGATAGTACTAGACAAATCCAAGTTAGTGCTAGACTATCTACTAAGCTGCTGTATATCATCCTGGGTAGATCTCAGCTCGTTCCTCACGACACTGATTTCTCCTTGTAGATTGCTCTGTATTCTACTAATTTAACCTAACATGTTATTCATTTGCTGTTCCATCTGAAAGCTTAGGTTTCCCTGTTTCTCCGTAAACGTTCTCTCCTGTTCCCTGATTTGTTCCCTAAGTTCCCCCAATTCGCATCCTTGAGCTGTCAGCTTGTTATCTACTTCTCTAAGTTCGTTGCCCTGCGTGCTAATTTTGCTATCTATCAGGCTCATCTTTTCTAACAATTGATGCATAAAAAGGTCCAAACTCATGGCGCTGCTGTTCACTGCTACAGGACTGTCTGTCTAATCTCGTCTTCCCTGATACTTTCCAAACCTAACTCCAGGTTTTCGGGCTCGCTGTTTACATGTGCGTTACTTTGAGCCATTTTGCTATTTATGCCTACAGTCTTTTCATTTCTTAGAATCATCCAAACGCATTCACACATTTATAACTTGATTAGTTCTGATTTTTTTACTTACTTTTATTATTCCTATTTCTTATCTATCAAAAATTCTTTTTATCTGATATCCTGAATCCCTATGTGCACTGGCAGTATTCATTTTCTTATGCACATCAAATTTACAATGTTTACACTATATTATGCATTATTATATAACTTACATACAGCTGGAGTCCATGTCCGACGTCGTGCTGCTCCTGGGTCCGAGGGTTTTTAATCACTTACACTTACACCACTTATTCACTGGGGGTTCGATGATGGGTTTTTCTCTGGAAACTTCTGTCGTCTCTCCTGCTGCTCCTTCGTGGTTGACGTCGGTCGCTTCCGTAGTGAATATCGCAGTTGTGTTGCCGCGTCGGCCGGGTTCCTGGTGATGATTTCTGGCGTGTTATTTGAAGTCCGCGTTGAGCTGAGGCGCAGTCTTATGGATTCTTCGTCAGGACTTGATTAATATAAGCCCAGACGTTGAGGCGCCATTTTATGAGGCGGTTCTACCCGTTTGAACCTGAATGAGTGGTCCCTCGTTCACTCAACACCTCATAAGTAGCTGGATGGCAGTTTGTCTTAAAGGACTGAGGGTATTTGTAGGAAAAGGTGTTTCACTCAGTATAGCTCAGCATGACTCTTATCGGGGATTTCAGGGGTGGGTAACGCAAGTCCTGACTATGGTCGGAGTGAACAGAAACACCTTGTCCTGTATAGATGCAGACTTATTGGTCTTTATGTGTTGCGTGCTCGCCACAGTCTGCGTCATCCGTAGTATGTAGCTGAGTCTTCATTGTGAAGGTCACGTCTGTTTTCATTTCTAAAGATTTTGAGCGGAAGTGGGCCCCGTCAAGTCGTCGCCATCCCTAGCCTCGGGCAATATTGCACAAAAGAATACAGGGTTGAGTTCCCGGGCCTACCAGAAGGTCTACATAGAGTTTCGCTCCTGTCGGTAGTTTTGTCTGATACGCTCAGTTTCATTTCTTCCTTTCTTCCTTCCTTGCTTTCTTTCTTTCCTTCTTTCCTTTCTTTCTTTCCTTCTTTCTCGCTTCCTTTCTTTCTTTCTTTCTTTCTTTCTTTCTTTCTTTCTTTCTTTCTTTCTTTCTTTCTTCCTTCCTTTCTTTCTTTCTTTCCTTCTTTATTTCTTTCTTTCTTTCTTTCCTTCTTTATTTCTTTCTTTCCTTCTTTCTTTCTTTCGTTCTTTCTTTCATAATCAGTCGTAATGAGAATGCAAGAAGTGTAAGTAGTCCAACTGAAACTTTGTTTACTCAAAGAAATCATTTATAAATACAAACAAATCAGCAGAAATTTCATTTTTTCACAAGGGAAACAAAAATTCAGGGCTCTTATGTTACATAATTAAGATTTCTTGGAATCTGGATAGACTAACATTTAGAATGGGGAACCTGCATACAAAAACAGCTGAAGAAATGCTATTTTTCTCTATGAATAATGAAACATCAGTTAAACAACGACATTAAAAACTTGAACTTTGTGTAAGCAGAAATTCTGATGAGGTACGGCATGATTATAAAACATATCATGTCGGTAGGGACATATTTTTCTACACATGTTTTGTGTAGAAACCTTTTTAAGCAATTAAAAGTCTTCGCTTTACTAAATCCGTACATGTACTGCTTATTATGTCATATAAAACTAAATTCAGATACCACACTACAAATAGCCAAATACACAATTGTGACATCAGAAAAAACAAAAAACAAAACAAAACAAAAAAGCTGAAGAATAGAATCACACCGAACTACATTATTTTCCATAGAGGTTATACTTATATATACTTTTAATCTACGTCCTTGAACTTAAAGTTATGTCGGGGGATGAACGAAATAGTGAAATGATGCTCAAAGCCCAGAGTCCATAGAGCTTAGAGTTATTCTGATAAGTCACCCTGACCGAAACTCGAACTAGGGATCTCTTCCACGTGATCTATTTCCGCTAACATTACGCGTGCAAAGAGGTTATATGTATATACTACATCTGTCCTGTTGCCAATTAGTTTGAAAAGTTTAACATCTACGCGACGTTTCAGTTTCCTCAATCTTTTTGAAAAGACTGTAATCGTTATATTGCATAATTTTATTATACATTAATTTATAGTGTATTAATCACTTGTATTGTTGACTTATAGTATTCCTTCTTAATTATTGAAACTTTTTGTACTTTCACTTGAAGTATTCTATAACATCTACAATGATCAGAGGATGAATAACTGAAATACATTTTTTATATTGCTTAAAGATGAACAGGGGGTTTGTGCATTAGATCATTCAAAAATCCATGGTAAGTTCCTTGCTCCATCTGCATGTGGCTTCAGTAACTGAATGTGAGTCAGTTCAGATATGTTTTTAAACTCATTACATAATTGGGGCTCTGAATCAAAATAATAACTGTAATAATGAACAATGATATTTTTTGGGATGGAATTATTGAGATTACTAGAAGACCCAGCCAATTAGATCATCATTCTCTGCTTTAAAACAGTTCTACAATTCGCTCTAACACTGAGACGATAGGTAAATCAAATACGGTTTTTTGCAAAAGTTGCATTTCCGATTAACAATTTCTGTGGATTAAACTGATTGTTCTGTATAAAGTGGCATTGTAGTATAGGTAACGTTAATTGAGGGTATTTATTTAATACTACATAGAAACAAAATATAAAATTAAATTTGATATTTAACAGGCTAATGTCACGAATATACCCGACTTTCTCTGCTCGCTATTCTACATATTATTCATACAACGATTTGTTATTTTAACTATTCTATGTTAATTCCTAAAGCTGAAATTCACATTGACGCATTTCGTTATAGGATATACATATAAGATAGTACGATTTTTATAAAGCGTGTCAAAATTACGAGTTTTAAGGTTCAAACACTTTGCTTGATCAAAAAGGAAAACATTTATACATCTTAAAGTTATGTACCCAGTTCACTTTCTCTACCTTTTAAAACTATTCTTACAATACCTCTTGCTGTATCTACTTAAAGGTAAACATTATCTTATTGTGATTACAAGGGAATCAATTGAATTTAAGTGATAGTCAAATGTTTTAAAGCTGATCATGTGATTGGCTTTGAAATTCCGTTCTCTTCACAAGACTAGCAAGCTATTTAATAAGGTGATACATTTACGCCTTCAAGACCTGCTGGATGGACACAATGTACTCCACCCACAAAAATTTGGCTTCAGGCGCCAACATTCCATAACACACCAGCTCTTTCGTTTCGTGGATTAAATAATACTTGAGTTCAATAACCCTCTTTCTAGATCTCTCCTGAGTGTTCGATTAAGTGTATCACAAAAGCCTCCTTGAACATCTCATTTACAATATCCGTGTATACGTAATACACCATAACCACAGTTACATAATCAATTGTTCTTCGCCGTATCCAGGAACGACAACCTCTCTCAACCATACTCTATCAACGCAGGGATACCTAAAAGTAGTGCCCTGGACCCCTGCTATTTCTTACTTACATAAGCACTTTCCCAATCCATACACTGCATTCCTATACTTTTCTGCAGATGATACTGCAATTATAGATGCGTCCAAGCAACAATGCAGTGAGCTCAACAATGTGCTGACATACTTTCTGCTTTGTTCATAACCTGGCGTTTGAAGATCAACGCCAACAAATCATGGGCCATCACCTTCAACAGACGAAAATTAATGGATGTTCCGAATCTCTGCCTGGCAGGTACAGAAGTCTCATGGTCCACTGAAGCAACATATATTTCAGTGATTTTGAACATGCACCTAACTTGGAAGCCTCTATTCAGTCATTGGCAAATAGACCTAACAGAAGAATGGCAATGTTGTACTCCTTGTACAACGAGAAATCATCAGTGTCACTAAGCAACAAACTTCTTCTTTATAAGCAAGTGCTGAAACCTGCATTGACTTACGCCTGCCAAATATGGGGAATGACAGCTAAAACTAATCTTTACAAACTGCAGATATTACAGAACAGATAACTCTGCACAGCAACACCCACTAAAAGATATATACCAAACAACAATATACATTTTGACCTCTCTTTCCCTAAACTCACTGAACATACGCTAAACCTGTTACATAACTTCTGCACTAAATTATCCTCTAGCTTTAACCAACTTACACGTGGACTTGGAGAGTATGAGATTAACCTGGGAGAAACCCACAGTCGTCCTAGGCTTGCAATAAGCCCATTTAGAAAGTTTAAAAGAAATAACAAAAATTCTATTTATACACATTATAATTGAGGTGCTCAAAATAATAACGGCATATCCCAACTTACATCCCATGACACAATATCTATCCTTTGGTCTGCTTTTACAATAGCCCTTACAGGCTGGTACAAACATTTTCGTATTATATTTAAATATTAGAGCAAAAATATAGGTTTATAATAAATTTCACCATGTTTTCCTGCTTTTATTTAAGCATCCCTTACAATTATCAAAGACTGCATGCTTCTGACGAAACAAGCAGAAAGACAAACACTTAAAGTTAGCCTAATATTTCAGGCGTTGATGAAACTAGGGGAAGGGCGATGGCTTTTGTTTCGGACATAAAATCCCTTAGCATGACTTCCTGGCGAAGGGAAATAAAGATGTTTACCCATACTAATATTTAAAACACAAAAAGAACACGAAGCTTAATGAAGAGGTCTCTGAACAAAATTAGTCTGTCTTTAAAATCCAATACGGAATGGTCCATTTATACCACAGTAGTTACGGACCGTTTCTAAAAGAAAGCTCATAACTCAGTTTCAAAATTGATCGGTACTTAGATTTATTAAATGGTTATTAGCACAAAGTTCTGTATGTGTCCAAAAGCTATGTAGAGCGTGATCTAATGTTGCCACATAGACAAAAAGAGGACAATGCTACGGAGCCACACGCGTTAACTCTGTGTATATGGAAAAAGTGAAAATGGTTGTAAGCAATATTTGATTTGGGCCAAAGTTTATAGTAACAAACGAAGTGCGTTTGGTGCAACTTCGTGTTGTTATTTAGTCAGAATATCTTTAATATTGTAGTTATCAATGAAGCAGATGGTATTAGCAACTGAAAATATAATTGCTTTTCTGATGACATTTAGGGAAGTCTAGTACCAAAGAGTGTTATAATCACAAGTCACAATTCAATCATAAACTCACTTTGAGGAAAATTTATCCAATTATGTTGGCGAAGTTGGACTGGTATAGTTGGATAACCTGGGCGATATTTTCTGTATCTATCTTTCTCACAGATCTGCACGAATCGTTCTCAGTCTCCTGGTGACTCCACCGTGAATAAGAAGGTAGAGATAGGAACCGAGTTTCCGAATTAGGTTCTAGCGTATTTAGAAGTATATTTAGCTTGTTTGGAAGTATAATTCTATGCGCACATTACCTTTGCAGTCAATACAAAATTGTATGCTTTACATGTAAAGTATTGCGACATTTTAAATACAATTTTCGTACCTTTACAACGGCATATCTGTATAACGTGCCGTAGTACATTGTTCTGCCCTCGTGCTTGTTTCATTTGCTCACCTTGTGTTAGGTATTCTCGGACAGTAATTTCATTTTATAATGTTTTGTGGGTGTGTTGTAATGCTAACTTTATATACGGATTGATTCGGATAAAATTAACTAGCGTTGCGTATGATCCTCCATTGGGTGTGGCCATGATGATCCAAGGAAGGAAGCCTGTGTTGTAATGTACATTCAGTATTATCAGTAGGCGTACTTCACAAGTTATTAAAAATCATAATGTTTTACCAACGTCGAATCAATTTTTGTTGCAATCGTTTACCATCATGTCGCTCGAACCCACATCGCAATTGTTATCCGCTCGTCGCACGAGGTTTGTTGTAATGGCAATAAAAAATGTGGATCCTTTAGTAATAGCTGCAAGAGCCTTGTGTACGCTGCGGAAAATACTGAACAACACTAACCAAAATGTTTAGGTTATCTTGCATTAAAGTGGCCACACAACCCAGGTCTGCAAGGTTACGCGATGACGTAACCAAGGAGGCTGTTGCCAACTGCGCAGTCTTGAAATTTGTAGAGAAAGCGAAGTATTGCTAACCAAAATATGTATAAGTGTACAAGCTGGAAAAGAAACTTGTTAAGTTTTGGTGCTCAGTTGATTGGAAAGATCATACAGCATTCCTTTAAGCCGGGTTAATCTCGTCCTATTTCTGATAGTAAAAAGCCTATCCCAAAGCTGTAACAGTAAGTGCTCCATATGAACTGTAATTATGAAATTGTCAATAGCAATATAAAGTAATCCATCAGACTCAATGTTTCTTTGTCTTTCTGGACATGGTTGCTTTGTGTACATGTACTTTATCTGCCTTTCTGTTATTTACAGAAAAAGCACCTCATATATTGTTTTGGGTGTTACTGCACATGATTGGCCGTTGTCTGCTGAAAGTATACCAGGTAAGCAAGGACAACTGTAGTGAGCTGGGCTTTTCTTTAGAACATGTCCCTCAAGAAATATTGCCTAAGTCCAACATTCCAACACAGCTGTGTTACTAATAACTTTAAATATGTTATTACATTATTCATCAGTATAAATACTCATTCTCAGAAATAAATACTTTTCTTTTATATTGCAGAGAATTACTTGTAGGTCCAAGCATGCGCTGACATCAATAGACAACTTTCGCCATTGCCAACATTGATCAAGCAACCACACTTTTAATTTTTTTGGTGCGTTTCATTAGCTAATGTCGGCTATTGAATGTGAGCAGCATTGCAATTGCATGGGCACTTCGGCAGCTTTTGTAAGCCCTCGTGCATGCCTCTCCGATGTTGGACTTGGATAAAATTTCTTTCCGATGTTGGACTTAGACAAAATTTCTTGAGGGATGTATTGTTAAGAATATCCACAAGCTGTTAAATGCAGAGTTCTGAAATATGCAGAGGCAATAAAATGTAGTGAACTCATGTTCTTTCTGTTATCTTATTGTTACCAGTATCTGTTTAATTGGAGAAGAAGTGGTAACAATATGGTAAGATGATGTCATGGCTGGATTGTTGCCAACAGTGAAAGCATGCTTACACCGGAAATACCAACACTTAGTAGGAAACTAGTGTGTGTTATTATTTACTGATTCTAGTCTCGCCAGTTTCAATTTCGTGTACATCTTTGTAAGGAATGTTCACTAAACTCCAAATTGCACAAGCGACTCGCTAAAAGTAATACATTACACAGATTCTTACATTAATAACTGCAAAATATAACATTAGCGGTGTGCTATTTGAAAGTTTTTTTTTTTTTTTTTTTTTTTAAACTAATTTCATTGTGCTAAATTGAATAATGCTGTCTTGTTTTCTCTATCACATAAGGTTCTCTCAATCTGTATATACAAAAATGAATTGACATTTGTTAGCCTTGCAAAAACTTGAGAACAGCTGAACTGATTTGCCTAATTCTGGTTTTGAAATATTTGTATAAGTTCATGGAAGGTTAAAAGGTGAGGGGAAAAAATCTCAAGTGATAATGGACCAGGTTATTAATGAAATATAAAAGAACACCTGCAAAATTTTATGAAACATGTCCACCTTTTATTTTAGACAAATAAAAGCATTGTAAAATGCAAAGATATTCCACTCCTTGCCAAAATCTTCAAAGCTATTTCACTTACCATATTTTATTAAATAAAATTTGTTATCAAGACTGAGATTTTTGTGTGGCAAGATCCTTTCAAAGATTAGACAAAAAATTAATTTCTGAACGCACTATAACATCATAAATATTTGACCACAGACAATTGTCAAATATTGGTGAATCTTTGGATACCTACTTTATATTTTTTTGTGAATTCGTGATTGTGAATGGAATTGACACAAAATTGAATTCCTTTGTGATTCCGATTTCTTTCCGGCTGAAGATGTGTAAGTTTATATGAAATCGCGATCCTGGAGAATTTATAAGAATTGTCATCATTTCTTATAAGATAAGTGAAGTTTTAAGTTACAAGTTATTTTATTTGTGTATATTTATTTGCTTCGCTGTCAATAGCTTTATATTTTGTGTATGCAGTTGGGTGTTTTTGTAATGTAGATCATCCAACGTGAAGTCATATTGGCGGTGAATGAAAGGGTGAAGTGATGCGCAAATGAGCCCAGGGTTCATAGAGCTTAGATTCCCGACATTCATCTTTGAGGATAAGGGAAAACTCCAGAAAGAACCTTATCCAGGTAACTCGCCCTGACCGAGATTAGAACTTGGGACCTCTTGAACGTGAGGCAGACACGCTATAATCTACGCTACCGAGGCGGTCATTGGTGGTGTGGATCTACTATACCAGGAATTATGAGCATATTTCTCCTTACAGTTAAATGTATACAAACAGGATATAACCATAAACGTTAGTAAATATGTAAAATATGAAGCTGGTTACAGAGAAGCAAAAAGACTATACAGATATAGTAATTTGTAACATAATTATTATATTTGTATAGTAATTGTTTAGTAATTAGGAGAGCTGTAAACCTAAACGCATGCAAGACAATGACTTACCTGAGCTTTTATCATATTAATAAGCTGACAGTTTGAGCATTCTTAACATTTAGAGGCCTGTTCATATTGGGAGTAAAAAATTCCAATCCCAGAATCCCTTAATCTTGGAAACACTATTCTAAAAGGATACTACCACAGGAAAAAGGGTCATGTCTGTTACCAAAATGTCTGGTGGTATGTTGCAAAAAAGGTTTTTGAGGAAACGAATATGATATGCTGTGAATATGATGTACCTTTAAGTTTTTTGTAAAAGTGCAAAATGAAAATAATTAGCATTAAATGCATTTGTGCACATGACATCTATAGACATCTATTGGACCTCATATGAAGTCTGGGTCTTCAAAAGGACTAATGTAGTGTTATACACATGTAAAACACATGTGTAGATTAGGTCAAACTGAAAAATTCAATGCCATGTACGGGTTTTGAACTATGGTTTCCGTCTGGTCGCTCTTTACCATTGAGGTATGGTCGCCCTGCTGGAACGGTTACCATGGATTTATCTTTGGTAATAGATACATCTCAGATAATGCACTGGTTATTCCACATGGAGTAAACATATATCTGTCATTTGCGATTCCTACAAATTCCACTGGCTGAAGTGATGCATTCATTGGTTCACATGGAGTAAACATATATCTGTCATTTGCGATTCCTACGAATTCCACTGGCTGAAGTGATGCATTCATTGGTTCACATGGAGTAAACATATATCTGTCATTTGCGATTCCTACGAATTCCATTGGCTGAAGTGATGCGTGCATTGGTTCACATGGAGTAAACATATATCTGTCATTTGCGATTCCTACAAATTCCACTGGCTGAAGTGATGCGTGCATTGGTTCACATGGAGTAAACATATATCTGTCATTTGCGATTCCTACGAATTCCATTGGCTGAAGTGATGCGTGCATTGGTTCACATGGAGTAAACATATATCTGTCATTTGCGATTCCTACAAATTCCACTGGCTGAAGTGATGCGTGCATTGGTTCACATGGAGTAAACATATATCTGTCATTTGCGATTCCTACAAATTCCACTGGCTGAAGTGATGCGTGCATTGGTTCACATGGAGTAAACATATATCTGTCATTTGCGATTCCTACGAATTCCATTGGCTGAAGTGATGCATTCATTGGTTCACATGGAGTAAACATATATCTGTCATTTGCGATTCCTACAAATTCCACTGGCTGAAGTGATGCGTGCATTGGTTCACATGGAGTAAACATATATCTGTCATTTGCGATTCCTACGAATTCCACTGGCTGAAGTGATGCGTGCATTGGTTCACATGGAGTAAACATATATCTGTCATTTGCGATTCCTACAAATTCCACTGGCTGAAGTGATGCGTGCATTGGTTCACATGGAGTAAACATATATCTGTCATTTGCGATTCCTACGAATTCCATTGGCTGAAGTGATGCATTCATTGGTTCACATGGAGTAAACATATGTCTGTCATTTGCGATTCCTACAAATTCCATTGGCTGAAGTGATGCATTCATTGGTTCACATGGAGTAAACATATATCTGTCATTTGCGATTCCTACGAATTCCATTGGCTGAAGTGATGCGTGCATTGGTTCTTAGCACAGAAACAGGAGGTGCGTCAATAACCCTCTCACTATTACAAGAATAAAGGGCGCCGGGGTAGCGCGGTGGTTTCGTTCGCAGCTCCCGTTCTAAGGGTCCCGAGTTCGATTCCCGGCTCTGGGGTTGGCGATTTTAAGTCGGCCCTATCCACGCCTTCACCTCTGTCTAGCACACGTGAAGTATCCCCTATGCCCAACGTGGTTCGGAGTCCACGGTAAAAACTGTAGGTCCTCTCACCTCACCGCCATCTTCACTATCACCCTATCATCGGAGGTAATGGACACCGCCCTCTGGGTGCCTCCACCTGAGAAATGGGTCCGGTCATCACTTGGTGGGGTGAGGTTACCCCGAAGGCCAAGGTTGTCATGTGGGGAGCGTTAGTAACTAACTATTACAAGAATAATCAGTGGTTATCTGAGAGATATCTATTACCAAAGATAAACCATGGTAACCGTTCGAACAGCTCGACTATACCATGGCCAGCGAACCGTCATGACATTAAATTCTCCAATTGACTCCTATGTTTTCCTGGTAAACCACTAGGGCTCTCGTATTCAAGCTACACTGTTTGTGGCAACATACTGTTTTAAGTACTTCAATTTGGTGGAAATATTTTGTTTGAAACTGGAAGAAATTTTGTTCTATGCATAATTTGGTTAGTTTGATGTAGTCTGAAATTTCAGGTGCATAGAACAAAATTTCTTCCAGTTTCAAACAAAATATTTTCACCAAAGTTCAGGGTTAGCAATGGGCAACCCCCTATCACCCTTCCTGGCCGATCTGTACATGAGTGCATTAGAAATAAGAATCAACAAAGGTTTCCCTTGGATGTTCAAACTCTGGCAACAATTGTAGATGACATCTTTGCAATAGAACACAAAAAAACACATCAGTGATGCACTAAAACTTTTAAATATCCAAGAAAAAAGCATCAAGTTCACTGTAGAAATAGAAAAAGACGAGTATTTACCATTTTTGGATCTAAAAATAATGAGGAATAAAAACAGACTAAACTTTGGCATTTACAGAAAACCATCACAGACAGACAACTACATAAAAGCTAATGGCTACAACCCAAGATCCCACAAACAGGCAATCTTCAATAGTTTAGCACACAGACTGGTCAACATCCCTCTCACAGCAGAATACAAAACAGAATACAACAAAATTATTGAAATAGCACAAAAAATGACTTTCCCAAATCATTAGTAGACAAAAAAGTGAACTTAGCAACAAAGAAGAAGCTACTAAAGGAAACCACAACCCTCTCAGCTACAGAAACTAATGATTTTCAAAAAATTCACTTACCATCTATGGGCCTATGATAAATTCAAAAAAGTCTTCAAAAAACAAAACATTCAACTAGCACCAGTCAACCATTTCTCCTTAAAAAACCTAATTTGCTCAAACATCAAAGATGCCATTCCATCTAGCAAAAAATATGGTATATATCAAATTGAATGCAGTGACAGTAGTCAAATTTATATTGGAAAAACCAAAAGAAATTTAGAAACAAGAGCAAAGGAACACTTTAGAAACATAAAATATAAACAATTAGAAAAATCAGCAGTTGCCACACATTTTTGGGAAAAAAGCCACAACATAAATCCAGAACCAAAACTACTAAAACATACATCAGGAAAACAAGAACTATCCACATGGGAACAAATCTTCATTTCAAAAAATAGGAACAAAGTATTCAATTTCGTCATCCCCCAGAAAGATTTGTTCAGCAAGTTTCTTGAACCGCCACCAGAGGAGACCTGTGACAAAATATTGTCAACTACACCAATGAGAATCAGTCGATGGCCGGCTGAGGATAGAGGCAAAGTCTCTGAAACATGTTCCGGAAAAATTTAAAAGTAAGTGTTGTTTAGTGTCATTAATCAACTCCCTTTAAATTTAATATGTTGTCATGTGACTCATTTGTTTCACTGTAGCAAACACCTTATTTCGCAGCATGCATCTAAATATGAAACATTTTGTTTTGTGTGCATATAAACAACAGCTACGTAAGCAAACTGTTCTCCAATTCAACGTTTTAAGGTTCATTATGTGCGATAATCATTGTATATGTTCTCATACACATGCTAAAATATTAGGCAAACTTGTCTGTCAGCATTGCATCACTTTACATCTCAGCATCTGTAGATACTTGCTAGGTTGAGACAAAGACATATATCTTACATCTCTGTCGCCTGCTAGCCGTGGAACTGGCAACACAAGACAATAGGATAGCTGTATTGGCTCAACCCATGTTCATTCTTAATTTGTAGCTACTCTAGTGTTAATTTTCATGCAGTTATCTTAACATCATTGTTCTACGGATTGTGTTGCATTATTCATTTGTGGGTACACAATATTCCATTATTCCATCTATATTTAAAGTATCTTATGTGCATAAGGTGTACAATTAATGTTATTATTTTAGTTAATTGATGGAAATTAATCATCTCTGTACACTAGCCGTATATAGGCTAAGGATAGATAAAGTCAACATGAAAAATTCAATGCCATGGCCGGGATTTGAACCACAGATCTCCTGGTTCCTGCACTCAGGTACTTACAACAGTAAGTCGTCACACACTGTATCTTGAATGCGAGAACCCCTAGTGGTCTTCCGGGGAAATATACGAGTCAAATGGAAAATTAACTGTCAGGACGGCACGTTCGCCATGGTAGCTCAATGGGTTAGAGTGACTGGACGGAAACCAGGAGTTCCATGATTCAAATCCCGGCCATGGCATTGAATTTTTCATTTGATTATCTAATGTTTTCATTTTTGTGTATTTCTATTGGTAAATCATTAGTCATGATAAAGTGTGGGGCTAATTACTGAGCTTTAGAGGAAGCTATTTGGATGTTATGTTACTATATTCTTTGATTGTTAAAACTGTAGATCCAACATATTGCCATTAATAGTTAATTTTATGATTTTGATCATAAGTTGTAATTTCCAAACTGAACTGAAGGCATCATGAATGTGCTGCTACAGTTCTTTGTGCGTTGAGAGCATCTTTAGTTTCTTGATTCAGTTTCAGTCTGTTCAGTAGTGGAGTGGTGAGTTCGAAATCCTGCTTGAGCAATGAAATTTTCTTTTTTTCTAAGTACCATGTAAGTCTAAATGAACCAGTCGTTTCATGTCTTAGAAAATGTACTTGTCAGTTAAATTGGACACTAGAAAGATGTTCTGCAGGATTCAGAGTTGGAATTATAGTGGCTTTCCTCCATGTAAGGAGGTTAGTAGTGTTTCATATTTGATGAATGAATTAGTGATTGTGATTCTAAGCAATTCTAAATCAGCACTTAAAGCCCTATCCTCACTGTACCCTAACAACAATAGAATACTTGAAATGTACAGTTCATTACGAATACTACAAGGTCTAAAAAAAGAAATACACTTCCAGTGGATTCCATCCCACTGTGGAATTACAGGCAATGAAATAGCAGATTCCTTGGCAAAAAAAGGAACACAAATAAAACAAAGCTGCCAACAAAAAAAAACTCATTCCACACATCAAAACTACATATAAACAATAGAATCAACTTATTCTGGAAAGAAAAATGCAAAGAAAAATGTACCAACAAGCAATGGAAAATTCTACAAGGAAGTAAAAATCCCATCCCAGACTACCCAAGAAGCAGTACTGTTGCCATCTTCCGACAGATTACTGGCCACGACTGTTTGGCCGCTCATCTACACAGGATTAATATTTTTGAATCCCCGACCTGCACACTGTGTAGGGACCCGAATTCATTGATGGACGAAGATCATCCGCTCCAGTGTAGTGCCCTGACAAAAACAGATGGAGAACTGACAGCACAACTAGTCACACGTTATTGGGAGTCCAAAAGGAAAATGGAAATTCTCCAACTCCATGAGCATTAGCAACCAACCAACCATATTTGATTAATGAAGTTGGTTTAAGTTAAGTAAGTTTATTGGACCAGAATTGCTTATATTTAAAAATCTTCTAGGAATGTGCTTTCAAGCTTATATCACATAATGTTGTACAATTTTTATCATTAAAATCAAAAGTTGTATTTGCTAGGCTGCCATCTATTTGGTTTTTGATTTTTTTTTTATGTTGATCCTGGATATGTGATGTGATATCAACTCGTCAAGGACTTCTCTGAACACTACATGAGGAAGTCAGGGTTTAGTCTGGATTAGTAGAATTTCCATTGTGTTGTAGAGATGTATGAGTATCTTCTTTTTTATATCAGATCTGTTGTGTTTGTGTTCATGTGTGTGTAGCAGACTTCATAGAATGGATGTTAAAGTCTCCAATAAGCATTGTTTTATCAGTAATGTTTATTAACTGGGCTATTGCCTGTAGGATTGTATACAGAAAATGTTATTATGTTGATTATACGAGGGCTGTTTAATAAAGAATAATCATAATTTTCTTACGGTCATAATTTTTCGCAATAAAATTCAATCTTATTATATTCTGTTAGCTTAATGGGAAACAAACATGCCATAGTAGTTTCTGTTAGCTTAATGGGAAACAAACATGCCATAGTAGTTTCATTGTTGGTACTCCTGGTTCCCGCCTGTGAGTACCAGGCAAGTTCAGACATGTTCAGTATCGCCTACCGCTACAATGGAGG
This sequence comes from Mantis religiosa, assembly GCA_030765055.1. Classification (NCBI taxonomy): domain Eukaryota; kingdom Metazoa; phylum Arthropoda; class Insecta; order Mantodea; family Mantidae; genus Mantis; species Mantis religiosa. The sequence continues at coordinate 157,842,314 of CM060956.1, forward strand.
TAATGTGCCGTTAAAGTTGATGTTTGAGGAAGATCCGAAGTTTCTTTCAAACGTAATCACTGCTGATGAAACTTGGCTACATCATTTTGATCCTGAGAGCAAACAGCAATGCTCAATGTGGAAATCTCCTTCATCACCAACCTCCAAAAAAGCAAAAGTGGTTGCTTCTGCTGGGAAAATTATGGTTATCTCATTCTTTGATATTCATGGAATGGTTTATCAGCATGTTGTACCTGCACACACATCAGTAACTGGACAATACTACAGGGATGTCCTGAAAACATTGCAAGTCCCTATTAGGCGCAAAAGACCACATTTCCGTGAAGCAGGCTGGATGCTGTACCACGATAATGTGCGGCCACATATTGCCAATGTTGTTAAATATCTTGCAAAAATTAATGTGAAGTGCATCCCTCACCCTCCCTATAGTCCAGATTTAGCTCCATGTGACTTTTTTCTATTCCCTAACTTGAAGAAACACCTTCGTGGGAGGCATTATCTATCATCGGAAGCAGTGGTGAAGGCTGCGGAGGCAATTTTGAAGGATATCTCCAAAAATGATTTTCAGCATGTCTTTGAAGACTGACAGAAACGCTGTGACAAGTGCATCGTATTCAGGGGAGACTATTTTGAGAAGGACCATCTAAATTATGAGGATGAGTAAAGGTACGGTACGTTGTCAAAAAAAAAAAAATTGTTCATCATTATTGAACAGCCCTTGTATATTGGATTCTGCAATACAAAATACATCAATGTTACATTCATTTACTAATTTGGCTCTCCTCTCTAATGTGCAACGTGGCGATATTTTTCTAATTCCTGCACACTTTATGATGTTTTTATATACAATGAGTTTTAATATCATTTCTTTTACTTTTTAGTGCAATTTCGTGTTGGAGGGCATTCTTTTATCGTTATTTATTGTTTATTTACTTACTGCATAATGTAGCCATATTGAAGAATTGAGTGCAGCCAAACTGTGCTTATTTCTTGAATGAAAGCAATGCTGCCAATAGTCTTAGTTGTCTTGAAATTACACTATCTCGCAGATGAACTGAAAGTAGTACCTAAATCTAATCACTAAACACACACAGTAGTCCCTAATTTACACTAACTACCTAACTAATTACACTAAACATGCACAATAGTCCCTAATTTACACCAACTAGTTAACTAATTGTATAGGGTATACCTCCTAATGTCTTCAATTAATTCTTGAAATGGGTCTGCTGTCAGGTTTCTGCAGTCATTATGCCACAATACTCAGAAATCTTAGCATCCACATTGTCCTTAGGAATGCTGCCCCTTGTTAGACAATGCCGTGATCCTTTGGACTACGTCCAGATGTTTATTTGTACCGCTAAGGGATAAATGTCTGGGGCATTCTTGCAGAGGTTGGCTACAAGTGTTACATATCTCTCATGTTGGCTGCAATGCCAAAACCAGCTTGTCTGCTTGTGCATATGCACACCTTTGGACTTGAAATTTGGACTTTGAAAGTTTCTCCACTAATTTAATTGGTTCAGATTTCTTGGCTTGGGACATTCCACCTGCATTCTATTATGCAACTTGAATAATCATCTCTGTGCTTCTTCCGGTCTCAATCCGGAGATCCCAGTAGGGGACTGTTCTACCTCCGGAATTATTTGCAGACAGAAGCGAATTCATCATTAATTGGGCTTATATGTTCATTTTGCACCATGCAAAGGCACATGAATGCAAACAATTTTGCCTTAGTTATGAAGTGATGAGATGGCATTTCCTCCACTTTGATGGAACAGCTATACGACTGTAACTTGGTTCCCAAAGCCAGAGTTGGGGTTTGGAAAGGAGAGGCTTTATTCATATTCATTTATTGCATCCGTAAATCATACATTCATGATGTGGAATTGTCAAATTACTAACTACACAAAAAATAGTAACAAAAAACAAGAATTACAATAAGTTGTTAAGCATAATAACCAAATAAATAATTATTTCAGTTGGCAGTTTATTGTAGATATGAATTCCATTGAATTTAAAACTGTGCTCATACATTTTCTTTTTATGATAGGTGACATGTAAGTTTGAACTATTTCTCGTGTTATGGTCATGAATATCATTGCTTTTTTGAAATTTATCTAAGTTCGTTTTAACCTGTACTATTATTTCTAAAAGGTAAATGCTTGGTAATGACAATATGCCTAATTTTTTGAACCATTGCTTACAACTACCTGTTCTCTTTAAATTCATCATAATTCTAATTACCCTTTTTCGGATTCTAAATACTTTGATAATGCTACTACTATTTCCCCATACTGCTATACCATAAGAAATTAATGATTGAAAATTTGCAAAATAGGCTATTCTTAATGTATTCAAATTTACACTGCTTCAAAATTGATATTTGGAAACAAATGCTACTTAATTTCTTCATTAGACTTTCAATATGTATATTCCAATTTAGACTGTCATCCATCCAAACTCCTAAAAATTTTGTCTTTCCTGTATATTTAATTTCATTTTCATCCATTATAATTTCAGGTAAATTAACTGCCTTATTGATTTTATTATGAAAACCCAATGCCTGACTCTTATCCTTATTTATAACTAATTTGTTATTTTGAAACCAAATTGATACATCTTTCAAATTATTTATTACATTTTCTTTGAGTTCGTCATCATTTTGACGTGATATCAAGAGGCTCGTATCATCTGCGAATAAGGAGCATTTTAAAGAATTTTGTGAATAAAGTGCCAAATCATTAATATACAAAATAAATAGCAATGGCCCTAAAACTGAACCCTGCGGAACTCCACAGTTTATGCTAGCAGCTTTTGATTTTATAGTTTTTATTTCCTTTGTAGTTTTATCAACAAACTATTTCTATTATTTGCCTTCGCTCTCTCAAGTAGGAGACAAGCCAGTTATTTGCAGTTCCCCTAATTCTGTAATGAGATAATTGCTTTAATAGTATTCCATGATCAACTAAATCGAAGCTTTAGACAGGTCGAGGAATATTCCAATACATTTTTCTGAATTGTCAAGCTTTTGGTGCACTTCGTCTATAAACTGTATCAGTGTAGTATTAATGGACTTTCCTTTTTGAAAGCCATGCTGCCGATCAGAAATTACATTAAATTTTGAAATAAAGTTGCACAATCTAATAAAAACCACTCTTTCTAATATTTTGGAAAAGATCGATAGCAGTGAGATGGGTCTAAAATTTTGAACTTCCAATTTTGATCCCTTTTTATACATTGGCTTTATTTTTGCCATCTTAAAGCAATCTGGGAACCTACGTTCACTCAATGATAAATTTATTAAGTGCACTAATGGTTTTACTAAGTGGGCATAGCATTGTTTTACCAAGAAATTTGAAAAACCATCCAAGTCAGTAGAGCTTTTATTTTTCATGCTTTTTATTATAGTGTGAAGTTCATTTTCTGCTGTGGGTGCAAGAAAGATAGTCGGATATGTTTTATTACTTATTATTTTACCTTCTGTTACTTTTGACTCCCCTACAATCAATTTTGGTACCCCAGCATAATACTGACTGAAAACCTCTGCAACCATCCGAGGATCATCTATAATTTCACCTTCTTTCTGGAGTTTGTTGTCATCTCGCATGGCTTTTACTTTGGTTTCCTGTTTTATAATTTTCCAGGCAGTCTTAGATTTATTTACTGAATTTGCTAATTGTTTATCATTGTACAGTTTCTTTGCTTTTCTAATAACCTTATTATAGATTCTTTTATAATTCAATAAGTACTGTGTAAACGTTTCTGATATTTTATTTTCCTTTGAGATTTTATTTAGAAATCTTAACCTTTTACTAGATATTAGAATACCTTTGGTCATCCAATTTTGCTGCTTATGCTCATTCGTTTTAAATTTTCTCCAAGGACACGCAATACTTACATGAATCTTAAGAATACTGACAAATTCTAGAAAGGCTGCATCTACATTTACTTCAGAATAAACATTTTCCCATTCCTCTCTAGATAGCAAATAATTTAAATAATCAATATTCTGCTTCCCTAAGCATTGCTTATACTGATATGTGTCACACTATAAGTTCACTACAGCTTGCATGCCATAAGTGAATATTAAATTATCCAAATTTACTCTTTCAGGGTTACTACTCAGATAATCAATATTAATATCCCCTATTACTACATTAGTTTGTCTTTTGCACAAATTCTCTAGTAAAGTGTCTAAACTTTCTAAAAATTGCTGAACATTGCTACTTGGATTCCGATATATACAAATTATTACAGTTCTATGTTCAACCAGCTCTATCATACTGATCTCAAAAAATTCTCCACATGCCAGATAATCAAATTTCCCAAGTTCATTTACTTTGATCCCATCTTTTACGAACATGCAAGAACCCCCATTATTTTTTTGTTTTCTACAATAGGAGCTGACTAAGGTATATCCTTCCAGTTTAAACATTTCTATTTCCTCCTGTTTGAGCCAATGCTCTGTTAAGGCTACAATGTGTATGTCCTTTAACATATTTAAAAGAATTTCTAAATTAATTTTTTTGTTTCTCGCACTTTGTATGTTTTGGTGAAATATTTTAATCCCTGCATTATAAGAGCTATCTGTTGTTGCACCATCTTTACTATGGTATTTGAAACTAAAATCATTTTGGCTTGGTTGAACAGTTGGATATGCCCTATTAATTTTTTCAAAATTTGTTTCACCTCCTACTTGCTTCTCGAGTTTTCCTGCAACAAATCCACTATATTACATACCATTTTACTGAGAACATATGTACCTTTCCTGTTAACATGCAGACCGTCTCTACCTAGGCATGAATTATCACAAAATTTATTTGGGTTCACATATATCACCTTTTCTTTATCACACACTTCATGAATAGTATTGTTTACTCTGTCAATATATGAGTCACTAACACTCCTTCTGTACAATATACCATTTACAAACACCCTGGCTGTGGGAAACTGCATTCTTGTAGCACGTATCAGGTTTTTTGTGTCATTTTGTAGTAATTCTGGAATAACACTGCGCACAGAGTTTGTTCCCACATGTAACATTATTGCACTATAGTCCTCTTCATTTTCTTCCTTTGCAGCCTCGAATTTACCATTGAGGAGAAGGTTTGTTAACTGGTCCGTTCTTATCCCTCTTCTAACTTCTGTTCTAGTTCTTGATTCCTTCACGTTTTTGATGATGGAGTCTCCTATAAGTAGAAGTTTCTTACCCGTGTATTTTTTCTTGTAATCCTCACATTTCCACCGGTATTTATCCTTCCTGGGAGCATCTGCTACCGTGACATTTACCTCCACCTGCTTCATTTCTCCGTGTTCTAGGTTTTTGCTATCGTCCACTTCTTCTAACACACTGAAGCGGTTTTCGATGGCAATATCACTACAGCTCTTTTGAGTTGACTGGGCATTGTTTTGCTGTATTCTGTTAGGCCCGTTCCTTACGACTTCTGTATAGGTTAAGTCAATTCCTCGTTCACGTGTTCTGAGCAAGCGCTCAGTCAAGATGAAGTTTTCTTCTCTTAGACGACTTATTTCAGTCCTAGCATCGTTTAAATCTTTATTAAGTATTTCTACTATTTTCTGAAGAGAGGAAACTCTTTCACATTCACCATGCTTGTTTACTGAGTGTTTATCATACACAGCGTCAGCGTCCTTAAAATTGTTCTCATTATGTCGGCTTCCACCTTTTTTCCCTTCCGTTTCTATGGTTTTACGATGAGAGTTTGTTTGAACTTCATTTCTATAGTTAGTTTCAGCCTCAGACATCGCCGCGGACTTTGCATTTTTGCTTACTTTGCTTGTAGTTACACATGCCATGCTTCCGCTGCCCACCATTTCCTTATGGCTCCTGGATTTGATGTCGTCTTTCCTTGTTCTGTGTTCCACCGCATGGTTGCCTTTATTTCCACATGAATCACTCTTCTTGAAATTGCTTTCTATTCCATCTTTGCTCACAAACTCCACTATTTTATCATTTAAACAACTTTTTTCGTAAGTCCTGTTTCACGTGACCATTCCACATGCCGCCATCTTGTCATCTGAGTGTGATTATTACAGATAAATCTTTAGTTGGCAGGGGTATAATTTATTGAGGTTAGACATAAAGTGAGAGGAATACTGGAAGTGATAGTGTCTTGATGGGGGTTATTAACTCAGATTAACATAAGTTTTTACTCAGAAAATTATATTTCATACCTTTTCTTTAGTAGCTTCTTTAATTGCTTTAGTTTTGTAGCAAATATTACCAGAGTTGGATTGATAGTCATGAAAAAATTCAATGCCACGGCCGGGATTTGAGCCACGGATCTAGTGGTTTCCGTCCAGTTGCTCTTACCCATTGAGCTACCATGGCCAATTTACCGGTAAATGCTGGGCGTGACATTGAATTTTTCATGTCAACTCGATCAATCCAACATCTTAGCCTGTATACGGCTAGTTTAAAGAAATGATGAATTTCCATCTATTACCCGAGTTTTTTCTAACCCTGCACTGCTGCAGTGAAAGATCTGACGATTGTGATTAGCATCCAGCTGACCACAGAGAACTTCAACTGTGTGTTTGTTGGCAGAGCGATACAAACCACGTGTTATGTCCCACCAGGGGCCTACTACGGTGGGTACGGGCATTGGCGATCCCGGGGTCCCGAGCCAATCATCCCCATCGTCACCCTCTCACCCCATTTTGTTTGTGCCACGTTGGTCACCCTTAGTTTTAAGCTTCTTCCTCTTCTAGGTTTATTGTTCTATTTTAGCTTTAGCTGTTTAGGTTTATAAACTCCTGCCTCACCACCAGGGATCTTTCTTCTGTCTCCGTGGTTCCTGTCCCACGGTTCCAGCGCGGCTTCCGACTTGCGTGCTCTTTGGAGGTCTCAGGCGTGAAGGTTGTAGTGGACTCCCTACTGACCCTGTGTGTGACCTTAGGTGCGGAGCCCGTCCACACCGTCATGTACACTCACGTAGTCTCCATGAGGCCCGGCTGGTCTTAATGGTCCGAAGGCCGTGAGTCATTGGGCCAGTATTACCAGCCGGACGTGTTACCGCTGACGGGAGCCCCGGTGTAATCAACCACAAGTCCCCTGAATCCGTGCATGCGTCCGTTGACTGCTGCACGGCCTAAAGTGGGGGCCACAGGCGGTTATTCCTGTGGTAGGGGCCTAAAGCCGGGGTGTCACGTGGTGAACGGTTCTCACATTTGGGCAACAGTAGTTGGACGGTAGCTCTTCTGAAGTACAATCGAGATCGGTCGTGGGAGGGGTCTCCCATGACGGCGCAGACCGTGAAGGTTTGGTGTCTTTTTCTTTCACCCCCGGATGGCAGGCTGACGCCGACGGTTCCGGAAGGGGGTCCCCTAACCATAGCTCCTCCGCGCAAACCTTCCCCATTCGATTCTTTTTTGGTTGTGACCCTGACCTGCGAAAACAAGACAATGCGAGACATTAGTCCTTTTTATATCCAACGCGAGCTTGATCGGATATGTGGCGTTCTAAAATCTGCAACTCGGTTAAGAGACGGCACCCTTTTGGTAGAAACAAAGAACCAGGATCAGTCCAGTAAGCTCCTGAAGGCTTGCTTGTTGGGTTCCTACCCCATTCGGGTAGCCCCACATAAGACTTTGAATACCTGTAGAGGGGTCGTGACAACTTCCAGTTTGGACGGCCTCTCTGACGAGGAAATAGTATCTAATTTGACTGACCAGAATGTGTGCGAGGCGTACCGTCTCCTTGGTAAACGTGATGGACAGTCTGTTCCGTTGCGGACAGTCTTCCTCACTTTCAAAGGTACTACATTGCCGGACGCTATCTATTGTGGGTACGAACGTGCTGCAGTGCGTCCGTATGTCCCAAACCCTATGCGCTGTTTTCGGTGTCAGCGGTTTGGGCATACTCAGGCCCGCTGTACTTTTGATGCTGTATGCGACCGTTGCGGTTTACCTCCCCATGGCGACGCTATATGTACTCGTGACCCGGTCTGCGTCAATTGCGGTGGTACGCATCCCTCCAGCTCCCGGCAATGTCCGCAGTTTCTTGATGAGAAGGCCATTCAGGAACTGCGCGTCAAAGAACGTCTGTCCTTTCTAGAGGCAAAAAGACGGTTTGAGCAACTGAAACCCGCTGCCAGCTTGGGTTACGCATCAGCAGTTCGCCGCTCTCCTGTGCAGGCGACGCAGTCTGTTGCCACACGGACCCTCAATGTATCGGATGCTTCAACCCAATGCGACTTGCTGGAGACTGCCAAACCTTTTAAGGCGTTGGCACCAGCAGCCTCGTCTAGCTCCTCTACTGCCCCAGCTGCAGTTTCACGTTCCGTGTCGGTCAGCACTACTCCCGGTACTTCTACGGTGTGCCGCTCCCGTAGTCGCATTCGAGGAACCGGCAGGACTTCCGTTCAGTCGGTTTCCCGATCCCCTTCTCGAAGGGACTCTTCCGACTCCCGCACATCTGAGGAGTCGCCCATGGAGCGACCGTTTGTCGGTCCCAAGTGCGCCAAAGTGCGGAAAAAAGAGAAACGTCGTCCGACAACCTGAACCCGCATTCCTCGCGCCCTTGCAACCTTTAATGTTCTCCCTAACACCGCCGCTCCCCCCTAGTTCTTTTCCATGGCTCTCTTAACGTGCAACATTCGTGGTGTGCGCTCACATAGGGCAGAGCTCCAGCTCTTGTTGCGGTCCTACAACCCCATAGCGGTTTGTTTACAAGAGACCAAACTTCGCCCTCAGGATGCTTTTGATTTGCGTAATTATATTCCGGTACGCTTCGACCTTGTGCCGGAAGTGGGCTCTCCTGCTCATGGTGGTGTCATGATTCTCACACGTGCTGATGTTTTTGGTCAACCTCTACCCCTTAACACTAGTTTGCAAGCTGTTGCCCTTCGTCTCAGTCTTCCCGGTTTATCGTTTACCTTATGCACAGTTTACCTCCCCCCTTCAGACTCCGTCCTTCCTGCCGAGCTCTCTCAACTCGCTTCGCAGCTCCCCACACCCTTTCTTCTTTTGGGGGATTTTAATGCCCATCATCCGTGTTGGGGCTCTCCTAGGGCGTGTGCAAGGGGAACCCTACTTGCTGACTTCTTTGACCAGTTTCCTCTCCTTGTTTTAAACACTGGTGAACCCACCTTTTTTCCGATTCCACCGGTTCTCCCTCCCATCTCGATCTTTCTCTCTGCTCCACACAGCTTGCTCATTGTTTCCATTGGCATGTAGTATGTGACACTCATTCCAGTGATCACTGCCCATGTGTGCTAACGTTACTCTCTCACAACGTTCCTCCCTCGCGTGCACCCTCATGGCAACTCTCCAAGGCCAACTGGGCGCTCTTTTCCGAAGCTGCCACATTCAAGGATTCACAGTTTACTTCTATTGACCTTCTGGTCGACCATTTCACTTCAGTTGTCTCCGCTGCCGAGCAATCTATTCCGAAATCCTCCACGGAGCCTCGGCGTTTGCCTGTCCCATGGTGGACTCTTGAGTGCCGCGATGCTCTTCGCGCACGCCGGAAAGCTCTTAGGGTATTTAAACATCACCCCACCGTCGAGAACTTGGTAGCTTATAAACAGCTGCGCGCACAAGCCCGACGTGTTTTTAGGGCTAGCAAAAGAGCGTCCTGGACTTCCTTTGTTGCCTCTTTCTCGCACACCACCCCTTCTTCTGTGGTTTGGGAGAAACTCCGTCGTGTTGCTGGTAAACGGCCACCCTCATTCATTCCTGGACTCCAGGATGGACCTCTCACTGTTGTAGATACGGTTGCGGTTGCTAACTGCCTGGGTAGCACTTTTGCTGCAGCCTCCAGCTCTGCCAACTACGTTTCGACGGACCGGGTCCTCAAGTCTCAGATTGAGGCCCAGGAATTATCTTTCCGCTCAGCTAACCTGGAGTGCTACAACGCAGAATTTAGCTTCCGGGAGCTCGACTCGGCGTTATGCTCCTCTCCCTTATCCGCTCCTGGGCCTGGTGGTGTTCACGTGGCTATGCTTCAACACCTCTCCTTTGCTAGTAGAGAGTTTCTGCTTCGCATGTACAACCGCATCTGGCGTGACGGAGTTTTCCCTACAGCTTGGCGCGAGGCAACTATCATTCCGGTCCCAAAACCGGGTAAGGACCGCCGTTTGCCCTCCAGTTACCGCCCCATCTCCCTCACCGGTACAGTGTGTAAGGTGATGGAGCGCATGATTAATGGGCGCTTACGATGGTGGCTTGAGTCGGAGAACCTTCTGTGCAACATCCAATGCGGATTTCGCCGTTACCGTTCCAGCACTGATCACCTGATTTCCCTCTCGACTCATATCATGAACGCCTACCTGCGCCGCTGCCAAACTGTGGCCGTCTTTTTTGACCTTACGAAAGCCTATGACACCTGTTGGCGGACTGGCATACTACGCACCATACATCAGTGGGGTCTTCGTGGTCGACTTCCCATTTTTCTCCGGGAATTCATGATGGAGCGGTCCTTTCGTGTTAGGAAGGGTTGTAATCTATCCCGCGTTTTCCATCAGGAAAACGGGGTACCCCAGGGTTCAGTCCTCAGCGTTACCCTCTTTGCCATCGCCATCAATCCTATCACTGAGTGTATTCCCGCTGGAATATCCTCTTCGTTATTTGTTGATGACTTCGCCGTATATTGTAGCTCTCGGCGGACGAGTATCTTGGAGCGTCGGCTCCAGGTCTGTTTAGATCGCCTTTACACTTGGAGCCTCCACAACGGCTTCCATTTTTCCACCGAGAAGACCGTGTGCGTGAACTTTTGGCGCCGTAAGGCGTTTGATTCAGCCTCACTCCACCTCGGTCCCCATACGCTTCCTTTTGCAGAGGAAGCTAAATTTTTAGGATTGGTGTTCGATAGGAAGCTTAGCTGGGATTCTCATATCGCTTCCCTCAAAGGTCGCTGTGCCCGGTCCCTCAATATCTTACGTGTCTTATCAGGTACATCCTGGGGAGCTGATCGGACCGTGCTCTGACAGCTCTATCGGTCCCTGGTACGATCAAAGCTTGACTATGGGAGTGTGGTATATTCGTCGGCACGGCCTTCCATTTTGAGCCGTTTGGATCCTGTGCACAATCGGGGGATACGTCTAGCTACTGGTGCTTTTCCAACCAGCCCCATCCCCAGTCTGTACGCTGAAGCAGCTGAACCTCCCCTGTGCTATAGGCGAGATATTCTTTTAGGCACCTATGCATACCGTCTATCCTCTCTACCCACGCACCCAACGTACAAGCCTTTCTTTGACTCGTCTCTTGATCGCCAGTACGCTGTCAGCCCCCTTGAATTACTTCCGCCCGGTGTTCGGTTTCGCCTGCTTCTTCGGGCCCTGGACGTCACACTACCGCCAGTATTACCTCGGAGGGAACCTATTTTTCCTCCTTGGTCGCGGTATGACACCCTATTCCACCTTGGGTTGACGTCGATGCCCAGGTCTGCGTTTCCGACCACTGGCATCCAATCCGCATTTTTAGAACTTCAGCAGCATTTTAAGAACTACAGTTTAATTTTTACGGACGGTTCTAAAACCGACCGAGGTGTTGGCTGTGCCTTCGTAGCTGCTGCGGAGCGTTTTACGTTTCGTCTTTCCGGACAGTGCTCGATTTTTACCGCTGAACTTTTTAGTATCTATCAAGCCCTACTTTTTATCAGCCAGCAGCACTCTAACCACTTTGCCATCTGTAGCGATTCTCTGAGTGCTCTACAGAGCATTCGTTCGCTGTACCCCAGCCATCCCCTAGTACAGCGAATACAGGATCGGCTGCATTCGCTCGCTAATTCAGGGTTCCACGTGTCGTTCGTTTGGGTTCCCGGACACGTAGGCATTCCGGGCAACGAGGCTGCTGATGCCGCCGCGAAGTCTGCTTTTTTATCCCCCACAGTTTTTAGCAATTCTGTTCCTTTCGAGGATCTTAGTGCTTCCCTTCGCCGAGCCATCAACACTCGCTGGCATGATGACTGGTCCGCGCTCGTTGCGAACAAACTCCGGGAGGTTAAACCTCTTCCGCTTCCCTGTGCCACATCTTCACGTTCTTCTCGCAGGGAAGAAGTTATTTTAGCTAGACTTTGCATCGGGCACTGCCGTTTTAGCCATCAACACTTGTTACGCCAGGACTCAGCACCTCATTGTGCTCACTGCGGTGAGCCTTTGACGGTAGAGCACTTTTTAGTGGAGTGCCGATTTTACTCAACGTTGCGCTCCTCCTTGGGTTTGGCATCCAACCTCAGCGCAATGTTGAGGGATGATATTGCTGCTGTGGAGGGCCTCTTCGACTTTTTACAGCACAGCGGAATGCTTCGTTCCATATGATTTCAACATCCCTCGCCGTGCCTCATTTTAGATTCATCTCGGCACTCCTATTTTAGCTAATTTAACAGTTTGAGCATCTTTTATGTTTATTGTGTTTTTGGACCTTTTAGTGGATTTTTATTGTTTTTAGCGTTTACATTTCAGTTGGGCTTTACCTAGTCTGAGCTCGGGCGCTAATGACCTCAGCTGTTGTGCGCCCCTAAGCCCCACTACTACTGCTACTACTGCTACTACTGCTACTACTGCTACTACTACTGCTACTGCTGCTGCTGCTGCTACTGCTGCTGCTACTCCTGCTACTGCTACTGCTGCTGCTGCTACTGCTGCTACTGCTACTACTGCTACTACTACTACTACTACTGCTACTGCTACTGCTACTGCTACTGCTACTTCCCCCAGGGGGCTTATGTCTAATAAGCACGGGCGTGGCGCACCCGGGGTCCCCGAGCTGGTGCTCCCTCACCTTCCTTCTACTCCCGAGAGAGCTCCTCTTTCCTTTCTCTTCTTCTCTTTCCCTTCTTTTCTTCTTTCCTCCTCCTATCTGGTTGGATCATTTGTTGGCGAGCGGCTATGTATGGACTTATTATCTTAACAATCATGGAAAGTTACAATACAGATAAACAGTTACGGGACAGGGGCTTCGGAACCCCAGAACCGGTCGGTGTTGGTAGTGGGCAGGCAGGCTCCACCCGACCGTCAGCAAGCGACTGCCAAAATATTGCTCAATTGCCACTTCAGGCCATGGAGACAACCGATTCCTCTGGAGTTGTTGCTAATGATCTTCAAGGGACTAACATCACGGCTTCCTTGGCAACAAGTGGAACAATACCCAATACTTCAGGTGGCCAAAGAGCAGTGGTACCCTCTTCAGTGTCCACCTCAGAATCTCAATCATCGGAGGTGTCTGTGTGTGCTTCGCCGTGTTTACGACAGCCTGGAAGTCGCGCTAAACGTTCTAGTGCCGCACTTGCCGAAAATTCGGATGAAATTGGCTTTACCGACTTGATATCTCAGCTCTCTGAAGCGGCTTCTGGTCTGGTAGACCTCATCAGCACAAATGTCAATACAAAAATGGACATAAAGGTGAAAATTAGGAGAGTGAAGGTCATTTCTGACCTGCTTAAAGCTCATGCGGACGCGGGTAGTGAACCACCAAGCAAAGCTAAGGTAAAATGTAACCCTATCGAATCGCAGTCCATTGGCGTTCAAACTGCCCCTGAATTATTACTGGCTGATCTAAATAACCTTGATCCAGCGTACCGCTCCGAGGTGGAACAACAAATCGCCTCGGGAATCCGAGCGTCTTTCTCCGACGTCGATAGCCCTGCAAAATTGAAAGACCTAGTGGAACAATCCTGGCCCTCTTGCACGTTCCGGACTGTGGAGATTGCAGAAGGGAATCCACTTCAGGGAGATACCGAAGAGGATTTGACCCTCATCACGGATGATCCCTCGATGCGCCAAGGCATCAACCGGCTGTTCCGCGAACGATACCCGGAACTGGTAGACCTAGTCGGCCTGGATGAGGAGTACCCTAATGCAGCGTACTTTTCTTCCATTTCGAAAGTGCCGAAGGAAGGAGGTTTCCGGACCAAGGAACGCTTTATTTTCAAGCTGTCCATGACGACACCTGTGGAAAAGGGAGACACCCTGCAGCTTTTGAGGGAGCGCTTCAGCTGCCTGCGTGCCTTGGCCTATAAACATGGTAGGCGAAAGATCCGTCTTCCCCTACCGGCCGGGTATGACATGCTTACAACAAGGAAACTTTTGGAATATGTCTTCGCAGAAAGCGACATCACAGTCTACCTGCTCGTCCCTCGACCCCGGAGGATGGCAACCGATGCTGGGAAAGAAGGACCCCATCCTGGATCACCCGCGGCAGCCAAAAGCACAGACATTGGAGCAGTTATTGTTCATCCTGGAAACCGAACATACGCGGAACTGCTAAAGGTCAAGAGCAGTGTCAAATTGGAGGAAGTAGGTGTGGATGTGCAACACATCCGAAAGACCCGTGGAGGAGAATTGCTTCTGACCGTTAACGGGGGAGCTGACAAGGCTGAACCGTTGAGGAAGGCCCTGGCACAAAACCTCAAAGACACGGCTTTGCGCTGCACACGTAGAATGGACACGGTGCTACACATACACGACATTGACGCCATCACCACAGAGGCAGAAGTACAAGAATCCATTTCCCGCGCTTTGGGAGTGAGCGCTGCAGATCTGCGGGTCACGTCTCTTCGACCCACTATGACGGAGGGACAAATAGCCACAGTTGTCTTACATTCAGAGCTGGGGCGCCGCCTTACCCAATTAGGGTCGGTCCGCATCGGTTGGTGTTCCTGCAAGGTTCAGGAACGGGTTTTCATACCCCGCTGTTTCCACTGTCAAGCGTTTGGACATCGAGCAAATAACTGCAGTGGCCCTGATAGAGGAAAAGCTTGTCTTAATTGTGGGAAGGATGGTCACTTGGCTGTCAATTGCACTTCCGAGCCATATTGCCTGATGTGCGCCGTTCCGGGACATAGAGTGGGCACCCATCGCTGTCCTAAGTACCGCAAGTTAGTCAACGCTGCTAGGGCCCAACGTCTTCGCACAACGACCTGACAACTTCGCAAATGTTAACTGTCCCAGAGACGACAGAACCGGCACCAGTCACGTTTTCTGTCGCTGCTAAACCACAAGGGGCTATACGGATACTGCAAGCCAACATCGACCGCGGCCGAGAGGCCATGGATTTATTATGCCACATGGCATCCGAAACCAGTACGGACATACTGATCATGGCTGAACCAAACAAAGCTAAAACCGATCCCACTATATGGACCACTGACAACGCAGTGGATGTTGCTATACGTCTCTATAACAACTCTCTGCCCTCAGTGGACAGGGGAGCAGGAGCAGGATTTGTTTGGCTGGAACTGCCTTCCTTTCTGATCTACGGCTGCTATATTTCGCCGAACGTTGACCTTGCCCGGTTTCTTAGCTTCCTTCACGACCTACGAACTGACATGCGTCGTCGCGCTAAAGGCATTATCGTGGGTGGAGACTTTAACGCCAAATCGCCTTTATGGGGCTCACCAATTGAGGACTTCAGAGGCCCTGCCTTGGCAGAATGGCTTGCTGAAGACAATTTAGTGGTACACAACCGAGGAACAGCACCCACCTTTGTACGACGTGACAGTCAGTCTTACATCGATATCACTTTTAGCACCAACACCCTCTCCCAGAAGGTTCTGAATTGGAAAGTTTTGGATACAGAGACCCTGAGCTATCATCAATACCTTTTGTATGATGTCGCTGATGCTGGATCCCATCCATCGGACCGCTCTTCACGTCTGGTATGGCGGGTTTCACCACATGGGCTCCCCGCTTTGGTGACGGAAGTGGGCCGCCTACTGAATGCGCATGATGAACGGACCCTCACTGTTACAACATTCTCTAGGATTCTACAGCAAGCCTGTGATACTGCCTTTCCTCGAAAGCCAACCAGGCATTTTCGTAAGCCCGCCTACTGGTGGTCTGAAGATATTGCTGCCCAACGTAGACAAACCATACTGTCCAGACGAGCGATGGTTCGCGCGAACAGAAGAGGCGACGAGGCCCACAAACGTCTCTGCTCGGAACAATACAGGATAAGCCGCGCACTGCTCAAGGAAGCCATATTGGTTGCCAAACGTGCTGCTTGGCAGGCCCTCCTGGATGAAATAGACGATGACATCTGGGGCCAGGGCTATAAGCTTGCTACGAAGAAGCTCCGGACATCACCGCCGGCCCAGCTGCCTGATGATCGCCAGTTAGAGGTAGCTCGGACCCTCTTCCCGGCACATGCCTCCATCTCCTGGGCTAAGCACCCCGTGTCTCCCGATGAGATACCTCCATTCACTGCCGAAGACCTGAAAGAAGCCATGGCCAAAATTCGAGTCAACAGAGCCCCAGGACCGGACGGTGTGCCCCCTCTGGTCGTGAAGACGATCGTCCAGAATTACCCAGACCGGTGTTTGGAACTATTCAACCGCCTATTGAAAACTGGCAATTTCCCGGCTGAATGGAAGCAGGCGCGACTTCTGTTGCTCGAGAAACCGCAGCGGGAACAGGGGACTACCACCTATCGACCCATCTGTCTCCTGAATGTACTGGGTAAACTCTGAACGTCTGGTACTGGGACGCCTCATTAGTGAAATGGAACGCACCGGTGGATTAGCTGAAGCACAACACGGCTTTCGCATGGGACGGTCCACCCTTACCGCCCTGAGGAAGGTGCAGGAACTAGCGGAGGGCGTCCAATCACAGCCCCGCGGCCGACGTCCCAAGTGTGCTCTTGTCACCCTGGATGTCAGCAATGCCTTCAACTCTGCACCATGGGGAGGCATTTTATCGGAGCTCAGTTCACGGCAGATAGCACCATATCTCTATAATCTGCTGGCCAGCTACTTAGACGATCGGTTGCTACTCGTAGGCAGTCACAGTCAAATGCACATGACCTGCGAAGTCCCACAGGGCTCAGTACTGAGCCCCACCCTGTGGAACGTCTACTTTGATGGAATTCTGAGATCACCTATGCCCCCAGGGGTCACGCTTACAGCCTACGCAGACGACCTGGCCCTCACTATAATTGCCCCTGATGCAGTCTCTCTGGAACTAGCTGGCAATGAAGCTCTGGCAGAATTAGATCGTTCCCTGACAGCCAAGAAATTAGGATTGGCGCCGCACAAGACAGAAGTGGTACTGCTGGTGGGTGGCAGGAAGGTCCCAGCTATCAACCTCCAGCTTGGCACCTTGGTCATCCGGAGCCAGGACTCCCTGAAATACTTAGGCATACATCTAGCCCGCAATATGTACATGGGTACTCACGTACGCGCTATTGTTACGAAGGCCAGCGTAGCCGTTGCGCATTTAAGTAGAATAATGCCGAATATAGGAGGCCCTAAGGAAACCAGTCGCAGAATTCTCTTCTCAGTTGTCTCCTCTATCCTGCTCTATGGTGTGAGGATCTGGCACAAAGCACTTGACCGAAAATTGTATACTACACAGCTCCTCAGCGTGCAGCGCAAGGTTGCGATACGAATCACCAGCGCGTATCGGACCACTTCAACCAAGGCATTACTGGTGTTGGCCAGAACGCCTCCTATTACTTTGTTGGCCAAAGAGCGCCTCTTACGGGAACGGACAGAGATAGGCAGAGCCGAGGCCCGGCAGCAGCTGTTGGAAGAGTGGCAGGAGTTATGGGACATGGATGACGGAAAAGCCCTCTGGACACGACGTTTAATCCGCAATATTACACCTTGGTATACGCGCAGAAGGGGAGGCGTCAACTTCTACCTCACCCAGTTCCTCACAGGACATGGCTGTTTTAGGGCCTATCTGCACCGTTTTGGGTTAAGCGCTACTGACGAATGTATCTACTGCGGCAAAATCGACACCGTGGAGCACACGTTCTTCGAATGTGTTCGATGGCAACATCAGCGCCAAGTGGCGGAGTTAAAACTAGGACAGTTTACGCCTTCTGAAGTAGTCGCCAGTATGCTGACATCTCCTACGAACTGGAACACAATTTCGGAGCTGGCCCGACGAATTTTATCCCGCAAGCGCCGGGAAATGGAAGACTTTTAAGACCTTCAATGACAACTTGAGACAGTCACTACCATCTTGAATCTCCTCTTCTTGAAGTAATGCCGCTGGGCAGTTCCAAGAAGAAGCACACATATGATTCTTACAGGGGTTTTTTAGTTGGTAGGAATCCAACTCGCCAGAGGCGTCTTTCGTAAGATTTTTCCCCTGTTTAAAAAAAACTACTACTACTACTACTACTACTGCTACTGCTGCTGCTGCTGCTACTACTACTACTACTACTACTACTACTACTACTACTACTACTACTACTACTACTACTACTACTTCCCCCAGGGGGCTTATGTCTAATAAGCACGGGCGTGGCGCACCCGGGGTCCCCGAGCTGGTGCTCCCTCACCTTCCTTCTACTCCCGAGAGAGCTCCTCTTTCCTTTCTCTTCTTCTCTTTCCCTTCTTTTCTTCTTTCCTCCTCCTATCTGGTTGGATCATTTGTTGGCGAGCGGCTATGTATGGACTTATTATCTTAACAATCATGGAAAGTTACAATACAGATAAACCGTTTCGGGACAGGGGCTTCGGAACCCCAGAACCGGTCGGTGTTGGTAGTGGGCAGGCAGGCTCCACCCGACCGTCAGCAAGCGACTGCCAAAATATTGCTCAATTGCCACTTCAGGCCATGGAGACAACCGATTCCTCTGGAGTTGTTGCTAATGATCTTCAAGGGACTAACATCACGGCTTCCTTGGCAACAAGTGGAACAATACCCAATACTTCAGGTGGCCAAAGAGCAGTGGTACCCTCTTCAGTGTCCACCTCAGAATCTCAATCATCGGAGGTGTCTGTGTGTGCTTCGCCGTGTTTACGACAGCCTGGAAGTCGCGCTAAACGTTCTAGTGCCGCACTTGCCGATTATTCGGATGAAATTGGCTTTACCGACTTGATATCTCAGCTCTCTGAAGCGGCTTCTGGTCTGGTAGACCTCATCAGCACAAATGTCAATACAAAAATGGACATAAAGGTGAAAATTAGGAGAGTGAAGGTCATTTCTGACCTGCTTAAAGCTCATGCGGACGCGGGTAGTGAACCACCAAGCAAAGCTAAGGTAAAATGTAACCCTATCGAATCGCAGTCCATTGGCGTTCAAACTGCCCCTGAATTATTACTGGCTGATCTAAATAACCTTGATCCAGCGTACCGCTCCGAGGTGGAACAACAAATCGCCTCGGGAATCCGAGCGTCTTTCTCCGACGTCGATAGCCCTGCAAAATTGAAAGACCTAGTGGAACAATCCTGGCCCTCTTGCACGTTCCGGACTGTGGAGATTGCAGAAGGGAATCCACTTCAGGGAGATACCGAAGAGGATTTGGCCCTCATCACCGATGATCCCTCGATGCGCCAAGGCATCAACCGGCTGTTCCGCGAACGATACCCGGAACTGGTAGACCTATTCGGCCTGGATGAGGAGTACCCTAATGCAGCGTACTTTTCTTCCATTTCGAAAGTGCCGAAGGAAGGAGGTTTCCGGACCAAGGAACGCTTTATTTTCAAGCTGTCCATGACGACACCTGTGGAAAAGGGAGACACCCTGCAGCTTTTGAGGGAGCGCTTCAGCTGCCTGCGTGCCTTGGCCTATAAACATGGTAGGCGAAAGATCCGTCTTCCCCTACCGGCCGGGTATGACATGCTTACAACAAGGAAACTTTTGGAATATGTCTTCGCAGAAAGCGACATCACAGTCTACCTGCACGTCCCTCGACCCCGGAGGATGGCAACCGATGCTGGGAAAGGAGGACCCCATCCTGGATCACCCGCGGCAGCCAAAAGCACAGACATTGGAGCAGTTATTGTTCATCCTGGAAACCGAACATACGCGGAACTGCTAAAGGAGGTCAAGAGCAGTGTCAAATTGGAGGAAGTAGGTGTGGATGTGCAACACATCCGAAAGACCCGTGGAGGAGAATTGCTTCTGACCGTTAACGGGGGAGCTGACAAGGCTGAACCGTTGAGGAAGGCCCTGGCACAAAACCTCAAAGACACGGCTGTGCGCTGCACACGTAGAATGGACACGGTACTACACATACACGACATTGACGCCATCACCACAGAGGCAGAAGTACAAGAATCCATTTCCCGCGCTTTGGGAGTGAGCGCTGCAGATCTGCGGGTCACGTCTCTTCGACCCACTATGACGGAGGGACAAATAGCCACAGTTGTCTTACCTTCAGAGCTGGGGCGCCGCCTTACCCAATTAGGGTCGGTCCGCATCGGTTGGTGTTCCTGCAAGGTTCAGGAACGGGTTTTCATACCCCGCTGTTTCCACTGTCAAGCGTTTGGACATCGAGCAAATAACTGCAGTGGCCCTGATAGAGGAAAAGCTTGTCTTAATTGTGGGAAGGATGGTCACTTGGCTGTCAATTGCACTTCCGAGCCATATTGCCTGATGTGCGCCGTTCCGGGACATAGAGTGGGCACCCATCGCTGTCCTAAGTACCGCAAGTTAGTCAACGCTGCTAGGGCCCAACGTCTTCGCACAACGACCTGACAACTTCGCAAATGTTAACTGTCCCAGAGACGACAGAACCGGCACCAGTCACGTTTTCTGTCGCTGCTAAACCACAAGGGGCTATACGGATACTGCAAGCCAACATCGACCGCGGCCGAGAGGCCATGGATTTATTATGCCACATGGCATCCGAAACCAGTACGGACATACTGATCATGGCTGAACCAAACAAAGCTAAAACCGATCCCACTATATGGACCACTGACAACGCAGTGGATGTTGCTATACGTCTCTATAACAACTCTCTGCCCTCAGTGGACAGGGGAGCAGGAGCAGGATTTGTTTGGCTGGAACTGCCTTCCTTTCTGATCTACGGCTGCTATATTTCGCCGAACGTTGACCTTGCCCGGTTTCTTAGCTTCCTTCACGACCTACGAACTGACATGCGTCGTCGCGCTAAAGGCATTATCGTGGGTGGAGACTTTAACGCCAAATCGCCTTTATGGGGCTCACCAATTGAGGACTTCAGAGGCCCTGCCTTGGCAGAATGGCTTGCTGAAGACAATTTAGTGGTACACAACCGAGGAACAGCACCCACCTTTGTACGACGTGACAGTCAGTCTTACATCGATATCACTTTTAGCACCAACACCCTCTCCCAGAAGGTTCTGAATTGGAAAGTTTTGGATACAGAGACCCTGAGCTATCATCAATACCTTTTGTATGATGTCGCTGATGCTGGATCCCATCCATCGGACCGCTCTTCACGTCTGGTATGGCGGGTTTCACCACATGGGCTCCCCGCTTTGGTGACGGAAGTGGGCCGCCTACTGAATGCGCATGATGAACGGACCCTCACTGTTACAACATTCTCTAGGATTCTACAGCAAGCCTGTGATACTGCCTTTCCTCGAAAGCCAACCAGGCATTTTCGTAAGCCCGCCTACTGGTGGTCTGAAGATATTGCTGCCCAACGTAGACAAACCATACTGTCCAGACGAGCGATGGTTCGCGCGAACAGAAGAGGCGACGAGGCCCACAAACGTCTCTGCTCGGAACAATACAGGATAAGCCGCGCACTGCTCAAGGAAGCCATATTGGTTGCCAAACGTGCTGCTTGGCAGGCCCTCCTGGATGAAATAGACGATGACATCTGGGGCCAGGGCTATAAGCTTGCTACGAAGAAGCTCCGGACATCACCGCCGGCCCAGCTGCCTGATGATCGCCAGTTAGAGGTAGCTCGGACCCTCTTCCCGGCACATGCCTCCATCTCCTGGGCTAAGCACCCCGTGTCTCCCGATGAGATACCTCCATTCACTGCCGAAGACCTGAAAGAAGCCATGGCCAAAATTCGAGTCAACAGAGCCCCAGGACCGGACGGTGTGCCCCCTCTGGTCGTGAAGACGATCGTCCAGAATTACCCAGACCGGTGTTTGGAACTATTCAACCGCCTATTGAAAACTGGCAATTTCCCGGCTGAATGGAAGCAGGCGCGACTTCTGTTGCTCGAGAAACCGCAGCGGGAACAGGGGACTACCACCTATCGACTCATCTGTCTCCTGAATGTACTGGGTAAACTCTTTGAACGTCTGGTACTGGGACGCCTCATTAGTGAAATCGAACGCACCGGTGGATTAGCTGAAGCACAACACGGCTTTCGCATGGGACGGTCCACCCTTACCGCCCTGAGGAAGGTGCAGGAACTAGCGGAGGGCGTCCAATCACAGCCCCGCGGCCGACGTCCCAAGTGTGCTCTTGTCACCCTGGATGTCAGCAATGCCTTCAACTCTGCACCATGGGGAGGCATTTTATCGGAGCTCAGTTCACGGCAGATAGCACCATATCTCTATAATCTGCTGGCCAGCTACTTAGACGATCGGTTGCTACTCGTAGGCAGTCACAGTCAAATGCACATGACCTGCGGAGTCCCACAGGGCTCAGTACTGAGCCCCACCCTGTGGAACGTCTACTTTGATGGAATTCTGAGATCACCTATGCCCCCAGGGGTCACGCTTACAGCCTACGCAGACGACCTGGCCCTCACTATAATTGCCCCTGATGCAGTCTCTCTGGAACTAGCTGGCAATGAAGCTCTGGCAGAATTAGATCGTTCCCTGACAGCCAAGAAATTAGGATTGGCGCCGCACAAGACAGAAGTGGTACTGCTGGTGGGTGGCAGGAAGGTCCCAGCTATCAACCTCCAGCTTGGCACCTTGGTCATCCGGAGCCAGGACTCCCTGAAATACTTAGGCATACATCTAGCCCGCAATATGTACATGGGTACTCACGTACGCGCTATTGTTACGAAGGCCAGCGTAGCCGTTGCGCATTTAAGTAGAATAATGCCGAATATAGGAGGCCCTAAGGAAACCAGTCGCAGAATTCTCTTCTCAGTTGTCTCCTCTATCCTGCTCTATGGTGTGAGGATCTGGCACAAAGCACTTGACCGAAAATTGTATACTACACAGCTCCTCAGCGTGCAGCGCAAGGTTGCGATACGAATCACCAGCGCGTATCGGACCACTTCAACCAAGGCATTACTGGTGTTGGCCAGAACGCCTCCTATTACTTTGTTGGCCAAAGAGCGCCTCTTACGGGAACGGACAGAGATAGGCAGAGCCGAGGCCCGGCAGCAGCTGTTGGAAGAGTGGCAGGAGTTATGGGACATGGATGACGGAAAAGCCCTCTGGACACGACGTTTAATCCGCAATATTACACCTTGGTATACGCGCAGAAGGGGAGGCGTCAACTTCTACCTCACCCAGTTCCTCACAGGACATGGCTGTTTTAGGGCCTATCTGCACCGTTTTGGGTTAAGCGCTACTGACGAATGTATCTACTGCGGCAAAATCGACACCGTGGAGCACACGTTCTTCGAATGTGTTCGATGGCAACATCAGCGCCAAGTGGCGGAGTTAAAACTAGGACAGTTTACGCCTTCTGAAGTAGTCGCCAGTATGCTGACATCTCCCACGAACTGGAACACAATTTCGGAGCTGGCCCGACGAATTTTATCCCGCAAGCGCCGGGAAATGGAAGACTTTTAAGACCTTCAATGACAACTTGAGACAGTCACTACCATCTTGAATCTCCTCTTCTTGAAGTAATGCCGCTGGGCAGTTCCAAGAAGAAGCACACATATGATTCTTACAGGGGTTTTTTAGTTGGTAGGAATCCAACTCGCCAGAGGCGTCTTTCGTAAGATTTTTCCCCTGTTTAAAAAAAAAAAAAAAAAAAACTACTACTACTACTACTGCTACTGCTGCTACTGCTGCTGCTGCTGCTGCCGCTGCCGCTGCTGCCGCTGCCGCTGCCGCTGCTCCTGCTCCTGCTCCTGCTACTGCTACTGCTACCGCCACCGCCACCGCCACCGCCACCGCCACCGCCACCGCCACCACCACTACCACTACCACTACCACTACCACTACTACTACTACTTGTTATGTGGATCCCCGCTTCATGCCTGGAGGAACTATATATAAAATTTAGCTTTAGACTGTACTTGTGTAGTGACAAGTGTGTACCTTTTGTTATCAAAGAGTAAATCTTAGTGCATTTGTAAGATTGTTACTAGGGAGTGAACATATAGCCTCGCTGTGTGATTGTGGGCCTACAGCAATACCTTGCCTTCCCCTCTATTAGTAACATACTTGTAAACAAGTTTCAGGAATGTGCTGATATTTGTATCTTTGGAAGATAAAGGACCTTTCACAGATGTCCCAGGGGTTAAAGAACATTCATTCATTCATTCATTCATTCATTCATTCATTCATTCATTCATTCATTCATTCTTTATTCATCCTTTTAAAACCTACACATGTTTTTGGACACGTCATGGTTACAAAATAAAATGGTACACGTTATTTACTGTAGTACATCAATAATCATACATTATTATTTACAAATTTACTGTATTTACAATTCTTTGTTTAAAAATTCATTTATTGAATAGAAACATCCATTTATACAATATCTTTTAAGTTCCTTTTTGAAAATGTTATGGTTTTGGATGCTTTTTAGGTATGGTGGAAGTTTATTGTAAAATTCACATGCTGATGCTATTGGTTTAGTTTTATATCATTCTAATGAATGCATTTGTGGGGGATAGTTGACTTTTTTTCTTGTAAAGTACTCATGGTTGTTTCTATTCAGTTGTCCGTTGCTGTCTTTAATTTTTAAGTACAGTATTGCTTCATATATGTATAATGAATACAAAGTCATAATTTGTAGATTTTAAAATGCTTCTTTACATGATTCTGTTTGCTTTAATCCCTGGATCAACCTCACTGCTCTTTTTTGCAATAAGAAAACTCGGTTTGTATGTTTCTTTTTACTGCGACCCCATGCTATAATACCGTAGGTGAGGTGAGGATGGATTTGTCCGTAGTATATTGTTGTTAATAACTCTTTATTGCGTAAGCCTGCAAATCTTTTTATGATGAATAGACTACTACAGATCTTTTTGCATATTTTATCTATATGATTATTCCAATTGAGATATTGATCAATTATTACTCCTAAGAAGTTGCTGTATTCTACTTCTTCTATTTTGTCATTTCCAATGGAAATATCAATATTTTTTATGTTTTTATTTTGTGGGGTACGGAAGTGTATGCATTTCGTTTTGCTTATATTGACGTGTAAGTTATTTGACTGCAAGTGCTGGATTAAGTGTCTTGTATTTTGTGACGTTCCTGTTTCTAAAGTTTTTGCTCCGATGCCTGTGTTAATTATTGATGTATCGTCTGCGTACATTGTAATTTTGCTTCCAGGTAAATTTGGCATGTCATTTATATAAATAATAAATAGTAGGGGGCCAAGAACAGATCCTTGTGGTACTCCATATTTTACTTCGAGACTTTTTGAGTAATAATCTTTTATGTGATTGTGTGACTGATGTGTGATTTTCGTTACCTGAGTTCTATTGTTAAGATACGATTTTATTAAGTTGAGTGGAGTACCTCGAATTCCATAGTTATATAGTTTGTCAAAAAGAATGCCGTGCTGTACGCAATCAAACGCTTTTGTCAAATCTAATAATATGCAGTTGTTATCCATGTGATTATCTAAGTTCTCTATTATGTGATCTATGATTTCAGCTATAGCCTGCTTTGTTGACTTATTTTTTCTGAATCCAAATTGTGCCTCATTTAAAATGTTATGTTTTTCTAAAAAGGATATAATTTTGTTTGCAATAATTTTTTCAATTGCTTTTGATAGCGTGGAGATTAGCGCTATTGGACGGTAATTTTCAGGTATTTCTTTATCACCTTTTTTGTATATTGGTTTTATGATAGTTTTCTTTAGTACTTTTGGAAATACGCCTTCTCTTACAACCGAGTTTATCATTTCAACTAGTGGTTCTAGAATATAAGGTGAACATTGAGTAGCATTGGTGATATTTCATCTAGTCCTGCTGATTTCTTATTTTTCATGTCATTTATTACTTTTATAAGTTCCATGTACATAGACTTTATTATGTGTCTTGCATTACATTTACAGTTATTATTAGTCTTATTTCCTGCTACTAGCTGTTCTACTTGTTCTAAAAAATTTGCGTTAAATATATTGCTTACCTCTTCAGGTTCATCAGTTATTTTATTGTCTTTCTTTATCCTTAAATTGGTTATGTCCACTTCTGTGATTCTACAGTCGTTTTTTATTATATTCCAAGTAGTTTTTGTCATATTTGAGGACTTAAGGATCTTTTGTTTAATATACTCTGATTTGATTTGTTTAATTGTTTCTTTGTATGTTGTCTTTTGCTTTAAATATGCCCTTTTTTCAGTTTTCCTCTTGGTTTCTTTAAACCTATCGTAACTAAGTTTTAATTGATTTTTTACCTCCATAATATGTCTATTTATCCATTCTGCTTGCTGGTGCTTTGATATTTGCTTTTTTATTTTTGGACAAGCTACCTCTAGATAATAGTTAAATATCTTGTAAAATTTCTCCCATTTTGTATCTATATCTTTTACGTTAAGCACTTGTTCCCATGACTCTTTACTAAGTAACATGCAAAGTTCTGCAATACTAGCATCGTTTATTGTTCTGGTTGTTTTATATAGAGTTTGTTGTCTTGGTGTGTTAAATTTTACATCTATTTCTTGAGCATAGTGGTCAGATAGGTAACTTTTTATTACTTTTGTTTGATATTGATGTGGTGGAAAATTTGTGATAATTTGATCAATTATGGTTGCAGTTGTTTCAGTTACTCTTGTTGGTTCATCTATTGTTAAATGCACATTGTACATGTTTATTAAGTCTAGTAGCTGTTTGTAGTCATTGCTATTTTCATCTTTGTTTATATTTAGGTCACCTAATATCACAATTTTGTCACATTTCAGTTTGTCTAATACGCCTATTAAGTTGTCACAGAATTCCTTTGTGTTACTGCAAGGTGATCTATAACATATTATAACAACAATCCTTTCTTTTTCATTTAGGATTTCAATTCCTGCTACCTCAAATGTTTTCTCTAAACTTCTGTTTCTTAACCATGTGATAGGTTTCACATTTTTCAGTCCTTTACTTACTAACAGCGCTGTACCCCCACCCTTAAAGTTTGGCCTACAATAAAATGTTACATTTATATACCCCTCTATTTTGCATATGCTCATTTCAGTTTCTTTTAACCCATGTTCAGTTACTGCTACTACGTCTGGTTTAAGTTCTTGGATGAATATTGTGACCTCATCTACTTTGTTGCTCAAATATTGAACATTTTGGTGCACTAGTTTTATTTGCCTTTTATTTTTTATGTTTTTTTGTTGATATGGCTGAGATTTTACAGACTCAGCCTGTTTGGCAAGTTTCCCTGTCCTATACTACTAACAGTTTCTGTGAATGGTAGTGCGATTACATTTGTTGCTTTTCTTTTACTTGTTTCTACGACTGATTCTTTTATTTTATTTGTAAGCCATTTCTTACCCCTTTTGTTAAAGTGAAGACCATGTCTTGTAAAAAGTTCCCTTTCTGCATCTGACACATCTATCATTACAGTGTTACTAAAATTTTCACAAATCTGCTTAATACTACTATTACATTTTCTTACCTCTTTGTTTACATATGCTGTCCTATCAAGATCATGCCTATGTGGTAAATTTACCACAATCACATTGGTATGTTGCATTTTACATATACACCTTTTTAGATTCTTTTTTATATTATTGCCACCATCTATCTCTACGTCATTTGTTCCCCCAATAATCACAATATGGTCCTTTGTAGTTAGGTTTTCACTATAACAATCACTACTTTTTACCACTTCACTTAAAGGTGCATTCGATTTCACCAAACTTTCCACTTGAGCGTCTTCTTGAATTTCCGATAGCATCTCACTGAGACCTCTGCCATGGCTGTCTGCTAATATTCTTAGCCGGTATTTCTTTGTCTTTTTTGCTGCCGTTCTTCTTTGGGTCGCTGTTTCGCTAACTGTATTTGTTTCTTCGTTGTTTTCTTGAAGATACTGGTACTTGTTCGATGTTTCTACGCCATTATGTTCCGTTAATCTTGACGGCTTTAACCTCCATTGTCGCTTCGGTTTTTCCCATTTTGCTTCGTCTTATTTCTTCTTCTAGTGTGTTGTTTCTGTAATTGCTTTATTTTTCCTTTCGCTTCTCTTAGGTCTCTTGATAAGATTTCAATTATTAATTGCAGGGATGCTATACTTTCTTTGTCGTCATTAGCGGTAGCCATTCTGTTCGTCAGCTGATCCTCCGCTCGGTGCTTGCGAGCAAAATTTGTTAATTGCTCGTTTTCTGTTGTGTTTCCGTTCTCACCTTTATTTCTGCGATGAAGTTGATTGTCCTCTTTTACGCTGAGCTGGTTTAGAGGAGCTTTTGAAGTCTGCTTTCCTTGCATTTGATTAAAATTCCGGAGCCTTGCTTTGTAGCCCTCACTACTCGCTGCCATGTATGTACCTTGGCTACATGTTTTGCCACAGTAGAGAAAACTACTCACAGGGGCTGACAGAATAATGCATTTTTGCTGTTTTGTTTCATTCAGCATATCATAGAATGGAGCAAGCTAAGTTATGCTATGCCATGGGCAATTTTTTATTCAACATGTGAAGATTTAGATGTCCATTTTGAGTATTGTACTACCAAAGAGGAGAAAAGGGTGGAGTCTGGACAGCCTGAAACTATGGGGTGGCACCACCAAGTTTCTCCTAACATCTCCATCTCCAAATTGAAACTGTGACCATCCTGCATACTCTCATAGTAGCCTTCTGTATTAAGAGGTGTGCATCATACAAGAACTCAAAAGAGTGTTAAGATTTTCTATTGAGAGGAAACTCTTCTCCGCTTTTTCCATGAGATCCACACGAACTCCTGTGGGTCTAACCTTGGACATTACCTTCAGGAGGTACACTTTTACCTGCGATTTTCAATCACAGCGTTGGGCTGATCACTTCACAATTTTAGAAGACCAGTTGACCAGTGCTGTCGGTGCTATGGATGTCTTAGGAAGCAGAAGCAGCCTCAGCGTCCTAAACCATCTTGGTTGCCAGATTCCATGAAAGAGATCTTGGCATCTGAGGTTTAACCTTCCGTTGGGCATGTCAGCTTTTGTGACGCTGTTAGTCGCGATGTATCTGCTGGATACATATGACGTTAAGTGTGTTGTAGTATCTGTTTGCAATTTTTTTTAAAACGAATTCATCTTATTATGTATCGGAAGCGTTTCTGAGACTTAGTCATCCTGAAAATATTCACACCAAGGTCATCTGTTGTTCAGAAGTTATGAATATTTTGCCGTCCTGCGCAAAACACACCTGCAAGGTATAACACAATAAAGGTTTTAATTTCTATTATGTTTGTGTCTCTGCTATCACTCTCACGTTTATATTTCACTTTGAAATCATCTATGCATTGATGTGTTGGAAAATTATATTCAG
The DNA here is from genome assembly GCA_030765055.1 of Mantis religiosa. Lineage (NCBI taxonomy): Eukaryota > Metazoa > Arthropoda > Insecta > Mantodea > Mantidae > Mantis > Mantis religiosa. The sequence continues at coordinate 157,871,567 of CM060956.1, forward strand.
AATATCATCACTGACGAAAAGTTTCCAGCAAACAAATTCAGTTTTCGTAGTTTTGGCATTCCCCACAACTCCAGGGAGTTTATTATTATTAATATTGTCAATATAATTATCATTATTACCATCATCAAAATCTTCGTTATCTTGTGTCTTTTGTACTTGCCATAATAGCAATTTTCATCATTTTCTAGCACTTTATTACTTTCCTCTTCATCAACAGCATGATCTGTATCGGCATCCACAGATAGTGTTTCAGTTATGTCTTCATATTCGGAGTCAGTTTCTACAAAATTATCCTCAAGCGGCAGTGCATCATCGTAGAAAATAAGGCGATGTACCTCCTTCAAATCCTCAGGATTTTCCAAATCTTATACTTGACTCATTTTCAAACCTATGTACGATTCACAGTAATAAAGAAAGACACTCTCAATTTATCTTGCAACAATGCAACCACTTACATCAGCATTCTCTAGCAATGACATGGTTGGATCCGATAGTGGCGACAATGTGTAACGTGAGTTGTCGCGATATATCTGACAGATACAACAGCACACACATGATGACGTTTGCCTCGTTTGCAAACTTAGCATTAGGGAGAAATGGTTGGAACTTACAGGAAACAATTACAAAGGTATGATGGAAGATGTCCTGGCTCAGCAAGTCCTTACCTCTATTTATTGCCATAATAGTGAAACACACTTAGGCCATGTATCTCACATATATATGCACGACTAACGAAGGGTTAAGAATGAAAAAACTGACATGCTTCAAAACTGTTTGGATATTTAGAAGCAACTGCCAAGTTTTAACCTTCTATTGGTCACTCAAGGCCTGTGAAGCCCCTGCCTTTATTTAATTACAAATTATAATACACATGCTATTTGTATTTTATTTTAGCTGATATATTTCATATGATTATACTAATAAGTCTTGTATGATTAACCTAAATAAAGTGGAAAATATCGGGGGGGGGGGGGGGGGGATTAAAATAAAACGAAATACAGGCATATAATTACATTAATAAAGTGTGTCCAGACCCCGGCGACCAATGGTGTTCTGCCAAGGCGCGTACCTAATGGAGGGTTAAAGTGATTTTACCCCTCACTCTCTTCTCGGGCAGCCAGCCAGGTGAAAAGATGATTAGATATCAATGTTTCGGGATTGTGCATCTCTCTCATCATAAAGGCTATTTATAAAATGTCATAACCACAAATGAAATAAGATATAACACAACTATAAACAAAGACAAAACACTATCAAAATTCGCATTACTGAACAAAAGACTTCAGTAAATTAAATGCCAGGTCAGGAGATGGTGTGAGTATAGAAAATTGTGTCAAAGAAACGTAACTACTTAACTTGATTATCAAGCTGTATTGATCTTTGCTTCTTAATTTGACGGATTTTCATTTTTAAGGCCGGTTTCCAAGAGGAGCTGAACTGAAATCCAGCATCATGACTAAGCATGCTCCTTTCAGAGGAAATCGCCAAAGCCTCCTTAATTCTCTGCTCCTAGTAACTGTTACATGGTCGTCTCCCGTAATTGGCTCTATGATCGTTTTCAAAACAGTGCTCTGCCACCCCAGACTTCTCACGTTGCATTAAACGAATGCTCCGTTCATGTTTGGTTATTCTAGTAGCGATGGTCCTTCCGGTTTGTCCTATATGTGTCCCACATTCACAGGGAATGCGATACACTCCCGGAACTTGGAAGTCCAGTTTGTCTTTCACTGGTCTCAACAGATGCTTAATCTTTGGAGGTGGCTTGTGGATGGTCCTGATGTTGTATTTGGCGAGAATTCTGCTGATTCTGCCAGGTAGATTGCCGGTAAACGGGAATCAGACTGTAGCGGTAGCTTATCTGACGCTTGTTGTATTACAGGTTTCCCTTTCCTAGCTTTGGTGATCTAGGTTTCGTCATATTCGTAGTAGCCGTTTTGACGGAAAGTGAGTCTCAGGTGCTGTAATTGTTTTAAGTGGCTGGAATCAGAGATAGACAAAGCTCTGTGGGCCAGTGTATTGAGAACTCCCAGTCGTTGAGACTTATGATGGAAACTATGAGCGTTCAGTTAGAGATCAGTGTGTGTAGGCTTGCGACATACAGCATGCCCCAGTGTACCGTTGCTGTTTCTTTTTTTTAAACAAGAATGTCCAGGAATGGAAGAGTTACATCCTTCTCCACTTCCATGGTAAACTGTATTTGAGGTCGAAGGCTGCTGAGATGCCAAGAAAGCTAGGCAAAGTGTCTGATCCATGTGGCCAAATTACAAAAGTGTCGTCCACGTATCTGTAGAAATGAGATGGTTTAAGTAGATCTGTGGCAAGTATTTCATGTTCTAGGTGTTCCATATAGAAATTAGCTATAACTGGAGACAAAGGGGAGCCCATTGCTACATCGTCTACTTGTTCAAAGAAAGTACCACCAAACAAGAAGAAAGTGGACGTCAGGGTCAGAAGAGCTCTATGATATCAGCCGGAAAATGCTCCTTCAGAAGTTGGATGGCTTCCTGAAGTGGTACCCTTTAATTAGAGAAACCATGTCACTCCAATTCCTTGGAATCATCTGATGAAATGAGCCTGCCATATCGCGTAACAAGATTTCGCCTGTAATAATTAATATATATTTTGTACTGCTCTACCGAAGTCTTTGTAACTCACTTGTATTCCATCTGTCTGCACAGAACGGACATCTAGAATGAAGTGATCACATTTGCACTATTTGTACTGTTGTGCCGATAGCGGTGGATAAACTAAACATGCCTGCAAAGCGTATGAATTTGTGATGACTTACTCCAGGTGTTTAACAATATGGTTGAGATGATCTGTCACAATTTTAAGCATGGTTATTAAATATGAAAATCTGGCATATTTGTTCATGGTCAGTTATTAGCAGTAAGAATAATTGTTGGCAATATTGTTAACCAGAAGTTGCAGAATAACCCTGAATATGCATATGGTTGGTGTGGATCTAGTATAGCAGGTATTATAAGCATATCTCTCCTTACAGTTACATGGGATACCAAGCTAGATAGAACCATATACAATTCTTTAGTAATTTTGAGAGCTGTAAACCCATGCAAAACAATGACTTTCCTGGACTTTATTAATAAGCTGAGTTTAATCGTGCACTATAAAATTCCACAACCCCAGCATCCCTTAATCTTGGAAACACAATTCTAAAAGGATACTAGCTACAGCAAAAAAGGTCAGGAATATTTCCAAAATGTGTGGTATGTTGCAAAAAAGGTTTATGAGGAAACCAATATGATGTACCTTTTGTGTTGATCATGTTTTGATGTGTAGCGTTCAAGATTAGTGAATCCTGTCTGAGTAGCGTAGATGGTAGCATGTCTACCTCATGTTCAAGATGTCCCAAGTTCGAATCTCAGTCAGGGCAACTTACCTGGATAAGGTTTTTTCTGGCGATTTTCCTGATCCTCAAAGACGAATTTTGGGTAACTAAGCTCTATGGAGCCTGAGCTCATTTTAGCAACATTTCATTCACCGTCCTATATGACATGATGAAGGATGTAAATTACAACAAAAAAGGATTAGTAAGAGTAGTGTTCAAGATTAAACCTTTGGAAGTAAACTTTTATCTCTTATAGAATTTGAGTTTATTGTAAAGGAGCAAAATCAAAATAACAAGCATTAACTGCATTTGTGCACAAGACATTTGTTAGAATCCATGACACTTTGCCTCCATTTTTAAATGGACCTCATATGATGTTCAAATCTTTTAAATCAATCAATCAATCAGGGTTAATGCAGTGTTATATACATTTAAAACATACCTACTTGTTTTTAGCATTTAGTATATTTCTATGCAGCCAATCCAAAAATAAAATTCAGAATTTACAGGAAGTCGAAATTTCTGAAAATTACATAAATGATCATGGCTGTAACCCCATTACTCATGAATGTGCAATAAACAGTCTTGCACACGCACTAGTCAACATACCACTTTGCTAAATCTGTTAAAGTTTTAGGTGTCAGTTTAACTGAATGTTTCTTTCAAAATTCACATCGATTCGGCAGTGAACCAGGCCTTTAAAAGCATAGGATTCATAATTAAGAATACGGTACATTTTGCAAATATAGCTTCTCTCTGCCTTTTCAATAGTTTTGTAAGATCCAAACTGGAATACTGTTTCGTAATCTGGTCCCCGAACTATAAATCTCATTTAGCACAAATTGAAAAAGTACAGAATAAGTTTTTTAAAATGTTGTATTACAAACCGTTCATGATATATTCTAATTATAGAAGTACATGGGGTTGCTAAAATTATATAAAGTGATGTCATTAGAAAATGCAGGAAAATACAACAGTTATTCCTTTATAAAGTGATTAACGGCAATATAGATAAACCTAGATCTTACAAGAAATTAATTTAAAACTAGACATGTATTAATATAAAATTATTTGTGGTTGGTTTATTGACACTCGTCACTTACTTTTTCATATATTTATGAGAGACTAGTTTCAAAGGCCCTGGCCTCCATTTTCAATCTCTTCCCAACTGGCAACTGTTATCTGCTCTCTCTGGTGGTGGAACTATGAACTTTTTTGTCAAATTATCTGCTGGCGGGATTTCAAAGTTCATTACGCGATCCTTATTTTTCCAGATGAATATGTTCTCCCATGTTGTCAATCTATTTTGGTTTATCAAACCAAAATTTTACAAAAACAGAACTGAATATGCTGAATCTAGGTTTAAAGACATGTGTAGATTATTCCAACCAAATTGAAGATTACATTGCTGACATCCAAATTGCTACACAAACACTTAATGAAGAAAGTAAAAACACAGTAAAAAACAAATGCTCCAAAATAGTAGAAGAGATTAAAAATGAAAAGAAAAAGAATTTTAGTAACCAAATCATAAAAGCTCTTAAAAAGAAACCGGTTATTTATACTAAAGCAGACAAGGGAAATATACTAGTAATTCTGGAAAAAGAAGAATACACAAAGAGGATGGAAGATTTGTTAGAAGACAGTAATTACCAAAAAGTAGAAACTAATCCATTAAAGTACTGCATTGAAACCACAAATAAAACGCTAAAAGAGAGCAAAATAATCAACAAAAAAGAATTGCACAAAATTAAAGTAGATAATCCAACATTACCAAGAGTATATGGGCTGCCAAAAATTCATAAAACAGGGAAAGGCATGAGAACCATTACTAGTAGCATAAATGCCCCCACATATAATTTGGCCAAATGGTTACTAAGTAAATTTAATAGTTTTCCAAAATTTGAAAGTGCAAATTTAAGAAACTCTTTAGATTTAGTAGAAAAAATCAAAGATATAAATTTGGACAAAAATGACAGACTGGTTTCATTTGATGTCACATCTTTATTTCCAAGCATACCAACAGAAAAATTGCAGACGGTGTTAAAAAAATGGCTAGCTACAATTGATATGGAAGCAATAGAAGCAGAAGAATATATTTCTCTAACAAAAATATGCATTGAACAAAACTTCTTTAGCTTTAATGGAAAACACTACAAGCAGAAATCAGGACTATCAATGGGCAATCCACTTTCACCTTTTTTGGCTAACTTATTTATGAGTGCATTTGAAACACAAATTAAAAAGTCCTTCCCATTGATCTTCAAGATTTGGTATAGATATGTTGACGACATCTTTGCAATTGTACCAAGTAAACATTTAGATGATGCATTAAAATTACTCAATCTGCAAGAAAGGACTATCCAATTCACAATAGAAAAGGAAATCAATGGACAACTACCTTTCTTGGATCTAAATATCATCAGGAATGATACAAAAATAAAATTTGGATGGATAGAGTCAACATGAAAAATTCAATGCCATGGCCGGGATTTGAACCACGGATCTACTGGTTTCCGTCCAGTCGCTCTTAACCTTTGAGCTACCATGGCCAACGTGCCTTCCTGACATTAAATTCTCCAGTTGACTCGTATATTTCCCCGGTAGACCACTAGGGGCTCTCGCATCCGAGATACACCGTTCGTGGCGACTTACTGTTGTAAGTACTTAAGTTCCAGGCTTCATCATTTAACTCTTATTATTTTAGTTAATTGATGGAAATTAATCATTTCTCCACACTAGCCGTATATAGGCTAACATTAAGTTCTCCAGTTGACTCGTATATTTCCCCGGTAGACCACTAGGGGCTCTCGCATCCGAGATACACCGTTCGTGGCGACTTACTGTTGTAAGTACTTAAGTTCCAGGCTTCATCATTTAACTCTTATTATTTTAGTTAATTGATGGAAATTAATCATTTCTCCACACTAGCCGTATATAGGCTAACATTAAATTCTCCAGTTGACTCGTATATTTCCCCGGTAGACCACTAGGGGCTCTCGCATCCGAGATACACCGTTCGTGGCGACTTACTGTTGTAAGTACTTAAGTTCCAGGCTTCATCATTTAACTCTTATTATTTTAGTTAATTGATGGAAATTAATCATTTCTCCACACTAGCCGTATATAGGCTAACATTAAATTCTCCAGTTGACTCGTATATTTCCCCGGTAGACCACTAGGGGCTCTCGCATCCGAGATACACCGTTCGTGGCGACTTACTGTTGTAAGTACTTAAGTTCCAGGCTTCATCATTTAACTCTTATTATTTTAGTTAATTGATGGAAATTAATCATTTCTCCACACTAGCCGTATATAGGCTAGTGGCTAGCCGTATAATGTCAGGAAGGCACGTTGGCCATGGTAGCTCAAAGGTTAAGAGCGACTGGACGGAAACCAGTAGATCCGTGGTTCAAATCCCGGCCATGGCATTGAATTTTTCATGTTGACTCTATCCATCAAATATCTTAGCCTATATACGGCTAGTGTGGAGAAATGATTAATTTCCATCAATTAACTAAAATAAAATTTGGAATTTACAGGAAGCCAACACATTCAGAAAATTATATAAAAAATAATAGCCACAACCCAATTACACATAAACATGCAATAATAAACAGCCTTACACACAGACTAGTCAACATACCCATGGAAAAAGAAGAATATTTCAAGGAACAAAAAGCAATAATACACATAGCAGAAGAAAACGGATACAACAAAAGTTTGGTGTTGAAGAAAATTAGAAAATCTAAACTAAAGAAAACCATTAAGGAAACAACCACATTTATTAAAGAAAAAGAAAGCAACAGCATATTCAGTTCATTCACATATCATCCAAAAACATTTAATAAATTTAAAAAGATATTCAAGGAACAAAATATCATCTTGGCACCTACTAATAGATACTCAATTTTAAAATTACTAAATTCAAAAACAAAAGATGAAATTCCTTCAGGTAACAAATCTGGAATATACCAAATAAATTGCAAGAATTGTGAAAAATGCTACATAGGTCAAACAAAAAGAAATTTAAAAACCAGAGTCAAAGAACACTTTAGAAACATCAGATTGAAACAAGAAGACAAGTCAGCAGTAGCATTTCATTTTTGGAATGAAAACCATGACATTGATCCAAATCCAAAATTATTAAAAGGAGTGATAAACCAAAATAGATTGACAACATGGGAGAACATATTCATCTGGAAAAATAAGGATCGCGTAATGAACTTTGAAATCCCGCCAGCAGATAATTTGACAAAAAAGTTCATAGTTCCACCACCAGAGAGAGCAGATAACAGTTGCCAGTTGGGAAGAGATTGAAAATGGAGGCCAGGGCCTTTGAAACTAGTCTCTCATAAATATATGAAAAAGTAAGTGACGAGTGTCAATAAACCAACCACAAATAATTTTATATTAATTTTGACGTCACTGTTACTAAATTCCTCCAAACACACATCTAGACATGTATATCTGAAGTCCCGTTCCTTATTTTATAATAATATATCCAGAACGTTAATTCACCAGAACTCTCCACTCATAAAGATGGTAGCTCAGTACAATCAGCTTAGTGACATTTATTATCTTGATCATAGTATTACGTATCGTATATTTAAAAAATAACTTCAGAACATATTTGTGTAGTTTCTTTATCTTTATAAAGAGGGCATTATTTGGTAAGTGAAGGTTTGTTTCTTACTTAAATTTATTTATATTTTATTGGTTGTAATCAACTGCATACACTGATAACTGGGGCAATGCCCTGTAACAGCAAATTTAAATAACTAAATAAGCAGAATAGGTACTTCAAGGAACAAAAAGCTATAAAAATGGAGGCAACAGCTCCTGATACTAGTTCCTCAAAAAATTAAAATGGAAATGACGTAGTGTTAAAAACCGACTACAAAGTGTTATGAATTAATTTGAACTTAACTCTTACTAAATTTCTTAAAAATGATGTAACAGCCATTAATCTACAACTGTATATGAATCTTCTCCGTTATTCCCATTTCTGTATAAAGTGTACTTGGAGGGATGTTATACTTTGTTTTTCAGTTACGTTTTGTTATACCTGAATGGACCTTACGCTAAATATGCTCTTCTTGTCTTTTATCAAAATACTCAGTTTGTGTATTTCCAGTATAACTTGTAGGCGCCATTTTTAGGGAAAATAAGTCAAATATGGGTGCGGTGAATCAGGTATTTCAAGCTTTCCCTTTTTACGAAAAACAGTTAAATGTTATCTAAAAGTATTTTTATACCACTAGATGTAACCATACACAATTGTTTAGTGATTTACAGAGCTCTAAATTCATTCAAGACAACGACCTACCTGGACTTGCACGCATAAATAGCTCACAGCCTAATTGAGTACTATAACATGCAGATGCCTGTTCATACTGGGAGTAAGAAATCCATCACATTCTTCAGAGAAAACACTTTCCTGAAAGAATATCACTCACTAAAACAGTTGCTGCCATTTTGAAAATGCCTAGTGTGTCACGACAAAGAAGTTCACAAGGAAACTAGTATTATTTGCCATGAATCTGAAGGTGTGCCCTGTGTGTTTATCCAAATTTTGAGGTGTACCATTCAAAAACAAATCTTTAAGAGTAAGTTTTCATCTGTTGCGGTACTAATTTAAATTTATTGTAAAATAGAAAGCTTAAAACAAGTGGTGTTAAATAAGCATTAAATGTATTGTGACTTTGTGGGTTCATAGAATTAAAAGTCCAAGTTGCAGAAATTCAAAATATTCTTTATTTCCATAGAAATACACTCTGTCCGCCAGCAGAATTACGTAACATAAATAAAATCTTCCAACACAACAAAGAGCTTACTGAACTTCCACTGTTTACGACAACTCTTGTTACAATTCCTGTTTACGACTGTCTATTCACTGTGCCTTGGCGAGTTGCATCTTTCTTATATATACACCACGACTGATATTATGAGACACTTCTCAAATATTCTTTAACAAACAAGAAATGGAATATAAAAATTATTTGTGGTTGGTTTATTGACACTCGTCACTTACTTTTTCATATATTTATGACAGACTAGTTTCAAAGGCCTGGCAGACTGTGTTAAAAAAATGGCTAGCTACAATTGATATGGAAGCAATAGAAGCAGAAGAATATATTTCTCTAACAAAAATATGCATTGAACAAAACTTCTTCAGCTTTAATGGAAAACACTACAAGCAGAAATCAGGATTATCAATGGGCAATCCACTTTCACCTTTTTTGGCTAACTTATTTATGAGTGCATTTGAAACACAAATTAAAAAGTCCTTCCCATTGATCTTCATAGTTTGGTATAGATATGTTGACAACATCTTTGCAATTGTACTGAATAAACATTTAGAAGATGCATTAAAATTACTCAATCTGCAAGAAAGGACTATAAAATTCACAGTAGAAAAGGAAATCAATGGACCACTACCTTTCTTGGATCTAAATATCATCAGGAAGGATACAAAAATAAAATTTGGAATTTACAGGAAGCCAACACATTCAGAAAATTATATAAAAAATAATAGCCACAAACCAATTACACATAAACATGCAACAATAAACAGCCTTACACACAGACTAGTCAACATACCCATGGAAAAAGAAGAATATTTCAAGGAACAAAAAGCAATAATACACATAGCAGAAGAAAACGGATACAACAAAATTTTGGTGTTGAAGAAAATTAGAAAATCTAAACTAAAGAAAACCATTAAGGAAGCAACCACATTTATTAAAGAAAAAGAAAGCAACAGCATATTCAGTTCATTCACATATCATCCAAAAACATTTAATAAATTTAAAAAGATATTCAAGGAACAAAATATCATCTTGGCACCTACTAATAGATACTCAATTTTAAAATTACTAAATTCAAAAACAAAAGATGAAATTCCTTCAGGTAACAAATCTGGAATATACCAAATAAATTGTAAGAACTGTGAAAAATGCTACATAGGTCAAACAAAAAGAAATTTAAAAACCAGAGTCAAAGAACACTTTAGAAACATCAGATTGAAACAAGAAGACAAGTCAGCAGAAGCATTTCATTTTTGGAATGAAAACCATGACATTGATCCAAATCCAAAATTATTAAAAGGAGTGATAAACCAAAATAGATTGACAACATGGGAGAACATATTCATCTGGAAAAATAAGGATCGCGTAATGAACTTTGAAATCCTGCCAGTAGATAATTTGACAAAAAAGTTCATAGTTCCACCACCAGAGAGAGCAGGCAACAACAGATGCCAGTTGGAAAGAGATTGAAAATGGAGGCTAAGGCCTTTGAAACTAGTCTCTCATAAATATATGAAAAAGTAAGTGACGAGTGTCAATAAACCAACCACAAATAATTTTTATATTAATTTTGACGTCACTGTTACTAAATTCCTCCAAACACACATCAAGAAATGGAATGTTCTGTTAGATAATCAAGATGTCACTAGAATGTTCCTTTTTTATCTAACTTTATCTGTTTTGGCATATCTTTTATCTCTGCCCTATGTTTATCTGCTTAGGCAAGCTGTTTATCTCCACACGGCGCAATGTCTCTTATCGCTCTGTGTCGCGCCATCGTAAATAATGGGTTTGTGACAGTATGTATGTGCAGGAAGTCCTATATCGGTTTGGAGCATTTTAACTTGGACATCATATGACATTGATATTGATGAAAGGGTAAATGTGATGGATTATTGGAGGGTTTTCAGTAAGCATCTGCATTGTCGTTATGCGAGTAGATTTAACACCACCTGTTATCAATTGTAGAGAGTTGTTTTGAATTGTTTCTAATTTATTAAGGATTTTGTTATTGGATGTAACCAGATTACCATATTCTATCATATATTAGAATAGGTTTAATGTCTGTCTTGTAGGTGTTTGCTAGAGCAGCCCCGCTTTGTTCCTAATAATTTCTTTAATGTATTGCATCCTTTATTTATTTATTCCATTTTATTTTTAACATATTCCCAAAATAATTTTCTGTCATAATATATACCCAAGTATTTAACTTGATCTTGCTATTGAATGTTTTGATCATTTATTTTAAGGAGAACTCAGGTCCAGTATGTTTTAGGGTTAAAAATCTTATAACTTGTTCTATTAGTATTAATTTTCATGCAGTTATCTTAACATTATTGTTCTAGGAATGGGCGCCGGGGTAGCGCGGTGGTTTCGTTCGCGGCTCCCGTTCTAAGGGTCCCGAGTTCGATTCCCGGCTCTGGGGTTGGCGATTTTAAGTCGGCCCTATCCACGCCTTCACCTCTGTCTAGCACACGTGAAGTATCCCCTATGCCCAACGTGGTTCGGAGTCCACGGTAAAAACTGTAGGTCCTCTCACCTCACCGCCATCTTCACTATCACCCTATCATCGGAGGTAATGGACACCGCCCTCTGGGTGCCTCCATCTGAGAAATGGGTCCGGTCATCACTTGGTGGGGTGAGGTTACCCCGAAGGCCAAGGTTGCCATGTGGGGAGTGTTAGTAACTAACTAACTTGTTCTAGGAATTGTATGGCATGATTCATTTGTGAAGTGAGATTATACAAAGTACTTTAAGAAGCAATATCCAGATGGTTGGATCATCTGCGTAAAGTGTATAATTATTATTTTTGTGTGGCTCTATTGGTAAATCATTGATCACGATGTTAAGTGTGGAGCAAATTGCTGAGCCTTGAGGAAATTCTATTTTCATTTGTTTGTATTTAGATGTTATTACCCAACCAAGGCCACTGCAGTCCTGCTTAAGGGTGCGCCACTTGTACTCGTTTCCACTAGCCTGCCCTCTGCTTGTCCGCTTGGCAAAACATAAACGATAACAGATCTCATGCAGATATTTTCACTGTTAGTATAATCATATGCATATTCATATCATAAGCAATGAAATATGTTTACAAACACTTTAAAATACAATGTGAGTATCTCTCTCTCTCTTACACACACCTACACATTTTCTCTGACATACCTTAAACTGACTTTCTTCCAGGATGTCTCTCTCACTTGCAGTGTGAGTCTCTGATCCGGTGGTCGTTTCTTCTCCAGACTCATCACTGCTCTCCAGTCCTGTGTTATTATTCTTTCCATTTCTTCCAGAAGTGCATCTTTTAGGCAGTATGTTTCTTGAATATCCTTCACCTTCGGAACAGAGTTTTTCCAGTCATTTACTGTTATTGCTCTAATAGCATATGTTAAAGATTTTAGTGTTGACAGAGAAACATGGTCAACCTTTTTGTCCAGAACTTTTGCTTTTGTTAAATCCCAGACTAATTTGATAGGGTTCAAGTCCGGGTGATAGGGTTATAATCTAAGTGTTGTAAAGCCAGCATCTGGGAATAATTTGTCAATGGAGTATGTTTTCTTTGGTCTGCGCTGTCTTGCGTGACTGAGAAGTTCCGCTTTTGTCATTTCAGAGTCAAATGGTATTTTGTTCTGCAACCATTCCTGAATTTCTGACTTTAAATTTTTGGTTGAGGGCATCTTATTGTATTCTTTATTGTAAAACGGAGCATTGTCAGTGACAACAATGCTGATTTCTGGTAGTCCAGGTATCAGTTGGTTTTATACCCACTTGGAGTAGTTTTCAGAGTTCATTTTGTTGTGGTAATCTGAGGTTTGGAATATAGAATAAAAGACCTGGAATAAAAATGCCATTTCCCGGCCAGGATGCACAATAAGATGCTGTCCAGCACTGTATACACTCCTGGAACATCGTCACTCCGCCAACACTTGGAAACTGTGTAATGTGTGTGAATCCAGGTTTCATCCATGTATATCACTGGATTATTTTCACCGCATACTTCTGAGTACTCTAAGAAATGATGCTCTTTGAGTCACTATGTCAGGACATTCGCTCATTATACTCCTTTTATTTTTACACTTTTTGAATTGAAATCCAGTAGATATCACTATTTTTCTAGGTTTTTCTTTACCCCCCCCCCCCCCCCCCCAATGAAATTCATCTCTTTTTTTATAAAGGTGCAGTGATTTTCGCAGTGTAGGGATTTCCTGTTTATAACCTCATAATACTCCTGTAATTTCTAATGATGCACTTACCCATTTTGTCCAAAACAATTTTATTTGGAGGAGGTTTACCAATCTTGCGAGGTGATTTTATTTTGCTCACTCCACTTTCTTCACACCGGCCCTCCTTTCTAATCTTGCAAATCATTGTCTTGCAGCAGCCAGTAGAAGCGACAGCATGTTTGGTGGCATTTTTAATGGGTATTTTCTGATCTTGTTTCTCATAAAGAAACAGAATAACATAAATAACTTGCCGAGCTTGCTCATGAATAACTTTATTTCCTGTATGTTCCATCACTAGCTGTGAATATTACGCTGTACACTAGTAAATCGGACTATACAGAATTTTGTGATGTGTACATGTCGTCATTGCGTTAGTTCGCCTGCTTGCCGCTTCCAGTGCAGGACTGCACTGGCCTTGGTCGGGTTATACCATATTTTGTTGCACAAAATCTTTGATTGTGTAAACTGTAGATCCAACATAACATATTGCCTATATTATTCTTTTTCAGGATTTTTATGCAGAACTCATAATTTCCGAATTGATTCGAAGGCATCTTCAAGGTAAGTCATTTATTCACATAGAAATTGATACAATTTTTTGCTTGGTCAAGAAGGAAAAAAATCAAGAAAGTTATATATGTATACTATTTACAAGAAACTACAAACAGTATTTAGAGTAAGTTATGAGTTTCATTTAAATATGTTTATTCATACATTAATTACAATCAATTTAATCCACTAAAATCAGTCTAAATTTATCACGGAGGAAATGCCCACTAATACCTCATTTACAGAGTAGTATTTGCGTTTCATTAGGATGGTTTTGATTTTCTACCTATATAGATGTGTCATTCAATTAATCCCCTACTTAGTTTGTTATATAATTTTATGCCCTGATGGTCTATGGATTTTAAATTTTTTGTAGTTCTTTGACTAGAAAGATGGATATGTTGTGTTCTGGTATTCCCTGTTCATTTTTAAAATCACCTATTTTTCTTATGTATAAAACAAACTGTTTGTAAGATGTACAAACATGGTAGAGGTAGTAAATTCAATTTTTGTAAACATGGTGTGTAATGTGGTACGCCAAATATAATTAGAATTATTTTCTTTTGTAGTTTAAAGATTATTTGTAAATTGTTGTCGGTAGAACCCCAGAATGATATGGCAGAAGTAAGGAGTGACTGTACATAGCCACAATATATAGTTTTTGATGTAGTTGTGATTCTGTTACTTAGACATCTAAAAGCAAATATTAATTTACATAGATTTACAGACAGATAAGTTGTATGATCCTTCAATTTTAGCTTTGAATCAATCATAATACCTAGAAATCTTGTGCTATTTGCTTCACAAATAGGATTATTGTAAGCAGATGTGACACTAAAATTTATGAACAAAGTTTTATTGGAATTTAGGGATAGTTGCTGCTACAGTTTCTTGTAAAACGAGAGCATCTGTAGTTTCTTGACTAAATTTCAGAGTCTGTTCAGTAGTGGGGTGGCGACTTTGAAATGCTGCTTGAGCTAATGATATTTTCTTTTTTGCTAAGTACCATGTAAAGTGTATACTGAACCATTCGTTTCATTGTCTTAGAGAACATACGTCAGTGAAATTGGACAATAGAAAGATGTTCTGCAGGTTTCAGAATTGGAATTATGGCGGCTTTTTTCCATGTGGGGGGGGGGAGATACTGCAGTTCCTTATTTGATAAATAAAGTTTAGGAAAGTAGTTAATGCTCTAGGACCTAGTTGTTTAAGTAATTCTCCAAAAATGTGGTCAGGACCTGGCTATAGTTTGTTATGTAATTTCTCTATAGATTTAAATAATTCTTGTATGGTGAAATTTGAATTAAAGATACTACCTTTATTGATGACTTTGGCAAATTTTTTCAATTTTTTTTGTTATTTTCCATGTTTGTTTTTCTGTTTGAATTATTCTGTTGTAAAATGTTTGGTGGAGGCTTCACTGATTTTATGATCAAGTACTATATGCGCGCAATAAGAGCGATCGGGTTCCAAGTCCTCATTCGGTAAGTTTCGTTTAACTCCGTAAACATAGATGACAACTTTAAAATTTGAAATGCGCCATATACTGACATCTAGTGGCCCATATGCTAAGCTTTATCATGTCCACTATATCTCGTTTTGATCAATATCAAGATTAATTAGCTAACTAGTTTACAGCAATCGTATGTTCGTCCCTGGCAACATATACATGTTATGAGACATGTCAAAAATGGTGTGACACAGCTGATTTTTCTGTTAGTTTCAACTTAATGTTCCTCTGGTGTTCTTTTTGCCCAGTTAACACGTTTCTCTTAGATTTCCTATGTAGCTTTTTTCACAGGTTTCACAATTTATCTGATAAATTCCCGATTTCAAAGTGACTAAATTTGTTTTGGGGTGCTAGCTTTAAGTTTAGTCTTTTGAAGATTCGTTCAAATTTTCTGAAAGCCCTGGTAGGTGAATTTTCTATATTGCCAATTTGTGTTTTTAAGTGGTGTGAGAGTGGTACTCTTTGATGTTATCTTCAGTCACCAAACAGCTGAGGATGAGATCGAATGGTCTTGAAAACGTTTCAATTAAACAACAATAAGTAAGTGACTCATAAATCAAACTAAAAAATGAAGATTGCTTAACTGTTAATGATGCTTTTAATATTTATTTTATAGTTTCTCGAGGTATATTGGCTTCTATGCTTTATTCAATTACTATTTGAGTTCAAATTTCTTGAGGCATTCTTCTTGCATTTCATTGTGCAATTCGAATAATCTTCTCTGTGCTCTGCTGGTCTCCATCCAGAGATCCGAGTAGAGGACTGTTTTACCTCTGGAATTATTTGCAGATAGAGGCAAATTCATCATTAATTGGGCTTATATGTTGCTCATTTTGCATCATGCAAAGGCACATGAAGATTAAGGCAGTCTATGGATGCAAACAATTTTGCCTTAGTTATGAAGTGATGAGATGGCATTTCCTCCACTTTGATGGAACAGCTATACAACTGTAACTCGGTGCCCAGAACCTCCTCTGTTCTAGGAAGGTGTACCACGGGCAGGAAGAGATTGTGGTTTGGAAAGGAGAGGCTATAAGAGTGTGATTATTACAGATACATCCTTAGTTGGCAGGTGTTTAATTTGAGGTTAGACTTCAAGTGAGATGAATATATACCTTTAGTCTATTTGGCCTTAAAGTGTGTACCGATGTCAGTATTGCAACATATCACATTTTAACTGAGCGAAATAGTGAAGCATGAATTGAAATAGTTTGTTACTGCATTACATATATCATCACTTATTTTATACATTCAAATAACAATAGAATGAATAAATACCTTAATTCAGGTTCTAAAACATTTAAATGTGAAATTAAATATTTTACTTCCATTTCTTTTCTTGTGGTATTTGGTACTTCTGTTTGCTTTGTGTTCCTGCAGTGAAGTGATACTTAAAAATTGTTGAAAGGACTATGGTATTAATTGTATTTTAAGTTTTTCTTTGACCGTTATGATATTCTGGAGGTGAAAGACATAACCAGATTGCCCTCTGAAGCAACAGGTGTATTTGAAAAACACTATTTCAAATTTGAGAAACAAAACAAACAAGAACTGTAAAATGGAGAATTTAATGTCAGGACAAAAGTAAATGTGTTTATTTGTGTTATATCCAGTGTTTTGTTTGTGGTTATAACATTTAATAAATATCTTGATGATGGGAGAGATGCACCCTCCCGAAATGTGTATTTCTAATCGTATTTTCACCTGACTTATTTCCTGAGAACAACTTGACCATATATGTATGTTTGTGCTAATTGTGAATATAGGACCTATCAATGTATGCTCGTATGAAATAATTTCCTAACCTAATCTCCTGACGAATTATGTTATACTGAATAAGAAATATATCTTTCATATAACGCACAATTCTAGAAATTTTGGTAAGTTTGTATATTTCTTCAACTAGGATTACTACAGAGGGGATTCGGCACCGAAAACTGTAGTTTATTGTACCTAAGCCCCAAGTGGGGTATCCCCGGGAGGAAGGATGAGGTGAGAGGAGACAGAGGGTGGTCTAAGAAATCATGGCAGCTCTTCGACACCAGTCAACACTTCTACTCTGAAAGAGACCACAAGATGACTAGATATGGAGTTGAAATGGATGGACAGGGAATTTGTGGGATGTAATTGACTTACCCAGCATTCGCATGGTGACCCTGGAAAATCCCCGAAATATCCATGGGTCAGTAAGTCAGTCACAACAATCAAATGTGGGCCACAGACGAAACTACTTGAGCCATCATGCTCTGTTTCCCCCTCCCCCTCCTCCAGTTAAACAGTAGAAGACACAAAAGAAGAAAGTTCATTTTTAGGATGCACCATAGCTTATACTTCATTCAGGTATAGGTTGGAGACTATTACAGTGAAAATAGAAATTCCAATTTAGTACTTCAAGAAGTTATATGTTGCGTTGTTCTGCAATTAATCACTGATGCACCAACAAATAAAAGTTTTAAATACCTAGTTCGTATAAAATGTTATTTAGTCAAAATGATATATGAACTACCCTACAACACAAAACTTATTTGTGTGTATAAACCAGTTGTAGATTAAAATGGTTAAAGGATTAAATTTAAAGGGAGTCAATTAATGACACTAAACAATGCTTTTAAATTTGTAGAAAGAGACATAAACATTGTTTATTGAGCAGGTTTCAACCGTTTCCTATGGACACCTCCTTTTTATAAGTAGGCAGTTGAATCGTACCTTCTTAACCCTCATATTGTGGAGGGAACACACCTGTCGTTCTACGGATCCGCTGGATCAGGCTTGGCAAATTATTATGATATCACCGGCCTTTCCTTCATTTGCCAGATGAAGGACGTTCGTACTGCCATGACAGGTCAGCAGTAAATTTATAAATGGCATTTCCTCCATTTTGATGGAACAGTTATACTACTGTAGCTCGGTCCCCTGAGCCTCATCTGTTAAAGCAGGGTGCACCACGGGCAGGAAGACGAGATTTGGATAGGAGAGGCTATAAGAGGCGCATCACTATCCCTTACACCCCATGTCTTAGTAATTTGGAAATCAGGCAAACTTGAAATTCTAAAGACAAATATTCAAAATTCTTTGAATACCCTTAAACAGTGGTGTTCTAAAAACCTCATGGAAGTAAACACTGTGAAAAGTAACTATCAGCTCTTCTCTCTAAGAAAGAAACAACCCAATATTACCTAAGTTATGATAATATCAAATTAACCAGAATAGAAAATGCTCAATATCTCGGAATATTGTTTGACAAAAAATTAACTTGGAAAAAACATTGAAAAAATTAGAGATAAAGCAATTAACCGTTTTAAGATATTAAAAAGAGTTGCAGGAAGATCTACATTAAATACTACATATAATACATATATAAGGCCAGTTCTTAATTACTGTGGAGAAGTAACTGATAACATCATCATCTTCAACTTCCATGATACTGGAGCGCACTCAAAATCAAGCTCTTAGGTTAATTACTGGAGCTGTAAAAACTACTCCTATAATAACCTTACAAGCATTTACATGTAACAGACCCATAATGACAGATTTAGAAATGCAAACCCTTATAATACCCAGAATAATAAATGGGTAAAACAACACACATCTACCTTCAGTTTGAAAACTCAATTAGGCTTCATACAGAAAGTTCAACAACTAAGAAATAAACTAAATTACCCATCCAAAATAGAACCTTTCATGTCTCTTAATAACCCACTGAACATCACTGAATTAGAATACTACCTAGATTTACTTGCAGATTTTAAAAAGAAGGAATACTCATCTACAGAAGCTAAAGCATATGCCCTTGAAACCATAAATGTAAGATATCCAGTTGACAAATGGACACACATCTATACAGATGACTCTCTTTATAATCAAGAAGATGGAGCAGGAGCTACCTATAAATTCTTTTCTTTCTATAAACATGCTGGAATTTACTTAACAAGTTTTGATGGAGAAATTGATGCAATTTATACTTCCTTACAAAATCTATTTGCCTGGACAAATAAGCTTTCCAACATAGTTTTCTTAACAGATTCTAAAGCAGCTGTTCAGGCTATTATTTTAAATCACAGCCCAAAAACCAAAAAGATAAATGAAATTCATAATATGATTAAACATCTTCAAAATTTAAATATACGTATGGTTTTCCAATGGATACCATCTCACTGTGGAATTTCTGGTAATGAGCAAGCAGATATGTTGGCCAAGAAGGGTTCCAAAATATCTCAAACAACGAAACAAAATATCCCCTATGAAACAGTTAAAAGATTAATCAAAAACATGTTCACAAAACTATATAACTACCTAATTTCCTCTGAAAAACTTAATTGGAAAGATCTCCAAAACTAAAGACAATTCTAGAATAGCCCAAATGACCACGTTGTCGTCGGGCCCTAAAACCCACTAATCCAATCCAAACCTCGAAAATCTTCAGTAGCAATGTTCAGATTAATCACAGGCCATGATTGTTTGAATGGACATTTATTCAAGGTTCGATTAACAACTTCTCCACAGTGCTGTTTATGTGGTCAAGACGATTTGATGAACATCGATCATCTAACTGTATGTGAAACTCTCCAAAATCAAGATCTAGTCTCCAAATATTGGGAAGCAAGAAGAAAAATGATTTTATTATCAAATTATGAGCATTAAATACACACAGACACGCACGTACGCAAGCTTTTAAATTTTTCCGGAACATGTGGCCAACCTGCTGCAATGACATTAAGTTCACTTGACTCGTATGTTTTCCCGGTAAACCACTAGGGGACGGAAACCGGGAAATTCGTGGTTCAAATCCCAGCCAATTTAACTCTCTGTAAATTAAACCTCACCCTACACACGGCTAGTGTGAAAAAATGATTAACTTCCATCAATTAACTTAATAAAAAAGCATGTGAATCAAGTACTTACAATAGTAAGTCGCCATAAACTGTGTATCTCTAATACGAGGGCCCCTAGTGGTTTACCAGGGAAATATACAAGTCAATTGGAGAACTTAATGTCATGACGGCACGGTGGCCATGGTAGCTCAATGGTTAAGTGCAACCGGATGGAAATAGGGAGATCCGTGGTTCAATTCCAGACCATGCCATCGAATTTTTTAGTTTGACTATATATCCAAAACCTTAGCCTGTACACGTCTAGTGTAGAAGAACGATTAATTAGCATCAATTAACTTAAATTGTTAGAAATATTTAAGCCTTTTGCAGTGAAAATATAAATGGTATGTAGATTCAAAGATTGTTTTCAATTTCCTTCTGATTAACAGGATCCAACTTGTTTAAAAATTGCCTGTATTGCTTCCAAAAAGGAGTAATCGTTCTTTTGCGTAGTTTTCTTGGACGAAACTATATTAACATTACGTAACTCCATCATAGTTAAATCCGGAATCTCGAGATACTAGCGCTCTTATCTGCAGGTTCCACAAAATCTTATAGATTATTTATGAGGCTAACACGAGGCTTATAGTATTACTACAGGAAGTATAAACATGTTGATGAAATTCTAGTATCCGATGCCATAGAAAAACAAAATTCTTCGAGGGTTTGCCCCAACATCAGAGCGCCCTCGTCAGATCCCTTGGGGATTATGTACCTCGTGAGCGTCGCTTAAAGCGATACCGGTTACCCCGCATGTCTTGCGGTCACTACCGGTAACCACATGATCTCCATTCCAGCCTAAATTAAATTTCAGCTAATCCAAAATTTTATTCTGGAATATTCAAAATTATACATACCTTCTTCCTAGTTTTTCTTAACTAATCCACCAGCGGTGCACGCTGTCCGTAGCACCCGGTTCATCATTCTCTGAGGAGCAACAAGCTACCTCCCTACACTACCCCCACTTAAACTACACCCGTCATTCTGCAACATTCACATCCCGCCACTACGTGGTTAAGCTCTTCCCAGAGCAGGTACACGATTTGACCACCCTTCAGGCTGTTCCAAACAGCCCGCCAGCATGGAGTTGAGTTGTAGTATCCGATGCCATAGAAAAACAAAATAACCATTACACTACACTTCTCTGGATCAGTAAGCTTATCTTGGTAACCTCTTACAATATTGACGCTAATACACTTTTGCTATAGAGTTTACTTTCGTCTTGCCACAATTTCTTTTATGTCACATCAGACTCTCACTGAAAACACTGAATAACTTTGAAGATGAATTAATTTTTCTAACTTTCAGTTTTGGCGTGCTTCTCATGGTCTAATTACCGTGTGGCTGGATTAAAGTAAATGGATAATATACCTGTAATAGGTATCTGAATTTATTATTGGGCTATTAGTGAATGGTTCTGTTTATGCAAGTGGAGCTTTGTTGCCACACAGATAAAAAGTAACAGTGCTACGGAAGGAGACGTACTTACTCTTTGTGTTTGTTAAAAGTGAAAAGGTTTGTAATGTTGCATTGAGGTTAAGGTTAAAGAGAAGTGAATTTGGTGCAACTTCGTATTGTAATTTAGTCACAATATATATTTAAAATTGCAATCATCAATGAAATAGAGCTTATTAGCATCTAAAAGTATAATTTGGTTTTCTGATGACACTTCGGTCCAATCATGTTGGCTAAGCCAACATGATTAATCTGTGCTTTGGGCTAAAGGTTCTTGTAACAAATGAAGCGAATTTGGCACAACTTCGTGTTGTTATTCAGTCAGAATATTTTTTAAATTGTAATTATCAATGAAGTAGAAGGTATGAGCACCTGAAAATATAATTTGCGTTTCCGATGACACTTGGGGAAGTTTATTACTAAAGTATGTTTTAATCACACTTTGAGGAAACTTAATTCAAATAATGTTGATATAATTGTCCAACCTGCACAACATTTTCTCATCTATCTTTCTCATTCTGCAGGCAAATCGAGAGTGGACCGGAAGGTAAGCTTTGGAATTTAGTTGCAAAATTAGGTTTTAGCATATTTAGGAGTGTAATTATATGTACACATTACTTTAGAAGTCAATACAAAATTGTATACTTTAACTCTAAATTATTGCGAAGTTTTAAGCGAAATTTTGGTAATTTTATAATGTGTATCATGTGCCAAATTCTGCCCTCGCATTTGTTTCGTTTCCTCACTTCGTGTTTTTACTCTCGGACAATATGTAATTTCACCCAATTCTACAGAAAGTACTGTTTTATAATGTTTTGTGGATGTGTTATAATGTTAACTTTGTACATGAATGGGATGGGAGTATCCGAATGCATTATGTGGATAGATTAACCTGTAGGATAATGGCAAGAGCTTTGTGAAGTCTGCTGGAGCTGCTAAAAATATTAACACTAACCTAAATGACTAGGTTATATTGTGTTAAAACGGCCATACATAACATGGTTACCGATGACGTAACCTAGCAGGCTGTTGCTAACGGTGCAGTTCTGAAATCTGTAGGAAAAAGCAAAATGTCGTTTACCAAAATGTATGAGTGTAAAGATGTACTTTCACGAGGTAGCAATTTTGTCGGGCGTGACGACACGGTTCGAGCATTGTCTACATGCAAAGCATGCCTTCGCTGAAAATACCAACACTATTATACAAAAAGTTCTGTGGGCTGATTAACATATTTTATTCGAGATGTTTCCAAGTATGGGAAAAAATCTTCATTAACAAAACTCGTCATAGAGTAATGAATTATGAAACTCCACCACCAGACTTCTTTGACAAGTACACCACGCCATCTATTGACAGTACAGAGAAAGAGGAAACCACTACAACTTGCACTAATCGAGTATCAGCTGATGATAGGAGCAAGAGCTCTTGAAACATGTCCTGTGAATAAACAGTGTGAGTGAAGCAATGTGTCAATATCTAACTCGATTCACTTTTGTACTAAGTTTCTCTTAGTTTTTATCACAAGTTTCACAGTTTACCTGATAAATTTCCGTTTTCAAAGTGTTAAGAATTGAATTTTTTAGTGGTTTAAGTTTAGTCTTTTGAAGATTCGTTCAAATTTTCTAAAAGCCCATGGATGGTAGGTGAATTTTCTATATTGCCAATTTGTGTTTTTAAGTGGTGTGAGATTGGTATATTTTGATATTATCTTCAGTTTTTCCTTTCTCTTCATCATGCTCCTTATGATGACTGGGTTCAATCCATTTAATACCGCTATGTCTTTTATGTGTTGTTCTTTCAAAACCTCCTCCTTACTCAGTGGGATGTTGTATAGCTGGTGAATTAGACTTCTAAATGCAGCTAGTTGATGTGAAACTGAGTTGTATTCATTTTTATTTATGTAATTATCTATGTGTGTGGGCTTCCTGTATATTCCAAAATCTACACCATGACGATTTCTAGTTATCTTGAGGTCCAAAAAGGGTAGGTTGCTGTGTCTTTCTACTTCCATTGTAAACTGGATGTGATTATCTTGCAGGTTCAGTAATTTTAGAGAATCTTCTTTAAGTTTTTCCAGAATGATAGCAGTTGCTATTATAAATAAATAAAGCAGAATGGGTACTTCAAGAACCAAAAGCCTATAAAAATGGCTTAAAAGTTAAAAATGGAGGCAACAGCTCCTGAAACTAGTTCCTCAAAAAATTAAAATGTAAATGACAGAGTGTTAAAAAACCGACTACAAATAGTGTTATGAATTAATTTGAACTTCACTGTTACTAAATTTCTTGAAAATGATGTAACAGCCATTAATTTACAACTGTATATGAATCTTCTCCATTATTCCCATTTTCGTATAAAGTGTACTTGTAGGGATGTTACACAGTTTGATAGGTAATTACCTTATACTTTGTTTTTTAGTTAAGTTTTGTTATACCTGAATGGACCTTACGCTAAATATGCTCTTCTCATTTATCAAAATACTCAATATGTATATTTCCAGTATTACTTGTAGGCTCCAATTTTAGGGAAAATAAGTCAAATATGGGTGCGGTGAATTAGGTATTTCAAGCTATCCCTTTTTACGAAAAACAGATGTTATCTGAAATTATTTTTATAATACTGGATGTAAGCATACACAATTGTTTAGTGATTTACAGAGCTCTAAATTCATTCAAGACAACGACCTACCTGGACTTGCACGCATCAATAGCTCACAGCCTAATTGAGTACTATAACATTCAGATGCCTGTTCTTACTGGGAGTAAGAAATCCACCACACACTTGAAAGAAAACACTTTCCTAAAAGGATATCACTCACTAAAACAGTTGCGACCATTTTGAAAATGCCAAGTGTGTCATGAAAAAGAAGTTCGCAAGGAAACTTGTATTATTTGCCATGAATCTGAACATGTGCCCTGTGTGTTTATCCAAATTTTGAGGTGTACCATTCAAAAACAAATCTTTAAGAGTAAGTTTTCTATTTCAGAACTAATTTAAATTTATTGTAAAATAGAAAGCTTAAAACAATTGGTGTTAAATAAGCATTAAATGTATTGTGACTTTGTGGGTTCGTAGAATTAAAAGTCCAAGTTGCAGAAATTCAAAATGTTCTTTATTTCCGTAGAAATACACTTTGTCCACCAGCAGAATTACGTAACACAAATAAAATCTTCCAACACAACAAAGAGCTTACTCAACTTCCACTGTTTACGACAACTCTTGTTACAATTCCTGTTTACGACTGTCTTTTCACTGCCCCTTGGCGAGTTGCAGCTTTCTTATATATACACCATGACTCATATTACGAGACACTTCTCAAATATTCTTTAACAAACAAGAAATGGAATGTTCTGTTAGACAATCAAGATGTCACTAGAATGTTCCTTTTTTATTTAACTTTATCTGTTTTGGCATGTCTTTTATCTCTGCACTATGTTTATCTGCTTAGGCAAGCTGTTTATCTCCACACTGCGCTATGTCTCTTATGACGCTCTGCGTCGCGCCTTCATAAATAATGGGTTCGCAAGAGTATGTATGTGCAGGAAGTCCTATATCGGTTTGGGGCATTTTAACTTGGACATCATATGACATTGATATCGATGAAAGGATAAATGTGATGGATTATAGGAGGGTTTTCAGTAAGCATCTGCATTGTCATTATGGGAGTAGATTTAACACCACCTGTTATCAATTGTAGATAGTTCTTTTGAATTTTTTCTAATTTATTAAGGATTTTGTTATTGAATGTAACCAGATTATCATATTCTATCATATATTAGAGTAGGTTTAATGTCTGTGTTTGCTAGAGCCGCCTCGCTTGGTTCCTGCTAATCTCTTTAATATATTGCATCTTTTGTTTATTTGTTCCA
Source organism: Mantis religiosa (assembly GCA_030765055.1). NCBI lineage: Eukaryota > Metazoa > Arthropoda > Insecta > Mantodea > Mantidae > Mantis > Mantis religiosa. Next base: position 157,897,200 of record CM060956.1, read on the forward strand.
TTATATTTTTAATATTATATTCCCAAAATAATTTTCTGTCAGAGTATATACCCAAGTATTTAAGTTAATCTTGGTGTTCAATGTTTTAACCATTTATTTTAAGAAGAACCCAGGTCCAGTATGTGTTAGGATCAAAAAATCTTACGTTCTATTAGTATTTATTTTCATGCAGTTATCTTAACATTATTGTCCTAGGGATTGTATGGCATTATTCATTTGTGAAGTGAGTTTATGCCAAGTATCTTGAGATGGTTAGATCGTCTGCGTAAAGCATATAATTGTTATTTTTCTGTGGTTCTATTGGTAAATCATTAATCACGATGTTAAGTGTGGGGCAAATTGTTGAGCCTTGACGATGTTCTATTTTCAATTGTTTGTATTTAGATGTTATTACCCGACCAAGGTCACTAGAGTCCTGCTTAGGGGTGTGCCACTTGTACTCGTTACTGCTAGCCCGCCCTCAGGTACAGTCCGCTTGGCAAAACGTGAACGATAACAGATCTCATGCAGATATTTTCACTGTTAGTATATTCATATGCATATTCATATCATAAGCAATGAAATATATTTACAAAGGCTTTAAAATACAATGTGAACATCTCTCTTTCACACACACACACACACACACACACACACACACACACACACACACACACACACACACACACCTTCAACTGACTTTCTTCTGGGATGTCTCTCTCACTTGCAGTGTCGGTCTCTGATCCGGTGGTTGTTTCTTCTCCAGACTCATCACTGCTCTCTAGTCCTGTATTATTATTCTTTCCATATCTTCTTCCAGAAGTGCATCTTTTAGTATGTTTCTTGAATTTCCTTCACTTTCTGAACGGAGTTTTTCCAGTCATTTACTGTTATTGCTCTAATAGTGTTGACAGAGAATCATGGCAACATTTTTGACCGGAACTTTTGCTTTTATTAAATCCCAGACTACTTCGATAGGGTTCAAGTGTGGGTGATAGGGTGGTAATCTAAGTGTTGTAAAGCGAGCATCTATGAATATTTTGTCAATGGAGTATGTTTTCTTTGGTCTGCGCTGCTTTGCGTGAATGAGAAGTTCCGCTTTTGTCATTTCTGAATCACATGGTATTTTGTTCTGCAACCATTCCTGTATTTCTGACTTTAAATTGTTGGTTGAGGGCATATTATTGTATTCTTTATTGTGATACGGAGCATTGTCAGTCATAACAGTGCTGCTTTCTGGTAGTCCAGGTATCAGTTGGTTTTGCGCCCTCTTGGAGTAGTTTTCGTAGTTCATTTTGTTATGGTAATCTGAGGTTTAGGATTTAGGATCAAGCACGTGGAATAAATCCCATTTTCCAGCCAGCATGCACGATAATAAAATGCTGTCCAGCACTGTATACACTGTATACACTCCTGGAACATTGCTTCTCCTTTGAGAAGCAATATCCAGATGGTTAGATTATCTGCGTAAAGTATATAATTGTTATTTTTGTGTGGCTCTATTGGTAAATCATTAATCACGATGTTAAGTGTGGAGCAAATTGCTGAGCCTTGAGCAAACTCTGTTTTCATTTGTTTGTATTTAGATGTTATTAACCAACCAAGGCCACTGCAGTCCTGCTTAAAGGTGCGCCACTTGTACGCATTACCGCTAGCCTGCCCTCTGTTATGCTTGGCAAAACGTGAGCGATAACCGATCTCATGCAGATATTTTCACTGTTAGTATAATCATATGTGTATTCATATCATAAGCAATGAAATATATTTAGAAACTCTTTAAAATACAATGTGAGTAACTCTCTCTCTTACACACACCTACACATTTTCTCTGACATACCTTAAACTAACTTTCTTCCGGAATGTCTCTCGGACTTGCAGTGTGAGTCTCTGATCCGGTGGTCGTTTCTTCTCCAGACTCATCACTGCTCTCCAGTCCTGTATTATTATTCTTTCCTTCACCTTCTGAACGGAGTTTTTCCAGTCATTTACTGTTATTGCTTTAATAGCATCATATGTTAAACCTTTTAGTGTTGACAGAGAAACATGGTCGGCATTGTTGTCGGCTAATTTTGCTTTCATTAAATTCCAAATTAATTTGATAGGGTTCAAGTGTGGGTGATAGGGTGGTAATCTAAGTGTTGTAAAGCCATTATCTACGAATAATTTGTCAATGGTGTATGTTTTCTTTGGTGTGCGCTGTTTTGCGTGAATGAGAAGTTCCGCTTTTGTCATTTCCGAGTCAAATGGTATATTGTTCTGCAACCATTCCTGTATTTCTCACTTTAAATTGTTGGTTGAGGGCGTCTTATTGTATTCTTTATTGGGATACGGAGCATTATCAGTGACAACAATGCTGCTTTCTGGTAGTCCAGGTATGAGTTGGTTTTACACCCACTTGGAGTAGTTTTCATAGTTCATTTTGTTGTGGTAATCTGAGGTTTGGAATTTAAAACAAAAAACCTGGAATAAATCCTATTTCCCGGCCAGGATGCACGATAATAAGATGCTGTCCAGCACTGTATACACTCCTGGAACATCGTCACTCTGCCAACACTTGGAAACTTTGTAATGTGTGTGAATGCAGGTTTCATCAATGTATATCACTGAATTATTTTCCCCGCATTCTTCTGAGTACTCTTAGAAATGATGCTCTTTGAGTCACTATGCCAGGACGTTCGCTCATTATACTCCTTTTATTTTTACACTTTTTGAATTGAAATCCAGTAGATTTCACTATTTTTCTTGGTTTTTCTTTACCCCCAATGAAATTCACCTCTTTTTTTATAAAGGTGCAGTGATGGATTTCCTGTTTATAACCTCATACTCCTGTAATTTCTAATGATGCACTTACCCATTTCGTTCAAAACAATTTTATTTGGAGGAGGTTTACCAATCTTGCGAGGTGATTTTATTTTGCTCACACTACTTTCTTCACACCGGCCCTCCTTTCTAATCTTGCAAATCATTGTCTTGCAGTAGCCAGTAGAAGCGACAGCATGTTTGGTGGCATTTGTAATGGCTATTTTCTGATCTTGTTTCTCATCACAAAACAGAATAACATAAATAACTTGCCTAGCTTGCTCATGAATAACTATTTCCTGTACGTTCCATCACTAGCTGTGAATAGAATAGAATAGAATAGAATCTTTATTGTCACATAACGTTTACATTGTCAGCCTAGCTGGTAAACTGGTGAGTCGTCAAGTTATACATAAAAAAATTTAAAAGAAAGAAAAAGAAAAACTAATTCTAATGTATATGTACATAAATTATCAATTACAAGTAATAATAATAAATAATATTATTAAATAATAATAAATAACAAATAATATATAAATAAATAAATAATTATCAATTACAAGTAGTTATGATATTGTGTCATCCATGAATTCCTGTATGGAGTAATATGTCTTATGTAATAACAGATCTTTTACACTTTTATTAAATAGTTTCAGAGTTTTTATTTCTTTGAGTCGTTGAGGTAATTTATTGTATTTTTTTATACCCATATAATGGGGTGTTTTTTCATATAATGTTAATCTATGCATGGGGTATTTTATGCTGGACTCTTTCCGAGTGCCGTAATGATGACGATTTTGTTTTTGGATAAATTTCTCATAATTTTTATATACATAGGTGGATAACTCTAAAACATATACTGAGGGCATTGTTAGAATTTTTAATTTTTTGAATAGTGGTTTGCATGAATCTTTAAAGTTAGCATGTAACATTATACGTATTACCTTTTTTTGAATTTTAAAAACAGTTTCCCATCCCGATGCATTTCCCCACAATATTATACCATAGGCCAAGATCGAATGAAAATAGCTGTAATATACAATTTTTTTTGTTTCTATATTCATCATATTTGTCAGGCATAACATGTTATAGCAGGCCGAATTCAATTTTTTGGTTATATGTTCAATATGGATATTCCATTTTAAGCATTCATCTATGTGCATTCCTAATATCTTACTATAACCCTTTATTGTAGAACTATTATTATTGTCTACATTATCTTGTTTCAGATTAGCATTAGCAGCAGTTTTAAATTGTATAATACTAGTTTTTGTTTTATTTAAGCTCATACCATTATCAGTGAACCATTTGTCTAAGTTATTTAATGCATTGCTTATATCAGTTTGCAAACTATTATGACTTATATTTTGTAAAATAACTGATGTGTCATCTGCATACAATATTGAGGTAAATCGTTAGTGAAAAGTATATAAAGCAGAGGACCCAGCACAGAGCCTTGCGGTACACCACTGGTATTTTCTCTCCATTTTGATTTATAAATTCCAGTGCTACATTTACTAATTACACTTTGTTTGCGATTGGACAGGTATGAATGAAACCACTTTAAGTTTTGATCTTTTATATTATAATATTCAAGTTTTTTTAAAAGAATTTTATGACTTACGCAGTCAAAAGCCTTCGAAATGTCACACATTATTGCAGCAGTATTTTTTTGTAAATCTAAATTTAGTGCTATTTCATTTACTAATGTGGTTACAGCTGTAATTGTTGATAAATTTTTTCTATAACCATGTTGGCAATCATTTAATATTTTATTTTTTTCCAAAAAAGCTTTTAGTCTAACATATACTAATTTTTCTAATATTGTTGAAAAACTTGTCAAGACTGATATTGGGCGATAGTGTTCTTGTTCATATGTACCACCTTTGTGCAAAGGAGTTATTAATGCATATTTCATTCTTTCTGGAAAAATGCCATAATGAAAAGATTGGTTAAATATTTTTGCAAGTGGCTCACTTATTTTATTCCCAATTATTTTTACAAGCCTAGGTGGCAGATCATCCCATCCACTAGAATTTTTTGATTTCAAAGTTGCAATAATGTTTTTTACGTCATTTGTTGTTACATATCCAAGATCAAAAACCTGTGTGTTGGGTGTACTCTTTTCCACATTCTTAAGAGCATGAGGCATGCATGGGGGTGTTTTTCGAATTACATTTGGAATATTCGTAAAATATTTGTTCAATGATTCAGCCATATCTACTGAAATAGCTTTACTTAGTGATTTATTTTGTTGCTTGTTTCTTAGCCCTAATTCACATTTAATTAACTGCCATGTGGCTTTACTTTTGTTTTGAGCTTGTTTTATATAATTTTCAATGGCCATTTGTTTGGCTCTCTTTATGACTTTTTTATAAATGTTACTATAACTCGAATAATAATGTTTTAACTGTAAGTTATTCGATTCTTTGGTAAGTCTATACAATAATCTTTTCCTTGCACTCGAAACCTTGATACCCGGGGTACACCAGTTTAGCGAGAAGTTTTTATATTTTTGTTTGGATACTTTTTTAGGAAAACAATGATTATAAACAATAAAGAATTGATTTAAGAATGCATTGTAATTATCATCAACAGTTTGTGATATGTCGAAGTGCCAATTTATATCTGCGATCTGATTTTTAAAATTAGTTATGTTTTCATCACTAAATACTCGCATTGTTTTATATTTTTCATTTTTTTCATTTTTTATGCATTCATTCGGAAAAGTAACAAATAATGCTTTATGATCAGAGAAACCAGTTTCGACTGTTCTGCAATTTCCACTTTCATATAAACTATTAGTTATTATATTGTCGATACAAGTATTAGTTGTGGTGGTTACTCTGGTTGGTTCTTTGCATTGAGGGCTAAACCCATACATTTCAATAACATTTAAGAATTTGTTTGCCATTCCCTTCTTTAATAAACAATGTGAGTTTAGGATGTCTATATTGCTATCAGTTGCAATTATGATGTGTTTACCCTTTTCTTTGTGTAGTTTTATTAATAGATTTTCAAATTTTTTAAAAAAGATTTCAAAGGTGTTGTAATAAGGCACTCTATATATAGAGACAGCAATGATCTTCAGCTCAATTAGTTCAATTGCGGATACTTCAAATACGTGGTCTTCTTGACATACTTTTAGATCTTCTCTTATTTTTATCGTTATATTTTTACACAAACAACTTTTAACAAGAATGCATGAACCTCCCCGCTGTCCTGTTTTCCTAATGTAATAGTCAGCTATATTATAACCTTGTAGTTTGTTTATTAATTTAATTTCTGAATTACCTAACCAATGTTCATTTAAACATATAACTGAGATGTTTGTGAAATATAATTCTTCCAGAAATATTTCTAATGATTCAAATTTTGTTTTTATTCCTTGTATATTAAGATGCATTAACCAATGGGTCTGAGAACATTGCTTACTCTTTACATTATTTGGTGAATCATGTTTTGAATTACTGACCTGACAAGATGTTTTTACACCATCTGACTTCCTCACCAGTTTACCGGTTGTTTACATATTATATTTACAACATCTTTTATAGCTTCACTCAATTTGTTTGACCCCTTTCTATTTAAGTGTAAACCATCTCTTCCTATGCACCACTCACTCAGCTTCTTGTCCAAATTCACAAACACAGATTTTAGAGCTTGGCAGGCCCATCTTATGTTTTTATTTACACTGTTTATATAGTTGCTTGGCACATCAAACCTTCTTACTACGCTGTTTACGGCAATAGTAGCGTTTGGAAAACATTTTTTAGTTGAGAGAATAAGATTGTAGACTTCACCGAGAATTTCATCTGGACTATGTGATGTTTTTAAGTTATTTGTTCCCACGTGAAGCACTACCACTTTGACTTTTTCAGGATTGCTAGCTATTTTGACATCACTTACCATTCGACACATTTGTTGAGCATTTATTCCTCTAAATGATATCACTTTTGCACCCTCCACACTCACATGTTTTGTCATAGAATCACCGAGCACTAACACCGTGTTTTGATCACTTTCTGTTGTTTGGTTTTTCATCCTTTGCGCCGCGAGGTTAGGGTTCGTCCATTGGAATTTGGACACATCATGAACTTTTGTCCTCTCTTGTAAACCAGCCTCAGGTAATTTTATTTGATGCTCCTCCTCTTGCAGTAGGTTCAATACTTCGTACTTATTTGAGATTTCAATCTGTGGCATCTTACCGGCTATAGCTGGCCATTTTCTATGGTTTCTCACTTCAGTGAAGCCCATGCTTGATTCTACCGCTTTTTCTTCCATAGAGGCTGTTTCCTTTTGTGAATTTTTTAATTGCAGAGCACTTTTCAACTCCTCATTCTCTTTTTGTAGCATTCTTACCTCTTCTTGCGACCGTTGTAGATGCTTATTTAACATATCCACGATCAACTGAAGCGATGCGATTGTTTCGGCCTCACGTGACATCCTTTCCCGCGATCTTGGATTCTCCAGCCTAGCTTCATCAAGCTTTTTTCCCATTTGTTTGGATTCCCCTTCTTTCCTTTCATTTGAGCTACTTACTATTGTACTTAAGTATTCATTTTCACTTTTTTTAGCTGTTGTTTCCATGCCGTAACTATTGTTTATGCAATTTTTACCTGCTTTACTACGCGTAACCATTGTACATGCCGCCATCTTGTCAAGGTATATCTATGCTGCACACTAGTAAATCGGACTATACAGAATTTTGTGACGTATACATGTCATCATTGCGTTAGTTCGCCTACTTGCCACTTCTAGTGCAGGACTGCACTGGCCTTGGTCGGGTTTACCATATTTTGTTGCACAAAATCTTTGATTGTGTAAACTGTAGATCCAACATAACATATTGCCTTTAATATTTAATTTCAGGATTTTTATGCAGAACTCATAATTTCCGAATTGATTCGAAGGCATCTTCAAGGTAAGTCATTTATTCACATGGAAATTGATACAATTTTTTGCTTCGTCAAGAAGGAAAAAAATCAAGAAAGTTATATATGTATACTATTTACAAGGAACTACAAACAGTATTTAGAGTAAGTTATGAGTATCATTTAAATATGTTTATTCATACATTAATTACAATCAATTTAATCCATTTAAAATCAGTCTAAATTTATCACGGAGGAAATGCCTACTAATTCCTCATTTTCAGAGTAGTATTTGCGTTTCATTAGGATAGTCTTTATTTTCTTCCTATATTGATGTGTATTTCATTCAATTAATCCCCTACTTAGTTTGTTATATAATTTCATGCCCTGATGGTCTATGGATTTTAAATTTTTCAAAGTTCTTTGACTAGAAAGATGCATATGTTGTGTTCTGGTATTCCCTGTTCATTTTAAAATCACCTACTTTTCTTATGTATAAAACAAACTGTTTCTAAGGTGTACAAACATGGTAGAGGTAGTATATTCAATTTTTGAAAATATGGTGTGTAATGTGGTACGCAAAATATAATTAGAATTATTTTCTTTTATAGTTTAAAGATTATTTGTAAATTGTTGTCGGTAGAACCCCAGAATGGTATGGCAGAAGTGAGGAGTGACTGTACATAGCCACAATATATAGTTTTTGATGTAGTAGTTGACTGTTACTTAGATATCTAAAAGCGAATATTAATTTACATAGTTTAACAGACAGATAAGTTGTAAGATCCTTCAATTTTATCTTTGAATCAATCATATTACCTAGAAATCTTTTGCTATTTGCTTCACAATTAGGATTATTGTAAGTAGATGTGACACTAAAATTTATGAACAAAGTTTTATTGGAATTTAGGGATAGTTGCTGCTACAGTTTTTTGTAAATCAAGAGCATCTGTAGTTTCTTGACTAAATTTCAGAGTCTGTTCAGTAGTGGAGTGCCGAGTTGGAAATGCTGCTTGAGCTAATATTTTCTTTTTTTCTGAGTACCATGTAAAGTGTAGACTGAACCATTCGTTTCATTGTCTTAGAGAACATAAGTCAGTGAAATTGGACAACAGAAAGATGTTCTGCAGGTTTCAGAATTGGAATTATAGCGGCTTTTTTCCATGTTTGGGGGGGGGGGGGGGGGGATACTGCAGTTCCTTATTTGATAAATAAAGTTTAGGCAAGTTTCATTGATGGAAGATATTATAAACAAATTTCAGGACAAGCTAAGGGAAGCCCGCTATCACCATTTTTGGCCAATTTATACATGAGCTTTTTCAAAACACATAACTAAAGCCTTCCCTCATATTTTTAAAACATGGTACAGATACGTAGACGACATCTTTGCAATAGTGCCCTACAAACAAATTGATGATGCTTTGAAACTACTCAACCTGCAAGAACCCAGCATACAATTCACAGTAGAAACTGAAGAGGACTATACTCTACCTTTTTTGGGCCTTAAAATCACAAAAAGCAATGAAAAACTAGAATTTGGTATCCATAGAAAAGCAACATACACAGATAATTACATCAAAGCAAATAGTTTCAACCCAATTTCATAAAAACATGCCACCATTAACAGTCTCACACACAGATTATTAAATCTACCTCTCAGCCAGCAAGAACATCAAAGAATACCATCAAATCCTAAAACCTGAATTAAAAATGGATATGGAAAAAACCTTGTAGATAAAAAACTAAAATCATTCAAACTTCAAAAGAGATTATAACAGATCACAGCTCTCACACCAGTAAAACAAGAAATTAGATTTGCTTAATTTACTTACCACCCCTGGGCCACAACGAAGTTCCAAAAAATATTCAAGAAATACAATATAACATTGGCACCAAAAAAAACTTACAACATTAAAATTCTACTTAACAGTGATAATACTGATAAGATAAAACCAGAGGAAAAGTCAGGCATTTACAAGATTAAGTGTAAAGACTGATAAAATTTACATAGGGAGGACAAAAAGAAACATAGGCACTAGAAAGAAAGAACACTTCAGGCACTTAAGGTACAAAAATGTTGATAAGTCCGAAATAGCAGCTCATTTCTGGTCTGAAAATCATGAAATTGAAGATAGCACCGAATTACTAAAATACGTACAAAAACATAGTGAACTCTTCATATGGGAGAGAATATACATAGAACATAAAAACCAACTAATGAACTTTGAAATCCCGCCAGAAGAGAATCCCACATTTAAGTTCATCACTAAATCAACAGATGGCAGCAGCAACTCCAGAATTACCCACACCACTGGATCAAGCTTTAGTCGCATAAGAGCCAAAGTAGCAAACGATGATTTGCGAAACATGTCCTCAAAATAGGTACGAAAGTGAAGTAGATGTGTAATAAATGCGACTCATCTATAAATTAATAATAGTCATAACATTTGTTTTCTACTTTTCTGTTTCATAACAGTAAATATATAATACAGCATATCGGATGGAATTCAAATGTTTGTTGCCACATCTCCTACCTTTGGCATCTTCGCTTATCTTACCACAATTTGGCTGAATTTTTTTTTTTCAAGGTTGACCACACTGCCGAAACAAAAGCGTGTTAGCTCCCTCTTCTACTACTCTTGTACCCCCATCACACCCTAAATCCAGCGCTCAAGAAATCTTGCGCATATGGTACTTACCACACTAGGGCATGATTGTCAACTCACGATACATAGAAACAATAACGGTAAATATGGAATATTAGTTACATAGTACAAAAAATTATTTAAAGGATCTCACACAACGCAATGAATGTGAGAACAACATACTTTTGTTCTTAAAGTAGGCTAATACAGATTAACTGCGCAAGTTTTTGTTGAGGTGAGTTAGCTCGAACCCTTGTTTAAGTTTCAAGTGTTGAGAGGGTAAAGAAAGGGATGGATCTGTGTTACTTCCTATCTGCTGTTAGGCAAGATTGCACTACCCACATGAAGAAACAGAACCCTTCACTTATCTCTTAAAAATCAGACTGTATACAAGAGAACAAAACAAATGGAGTTTTGTCCATTTTTTTAAAAGGATCTATAAAGTTAAATGGGAATATTTTGATAAGGTATGTTTAATAAATTGTCAAGTTCCTGTTTTAGTTTTATTATTTGATGGTCGTTCATGAATTCCTGTCTGTATCTTTACTTCTGTTGTTAGAAGTAGGTCTATTGCTAAAAACACTAAAGGATGTAAAATCATACTACCATTTATTTCTCTGGTGAATCATAATTTTTATAAGAGTTTGCATGTGCAATTCAATAATGATCAGCAGGAGTCTGATTAGATGTATGGCAATTGTGCAGTTAGATTCCTCTAAGAGATATTTCCAAATCCCAGCATAGGAAAATAGTTCCAAATAAGTTACTGTAAAACCTAACTTTGTATGAAGCATTAATGTTCTACTAATATAAGATAGAAAATGGTTCTAGATTGCTATGGTAATTAGTTACGTGTAATTTGGTTCAGTAAATTATGAAATTGAAAAAGCTTTCATCTTCAATTTCTCCATTTTTTAAAAAGTTGTTATTGGCCCTCTATGGTTCTCAGCCCTCAATTATTCATGGGCTTATACAAAAGCAAAACAAATGCAATTGGTACATTACATTTAAATCATTTTTATTTGTCAAATTTCCGTGTCGATGTATGCTGCTTGGCATATAGGAGGGTAGTTATGGCATTATCCAATTGCAGCTCTTAAGTTTTTGATAATTGACACAGGAAAAGTAAAGAAATGTCAATTTTCAGCTCGATATTATCCAGGGGTCTGTCCTGTAAATTCTCGTTGAAGCTGAACCCCTAATTAAAGCTACTAATCATTGGCTATGCACAATTTGGTATTCTGTAACATCGTAACCATTACATCTTGTTGAGGAAAAAAGTTATGGTTAAGGTTAACCAGAGGTGAGAATATGTTAGCGCCAGCAATGATACTCTTTCCTTGTTTAAAAATGGATGCTATGTTGGTGATTCTTGATTTAGAAGCTCTAAGGAATAAAGAACACACTGGTGGTAGGTCACCTAATATTTACATGAAAATTAATAAAGTTTCCTAACCTTTGACCTCTTATCATTAACATGGTAATAAAGAACATCTTGAAGAAATGTTTGTCATGAAATTCATTTTCCCCGACATAATTATCTTGTAATCAAGCTTTTGCATTTTATTTTTTGCCATGTAACCTTTGAAATGTTGGTTTGGGTCAGAAAGTCCTACAACTTATAACTTTCCATTAACTTCCAAAGTAAACACATGTCCAGAGTTAAAGTGGTCTTTTTTTTATAATTAAATGATTGAACATGTTTGTTACGAAAGCACCAAAACTCGTACTTCATTTCAGTACTGTTTAAGATTATTATAAGAAATCATAAATGCAAAGCATTTTAAATATTTAGGTATTGTTTAGTGTTCACATTACTTTGCAACAATAGCTTACACATTAAACCTGCTAAAAACAACAAAGGCAAAAACTATTTGAATCATAGAAGACCATAAATATAAACCATATATGTATAATAAGACCTGAAGCTTTCCTGGCGACGAATATGCTCAAGTTGTTCTCAGTGAACAAGTCAGGTGAAAAGACGATTAGAAATTGGCATTTCGGGAGTGTGCATCTCTCCCATCAGGATATTTATTGAATGTTATCAGTCACGTGTTTAGCAGTCAATTTCCGGGGGGGGGGGGGGGGGGAGTCCAAGAGATCTACATTAAATTATTTGCTTTTAATAAATAATTAATCAGGGATGTGCTTTTTATCATGTTAGTAAAAAATAAAAACACATGTAATATATTCACATGACTTTCTCCACCCAGGCTTCTACTAATTGTTCTTAATTTGTTTTTGTCTTGTTTCTTTGGATAAAGTCTGTAGAAAGGCCTTGCACATTGCACATTTTTTGTTCTTATATCTGGGATACAGTGATATAAGCAGTAATCAGATATTCAAAAAGCGAACCACTGATTATGCATTTGAAGTATTAGTTCTCCTTGAATGAAAAAGGGAATAGAAACATAGAAGAAAAATTACATATCTTAAGTATCTGGGAATTCTAACCAACAAATTATAATATATCGGAATTGGTTAACTTTGCAATACATTATTGTAATTGACATTATTTGTGTATTTTAACAAGTTCTACAGCTGCTGTGCAGTAACTTTTCATTTCTCTTAAATAACTTCATGTCTGCCTGACAGTGAATAGAGATGTTAAGATGAAAAGCTTGAATAAACATTTTCGATTTTTTTTAAACTAATATTTATTTCAAATATTTATTAAAAGTTTGAAATAACAATTGATTTGGAGGGGGGTCCGGACCCCCTGTAACCCCCGCCCCTTAAATACGTCCCTGAATGTTATAATCACAAATGAAACACTGGATATAACAAAAAAAAATATATCAAGTGTTTCACTTGTGGTTATAACATTTAATAAATATCCTAATAACCCTGTTTCAGTTACTTAAGATTGTTTTAAATATTCCATATTTGTTACTATTACATCAAGAAGTGACTCCGAATATTTTGATATTCTGGTGGGGGTTTGAACTGTATTTTTCATATTATATATTCTACATAAATTTTGTACTTCCATTCCCTGTAGATTATTTTGTAATAAATTAATATTCCAGTCCCCACAGACAACTACATTTTTGTATTTTGAGGTTAACTCTCTGAGAAGCTGCTCTAGATTGTTAATGAATATATTGAAATCACTGTCTGGAGTTCTGTATATACATGCTATTACCATTTCGCCCACAGGTACCTCTATCACTGATTGTTTGAAATGCTTTTCTACCCTTAAGTTTTGTACATGCTTTACATCTTTTCCCTCCAGACCCTCTTTTACAAATGTTCCCCACCCTCCATGCATGCTTGTACTTCTGCAGAATACTGAAGCCAGTTTAAAATTTTCTATTTTTTCACATTCTGTACTGTTATGTTTAGTCAGTTTTCTGTTATGCAGAGATCTACCTCCTTTAAATCTGAATCTAGCAACACATCTAATTCAGCTACTTTATTAATTAAACTTTGAATGTTTAAATGACTTATAACTAATTTACTATTTTCTTTGGTCATTCCTATTTTACCTGATTTGGTTGGCTCATACACATTTGTTTGGTCTGTCTTCCTACTATGCTTGGCCTCTAAACAGATATCCTTTGAATTTACATCCACCACTTGAGATCCTAGTTTCCCTTAAACATTGATGCTATTACATTATTTAACAAACTGCCAAATTTGCTAGATCCCCTCCTATTTAAATGGACCCCATCCCTGGCAAAATCACTATTCCAAAGCCAGAAATCGCTGTCTACCATTACACACCTCTGTTTAGCACACAACAAATCTAGTTCACTGTTTATTCTCATAATTCTCCTGTTCGTAACATCACGTCTGCGAAGAACCCCACTAACCACGATTTTTGCTTCTGGCACTTGTGACCTGATGCTGTTTATCATGTAGATGATTTCCCCCATTATCATCTCAACCCTTACACCAGGACTAATGTTGTTTGTTCCTGCGAGAAGGACCACGATCTCTGGCTTTTCTTCTGTTAATGGCATCTTTTCCACTTTTTCTCGCATTTCCCGCAGCCGAATGCCTGGGAAACAGCGCACATCGTATCCCTTTTCCTTACATGCTTCACCTGCAAATTTTAATATGGAGTCACCCACTACGAGCACTTTCCTGTTGTTTGAGACTTACCTCATACTTTGTTTTTGAGTTACGTTTTGTTATACCTGAATGGACCTTACGCTAAATATGCTCTTCTTCTGTTTTATCAAAATACTCAATGTGTGTATTTTCAGTATAACTTGTAGGCTCCGTTTTTAGGGAAAATAAGTCAAATATGGGTGTGGTGAATCTGATATTTCAAGCATTCCCTTTTTACAAAAAAACAGTTAAATGTTATCTAAAAGTATTTTTATATCACTGGATGTAACCATTCACAATTGATTAGTGATTTACAGAGCTCTAAATTCATTCAAGTCAACTACCTACCTGGACTTTGACGCATCAATAGCTCACAGCCTAATTGGGTACTATAACATTCAGATGCCTGTTCATACTGGGAGTAAGAAATCCACCACATACTTGAAAGAAAACACTTTCCTTAAAGGATATCACTCACACTAAAAAAGTTGCGACCATTTTAAAAATGCCTAGTGTGTCACAAAAAGGAAGTTTGCAAGGAAACTTGTATTATTTGCCATAAATCTGAAGATGTGCCCTGTGTGTTTATCCAAATATTGAGGTGTACCATTCAAAAACAAATCTTTAAGAGTAAGTTTTCATCTGTTGCAGAACTAATTTAAATTTATTGTAAAATAGAAAGCTTAAAACAATTGGTGTTAAATAAGCATTAAGTGTATTGTGACTTTGTGGGTTTGTAGAATTAAAAGTCCAAGTTGCAGAAATTCAAAATGTTCTTTATTTCCGTAGAAATACACTCTTTCCGCCAGCAGAAATACGTAACACAAATAAAATCTTCCAACACAACAAAGAGCTTACTCAACTTCCACTGTTTACGACAACTCTTGTTACAATTTCTGTTTACGACTGTCTTTTCACTGTCCCTTGGCGAATTGCAGCTTTCTTATATATACACCACGTCTCATATTACGAGACACTTCTCAAATATTCTTTAACAAACAAGAAATGGAATGTTCTGTTAGACAATCAAGATGTCACTTAAATGTTCCTTTTTTATCTAACTTTATCTGTTTTGGCATGTCTTTTATTTCTGCACTATGTTTTTCTGCCTAGGCAAGCTGTTTATCTCCACACTGCGCTATGCCTCTTATCGCTCTGCGTCGATTCCTTTAATGGTATGTTTACATCCGTTACAGAACTAATTTAAATTTATTTCAAATAGGAAGATAAAAATAATTGCCATTAAAAGCTTGTTTGTGCAGGACATCTACACACATCCATAACGTATTGGGGTATTTTAACTTGAACGTCATATGACGTCCATACCGGTGAAAGGGTTGATATGAAGGACTCAGCCATACACATACTTAAAAGACTTACGTCTCCCAACTCAGCTGTTTCTTTTAGACACCATTAACTGTTACCCTGCAGATCATTTCTGATATTGCCACTGTCCCAAATGATATACATGCACAAATAATCACTGACTTACCTGCTGCTAGTCAGCTGTTCCACTTTTAACTATATTGGCAGCATGGAGTTTTCCAATATCTGTTATATTTCTTATTATTAGGTTCTAAAAAATTCCACGGGTGCCATAAACTATTAACCGTTTTTCTAAAGTGTTATTTGTCAAGTAATTGCAAGGAGAATGCCAAAGAATGTGGTGGCTTGAAATAGAGTTGTATTTGTCAAGTAATTGCAAGGTGAATGCCAAGGAATGTGGTGGCTTGAAATCTTTGCCCTTCTCACTCCTGTACAATGCTATTTTCAACTGTAGCAGCCTACTATTGCCCATTTGGTTTCATTAGCAACTTGCTCCTCTTAACTTTTTGTACAGACAACATAGACTTGGAAAACTTCTGTGATAAGCCAGCTCTTCTTTTAAAACTTTCAAGGCCATCTTCTATTCTCACAGGAGCTTATGCCTGCCTGTACTTTTTGAGTGTAGGTGAAACCTTTGTTTCTGGTCTTTTGAAAGGAGAACAGTGTCTCAGGACTGCGTGTTTAGTGTTATTTTGTTTGTTATGGCCATTATTCATATAGAAGCAACAGTTCCATCGGGCATTACTCTGTTTCTTGTGGTTGACAATTTTGTAAGCCGTTGTAGCTCTGGATGAACATGTTTCATTCAAAGCTGCCTTTAGTGTTTTCTCAATATCTTGCACACCTTGAGGGCTGATACTGGGTTTAAATTTTGGTTGGAAAAAGGCATGTCCTATTTTTTGGGGGGGTATTTTAAGGAGTTGGTTGTACTCCATCTTCTTGGTGGAGTGAAACAGCCTTTCTTGTTGAGGATGCTGAATATATCAGTATCTGTTTTTAAAGCAACCTCTGTAGGGAACCCATATTCTACATGTCACTTTCCTTGCTAATGAGCAATTGCTTCACGTTCTTGGTAGCACTTCCTGGAACTGCCATTTGCAAATTGATGCTGCAGCTCTTAGCAGGCATTACTATTATCGCAAACCCGTATCTACGATCGCGCGACTTGTTTAAACAAAAGGAACTGATAGGTGGGCAGTGTGAAAACCAAGAAGCCGCAGACAAAGTTAACATGCAGACAAGGGTCTGCCGAGGCAAATAAACTGGGATAAATGGAAATTTCTGGACTGATAGAGATTGTTGGGGTTCTGGTGTATTTTCAAATAGTCTAGAAATTCTCAGCGAGGTATTTAAGAGATTGTGACACACCAGCGCGAGTGGCAAGTTGTGAAACAAGAGTTGTAAGACATGTAACAAGAGTGAGTGAGTCATGAGAGGTAAGCAGAGAACAGCTGAGAGCATTGTAAACTGAACACTGTTATTGTCATCGACCTCAGAAGATAGTGTTGTGATGCTGACGA
The DNA here is from genome assembly GCA_030765055.1 of Mantis religiosa. Taxonomy (NCBI): domain Eukaryota; kingdom Metazoa; phylum Arthropoda; class Insecta; order Mantodea; family Mantidae; genus Mantis; species Mantis religiosa. Next base: position 157,914,402 of record CM060956.1, read on the forward strand.
TACTTTAGATGGGGATGGACCACTCATAGAATGAAATTGCAGGGGAAACCAGAGATCCCGGAGAAGACCCCTTGCAGCAGGTTGTAGTCCTCAACAAATCTCACTTTGCAGTTGTTCGGGATCGAAACCATTCCGCCTGGGTAGGAGTCGAAAGGTCTATAACTACTCAGCCACAGCGTGCCCTTTCCAGTTACAAATGCATTTCGTCACCCAGTGTCAGTTTTTCTCACTATCAAAGGAGCTTTATCTAACGATTTAGTTACTGGTTTAGGTAATGACTTTGTCTCTATTTCCAAACTTCTCCAATATGTTCAATTCACTGGTTTTCTTAAACACTTCAACTTTTGCAGTTTCCCATGTGTTATCAATCTAGAAGTATTCCAGAACTGTCTTGGCTGCTTGTTGGTGAAGGTGTGTTATTGTTTTAACATGAATTGTGGGTTTTTTATTCTTAAATATTTATATAATTTTGTTTAATATTTCCACTGCTGTAACATGTTCACTTCTGTACTTGCCATTTTATAAGCATTAAAAAATAGATGCAAAAGAGCTTGGCACCTAGCGGTTTTGTGCCTACCAAATGCTGGTGCTGAAATTTCATTGTTATGGCAATTTAAATATTGTTACTTTGTGGGTGAATAAACGTGAATGAACAGAAGAGCTCGCTTTTAAATCACAGTGCCCGACTCCATTTACGACTGTCCACTCCACTAACTGCGGCTCCCTTTTATACATCCATTCATGGTTCCAGAAGTTTCTGGAATGTTCTCTAAAAATCAAGACGACACTAGCAAGACAAACTTTCCAGTTATCTATCTTTTATCAGTTTTGGCTAGCCTTTTATCTCCGCGATGCAGTATCTGTTGCTTTGTGCGCGCTGGCTGTGTAATGCAATAATTTGACAATATTCAGTATATTTATCATAATGGTTAAGTTTATCATTGTTTATTGCTGATGCTATACATAAATTGAGTCATCCAAATTTATTTTAGAGCAATTAACTTCATAATTGGCACCACAGTCCTGTGTGAGCCTTAGCCTTCTGAAGTGTCCCCATTGTTTCCTGTTAAGTGCAGTGCTTCTCCAGCTGTTGATTCCAATTGTTCTTACATCGTCTCTCAGCCTGTCCTCCCATCTTAACTTTGGTCTTCTAACTTTCTTGGTTCCTTCTGGCACTGCATTAAATATCCTTTTTATCATTCTGTCTTAGGCACACACATGTCCTATTCACTCTAACCTTCTGATTTTTACACAATTAGCAATGTTTGGTTTGCTATATCAATTATACAATTCATGATTATATCTTCTTCTCCAGACACCGTTTTTCTCCGCTGGCCCCAAAATTTGCCTCAAAATCTTTCATTTAAATATACTAAACCACCTTTCAACTCAGCAATTAGTTATAACTCACATAAAGTAACTTATAACTGTCATCTTCTGTAACAATACACTATTGAACATTTTAAATAGGTCATAGTGATACTTTATAACTTCACGTGTATTTTGTTTCAGATTTAATATGACTGCTCAATCCCAACCTAACGAACAACTGCTTACAAGGATTATCGCTTTGGAGGAGAAGATGAATAAAATGACTGCTAAAGCCCAACCTAACGAACAACTTCTTCCAAGGATTATAGCTTTGGTGGAGATGAATAACATGACTGCTCAACCCCAACCTAACGAACAACTTCATCCAAGGATTATAGCTTTGGAGGAGAAGATGAATAAAATGAGTGCTCAACCCCAACCTAATGAACTTCTTCCAAGGATTATAGCTTTGGTGGAGATGAATAACATGACTGCTCAACCCCAACCTAATGAACAACTTCTTCCTAGGATTATCGCTTTGGAGGAGAAGATTAGTTTAAACTCCGAGCAAATGTTGACAAATATCGAATCTGTTAAAAAACACCTAGATACCCTGGTTGTCGGTAAAGAACAAGAGAATGTCCAGCGGAAGCAAGAACTTGAAACATTCCAAAAAATGATTAAAGATTTGGAGGAAAAGTTAAAGGATTCAGAGAAGAGATATGAAGAAATGAAAGTCCAAAGGATGACTGCTAACTCTGCCAGTAACAGCAATGGTGACATAAGTAAAATGTACTAACGTTCTTTACAATTTGCTGAGATTCTTGATTGTTAATGAATGTTGATTTGTTTTAACTTTGATGTTAGATGGAGTTACGGTTAAACAAATAATCATAAGTGCATCCATACTTACTTGAAGACACCAGTTAACACTGTTTCTCATATAAAGTGTGCTGTGAGTAGAAAGAAACTAATGGAATTGGGCAGAGAAGTAACAATGCAGATTTCTCAGTATTCTTTCCAGTAGATACATTTAAAGTTTTACCAGGTGAGTCTTCTGCCCCTATTTATTGTGATTTATGCAACCAGCTGTGTATAGTTTGATGTGAAAACATTGACCCTTTTAATATAAGAGCCGTTAAGCACCTCGCTCCTTGTATTTGGTACTCTACAGTCTGGCCGTTGTACCTCCGGCTCTGACGTTTTGTGACTGCAAGAGGTGGAGGAGGAAGGTTAATAGTACCAACATACAGTGACGAGCAATTGAAAACATCCTCTAAATTATATTTAGAATGAAAATTTAGCTTTTATTAGCTTTAAAACAATGAAATACAACTTGCAATTTCATTATCATGCAAGATATTTATTACAACACTACTCCATTCGAAAATTTCGTTCTCACCTTTCACACACACTAACTGTATCTGTTGGTAGTACTGGGAGCCTCGACATCCCGTGTCGTGGTCAGGAAGTTAAAACTGTCTGCTAGCGCCAATCAGCATTGTCAGTGCTAGGCGTGGCTTCGGAACCCAACCCTGTGTTGCCAGGTTAAATTTGTTTGAGCCACGTGGCCTTTTAGCTGCTTGTGCTGGTGAACTTTCTTTGGTATATTTTCGTGCGTGAATTTCGATTTTTAGTGTTCGTAAATCCTATTACTGTCGCTATTATAATAATATGGCTACTGGTTCTGAAATATGCAAATACGTGAAATATTTAAAATACGCATTGTTTCTCTGCTTGAAATTCCCGCTAAAGAACTGGCAACAGCCTGTTTCCCCCTCTCGAGAAATGTCAGAGCCGGAGATAGAGCGGCCAAACTGTAGTCACCCAACATTAATACTTACAGCACTGAATGAGGACCAAGAAGTTGCAAAAAGCTTAAATAAATGATTTTTCATGCATATAGTACTAACGAGGTGATAAATGAATACTTTCCTAAAGGGCACCAGAGAGTATGTGAAAGCAGGCCGAAATTATTAGCTTGCCGGAGTATAGTGATACAAAGGCCAGGTTCAAAATGTCTCATTGGTTGTTTTTTTTCCTTCCAATTTTTATTGCTTGTATTTTAGTTGCTAATATATTTATTGTTGCTATTAGTTCACTTGTGAGCCAAAGACAAATTGCAATCCGATAATTAGTGGCCTATAGGGATTTGCTCACCATATAAGTTGAGCTAAGCTCACCCTAACGTCAGGTAGTTAGGCCCTTGACTTTTAAAGGGTAACCACGGGCTATCTTTATCTTTTATTAAGGATCGTGTTTAACTTTGTGACCCTTATAATCTGTACGGTATATATGTTGTAATCCATGTTCCGTAGTTGGCTTTCATTTTTAACAGAATGTGGACATTAAATCTAATAGTTTTTGTATCATGCTTATATCTTATGTTGCACTTTGCATTTGCAATGTTTGAAACTTGGTTGAATGGGTCAAGCACAATACCAACCGTAATAAAATATCTACTAGGAACTACACATTTATAACTATGTGCTAGCAGTAAGCATGGCTACTGTTGTATTTTTAAACACCTATATCATTATAAAAGTGTAATTTGTATTATAATATCAAATTATAGGCCCCAAGAGATAATACAAATGGTAATAAAATTTTTGAGTTTAACACAAACCTCTGGGATTCAGATTTCACTAGCAATACAGTTTGGAAACTCTGTTAAGAGGGAACTGTGTAAACTTAAATATGCAACAAAACTTTATTTGAAATGAGATTATGTTTAAACAAGGAGATAAAATCACATTAAATTACTTAGACCGTCTGAAGGGCATTCACATTTACTGCATCTGTCCTCTTATTTTCCTCAATATCCTCCTGATATTTAGTTACTAATTCAACGAACAATTCTTTCTCCTTGGTAGCGTAGATAGTAACGTGTCTGCCTGACGTTTAAGAGGTCCCCGAGTTGGAATCTCGCTCAAGAGTGGGTTACCTGGGTAAGGTTTTCTGGGGTTTTCCCTTATTCATAAGGACGAATGTTGGGCAGCTCTTAGCTCCATGGACCCTGTACACATTTGAGCTTCATTTCACCCAATTCATTCACCGTCAGATATTACAATGTTGGAGGATGTAACATTTCAACAAAAAATCTCCATTGATGAGAAATTTGTGCATGGCTTCTCTTCTGATTTTGTTCACCCGCCATTTTTTCAGCTGTGTAAACAAAAATAACAAAAGCGCACTGCAGTGCGTTCAGGAAATAATAAGATTCATCCACAGCCTTCTGTATTTGTAATATCTACAAGTCTCTCGTCGTTAACACATGTTTCTTAACATTTTCAGAAAACAAGTTGGTGAAATGCAAGATAACACTTTTGTTAACTCCATTACAATTAAAATAAGACGTGAAGCTTTCCCGGCAACGAATATGTTGAAGATACTCTCGGGAAACAAGCGAGGTGAAAACACTATTAGAAATTGCCATTTTTGGAGCATATATCGCTCCCATCATTAGGATATTTTTATAACCACAAAATAGATATAACACAAATATCAACAGAAAAAACACTACCAATACTCGCATCTCAGAACAAAACATTGTTTGCGGTAAACTAAATGCCAGGTCAGGAGATGTTTTTTGTAATTTACATCCTCCAATGTTAAGTCATATCGAATGGGGAATGAATTGGCTGAAATGATGCTCAAATGAGTCCAAGGTCCATGGAGCTTAGAACTACCCGACATTCGCCATACAGGATTAGGGAAAAAACCGGAAAAGAGCTTATCCAGGTAACTCCCCCTGACAGAGATTCGAACTCGGGACCTCTTCAATGTGAGGCAGATATGCTACCATCTACGCTACCGAGGTGGGCCGGGAGATGGTGTGAGTGTAGAAAACTAATTAGGTGAAAGAAACATAAATACTTGATGATCAAGTTGTATAGCTCTGTGCTTCTTAAGCCGACTGATTTCCATTTTTAAGGCCTCTTTCTGAGAGGAGCTGAACTGAAATCCAGCATCACAATTAAGCGTGCTCTAGCAGGAAAGGGCCAAAGCCTCCTTTATTTTTAGCTCCCAGTAACTTGAAATTTGCAAGATGGTCGTCTCCCGAAAGTTCACTCTATGATTGTTACCAAACGAATGCTCTGCCATTCTGGACTTCTCAGGATGCATTAAACAATTGCTTTCTTCATGTTTGTTTATTCTGGTAGCAATGGTCCTTCCAGTTTTTCCTATATATGGTATCCCACATTCACAGGGAATGCAACAATTATTACGTTTCATTTGATAATGTAAATTTTAATATCTTTTGGTGAAATTGGGTATTAAAGTACAATTATGATAAAAAATCCTAAGAAGAACCAGCATAATTTACCATGGGATTTATTAATCAAGTGTCCAAATTGACATTCCTTTAAGCATAGAGTAGAGCTGATCTAATGAATTCAGCACCCTGAATTTTGATAAAACTTTTAATTTTATTTGTTGTTTGAAATTTATTTTTAAAGAAACTACTATGTACATATTCACATACAGCAGCATTAAAAAAAGTGGTCGCACATACAAAGCAATCCTTTCTAATCCCAGTGCTACAATCATGGTTAGCAAGTTCTGATTAAAGCGATACTTGCTGTGGTTCAGATGTAAACCCAGATCATACCAAAACGTAATTACGTACAATGTTCAGGAAAGTACACACTTTACCTCTGTGTAAAACATGTGATGCAAATAAATCATAGCACATGTTCAAGCAGTACACTACACTGTAATATTAAAATAAAATATTTTTAAGATATAATAAAAGATCAGTAAAGCTGCTTGAAAATTATTATACTTTATAGTAATATTTGTATTGCTGAAATGCCAGTAGCTTTATTTATGTATTACACAGTAATAATTTGAAAAGTAACCTTATAAGTGCTGTTATTAATATACCTGCAGTGAATGAGTATATCACTTGAACACATGTACACTGTTTATTCATGATGATATTTTACTGCATTCATTAGTGATGTGTAGATTATCAGCATGTCCTGCTTCTGGGCACTGGATTAATACTGTTGCAATTAGTAATTGATGTTTTCTTCTATTGCAGTTTCCGGTGAATGTACCAAACAGAGATGCTACACAAAATGTTGCTACAAGAGTTGAAGAACTATTTAAGGTTATAACAGATGTAGCACAATCACTAGTAGATGATCAGGGTTACTCTCTGCTTCATATTGCAGCAAAACATGGGCATTTTACAGTTTGTGAATATCTTCTGGACAAGGGCGCAGATGTTAATGATCAGGATGATCAGGATGCCACTCCTCTACACAAGGCTTGTTATAAAGGACGTGTTGATATTGTAAAGTTGCTTATTGCTCGTGGTGCTTCTGTTAACATAACTAACCGGTATAAATCTACTCCTCTACATTATGCATCAGACCAAGGACATACAGCAATATGTGAATATCTTCTGGACAAGGGGGCAAATGTTAATGATCAGGATAATCAGGGTTTCACTTCTCTACACAAGGCTTGTTATAAAGGACACGTTGATATTGTAATGCTCCTTATTGCTCATGGTGCTTCTGTTAAAATAACTAACTCGGATAAATATACTCCTCTACATTATGCATCAAAACAAGGACATACAGCAATATGTGAATATCTTCTGGACAAGGCCGCAGATGTTAATATACAAAAAGGTCAGAGTGATACTCCCCTACACTGGGCTTGTTATTTCGGACATATTGATATTGTAAAGCTCCTTATTGCTCGTGGTGCTTCTGTTAAAGTAACTAACCGGATTAACTTTACTCCTCTACATCATGCATCACAACAAGGACATACAGCAATATGTAAATATCTTCTGGACAAGGGGGCAAATGTTAATGATAAGAATGTTAAGGGTGCCACTCCTCTACACAAGGCTTGTTATAAAGGGCAGGTTGATATTGTCAAGCTACTTATTGCTCATGGTGCTTCTGTTAACATAACAGATGTTAATGGCAAAACTCCTTTGTCATATGCAAAAGCAGAAGGTCACACATCAGTTTGTGAGTACTTGGAGTAGTATATCTACATGAAATATGTGCCCCTATGAGAAGCGTACACTTATACAGTCAGCTCTGAAACAGCCTCCATTACAGCTCCGTTTGTGTCCGGTACAGAGCACATCCATCTTATAAAACTGAATGTGCTACTAACTGAAAACAATGTTTCTGGCTGTTTTATTGATGCAGTTATAATTGTACTTTTCAGGTTAATTGGTGTCTTGTATTTCTATTTCTGCTTTTGTGTGTGTGTGTGTTTAACAACATAATTATCTTGTAGCAGCTGTATTAGACAATTGTGTACACACTTACATCTTCTTTATAAGTTCTTCCAGGGTCGTATAATACAGTAAAGAATTAATGAGACAGCCTTCTGACTCATAACATTGTGAAAGATGTTTATTCTCTGTAACAGACAGCACATTCTTACTGTAACCCCAACCATTTAGTAATGTAATTATCAGAGTACTCTTTAGTAAACTTGATCTGGCATGTGGACATATCAGGCTGAACAGACATTGTATGCTGTGAAAGAATTACATAGGACAGGGTTTTCTTGTCCTTCAACTGAGGACTAGACAGTTAAATGTGGCCGAAAGGCATAAGTTGATAAATATGATTAGCTTCTTTATTTTCCAAGCACTTGACATTTCCATAAGGATGCAGTACTTGTACTATTAATGTCTTATTTTTTTTAAGTGAATCTAATATTCTCAGTTAAAACAGATGTTCATCAAATGTATTAGTTTAATATGCATGTATGTTGAATTTCTCCTTATTAGAATGATTTTTTGTACTTTTGTATAATTGGTTATGATACCAAGGTGGACAGATGCTTCCAACATGTTTTTAAAAACTTAGTTTTTAATATTTTTGGGGTGGAAAGGACAGTCCTACATTTCTGATATGTGTTGATATTTATGCAATGTGTCCTACATTATTCTTAATTGAAGTGCTGTCATTTAGTTTTATGGACTGAATAAAGATTTTCTAATGTAGCTTAGATTTTCCTGTGTTTTAAAAATGTGTTTGACAGAGTTCTGTTACATCCATTTTCTATTTCCAACAAAATTCCTTATCACAGCTAGTGATACCATAATGTTCATTAATATTAATGGTTAGAAAATAAATATATATAAAATAGTTTATAGAAGCTAGTAAATGATTAAAGAATGTTATGTAAACATAACTGCTGGAAATACAATTTAATAAGATTTAGAGCTCTTTGTGTTCTTATTTCAAAACTGCTTCACATAAGAGCCATATCAATATTCCCTCCATTTCTTTTGCCAATTTATTTGTTTCATAACTATTTTTCTGGAGTGGTATGTTCCATAAGATACAGAGTTATATTTAATAAGCTCATAATGGAAGTAAGTTTTTGCTCCTGACGTACATTAATTTGTATGGTCAAAAACTGGTGTGTTCTTTGACAAGTCCTCGTTTCTACTTTGACAAAGATATTATTGATAAGATCATGTCTAACACTAAAACAGGAAGGCATTGTCTAACATATGTAATGTAAAAAGTTCAAATGCTTGGACATACACCACTCAAGCACGGTGTCTCTTCTTGAAGGCCACAGGAGCTTTCATCTTTGTTAGTGCTCGAATACTTAATGCTGTGTATTTAAATAAAGTACATTTAAATAAAACCAGGGTCCTCCCAGACCTTGTGTGACTAGCGGATGATTAACTGTTTGTAAAGCAATTCTCCCTGCATGAGTATTAGATGGTATACCAAGAAGAAATGCCGAGAAAGTTATTCATCTCGAGTTGTACCTTTGCACTCTGCTGCAATTGTCACGGTGCTGACTTCAGTGCAAACTTTTAAATTATATATTAAAAAAAAAATCAGTGTACAGGTAACATATAGGTTACATGTTCCTGAAATGTTAGTATCGGATGTTAGAAAAAACAAAACCATTACGCTACACTTCTCTGGATCAGTAAGCTCATCTATGTTAATTATATTTGTGGTTACATCTGCTGTATATAGCAGTAATGTAAGAAAGCCAAATATGTATCAGAGCCAAATATGTATCAGATTAAAGCTTTGTATATCATACTAAATATCAGTTGTTTTATTCACGTGTTTACAGTTGTGTGATACGTTTTAAGTTCTATTGTGATAATTCACTTCCAGAGTAACTGAGGTTGATCAAGGAATTTGCATTAATTTGTATAAATGAGTTACTGTTTAAAATATTACTTTGTATGTTAGTTGATTACTCTTTGTATTGTTTCACACACCCATACATCTGTTATTATGCGCAAATATCACTCATCCAAATATATGATATGCAACATATATTATTTAAAGGAATATGAAGAAGATACTGCTAATAAATGTTTTATCATATGTACACTCTGTATGGAAGTTTGTCTCTTAATGATTAAATTTCCCATTAATCCTCTTTTGCTGCTTAAAAAGCACATTACCATCAACTGAAATGTAATAGAAGATGTACATTTGTATTCTTGTTTCAGTTAAAACTATACTGGTCGCCAAACTAGAACGTGATTGACAGTAAGCACATGGTAAAATGCTGTAAATAAATGGGAGGGGATGAGTACGTCATAACGGTTGTCATAGTAACCATTAGAAGGACCCATTAGAATTAAGACGTTTCCATGGCGTTAGATGCTAAACCTTGGTTGCCAATATTCTAACATGTGCTTGGCATTATGTGGGACAAGTGAGTTATGCAAATGCTGCAGTAAACACAATCCCTTGGTGTTTGCTTCTCTTCTAATATCGCTGCACAAACAGAATGCTTTGACCTAAATGTTGCTGTTATTTTATATAAGGTTACAACAGTTAGAGATTTTGTACTGGCAAGTTTCTTTGCATTTTGTGACAATTTCCCTTGGTTTACATGTGTATGAGTTCATTTTTCCGTGCGTGTGTTGTGATCATTTGCAATTGTGTTTTAATGAATGTTTAAGTATGTCTAATATAGTGACAAGTGAAAATCTGAACGGGCTTGGGAACCAAATTAAACTGTATTTGGTAAAGGTATTCCAATTAAAGGACAGACAAAGGAAATACGAGTAATATGCTCTGTGAGAGAATACTTCGAAGAGGAGGCATTGAAACGGGAGCCTATTATTCCATTCACTAAGGTGCTTGATAGGACTTCACGTGCTGTAGGTATCAGCATTGAGGTTAAGTTTGGGAAAGAAAAGTATTTTAAAGAAAAAAGTTTGGCATCGGGTCTAAATTAGAAACTCCCGGAAAAAAGTACGTAGACGGCATTTCCGCATTTCAATAAGCTTCAAAATGTCACAGGTACGCCTCTTTTGCTATGATGACCTTTACATTGATGTGTCCTTGCATGTTCTAGTGTTTGCATGTAGATCCACGACTTTTCTATTGTCTTTGTGTACAGTATTATAAATAATAATAAATACCCATTGCAGTTGCAAACTCAAACACCTTCGCACTTTTAATCCTATTGCACTCTCCATGTGGCAGCAATAAGCAGCAACGTCGCCTCTCCATCCATAATGTCACTTTCTAGATTGATGACCAGCATAACCACTCCAGCAATGGTCATTTAAACTCTGTATGGGCCAGCAATAGATATCCAAAAGCAATGCAAGACATTTAAATTGTTAAATGCTGCAACAATACTTCATAAATAAAATTTCTTGGTTCCATGTTTCTTAAATTATATAAATGAAACAACTTGAGCACATTAAAGGCCGTCTATGTATGTATCAAAAATGTAGAGTATTTCACTATTTTGTTTGTTTGTACCAAACGTCATTCTGTGCATCAAGTGCCTCAAAATTTGTAAGTCAGCTTTATTTTTTCATACGTACAAAGTATATGAATATATACGACGGCTGTTCAATAAAGAATGATACAATTTTTCGAGCTAAAATTCAATCTAATATTTTGTTAGCTTAATGTGAAACAAACACGCCATAGTAGTTTCATTGTTGGTACTCCTGGTTCCCGCCTGTGAGAACCAGGCAAGTTCAGACATGTTCAGTATCGCTTACCACAGTTTTGATGTTAAACTAATGAAACTTGCTACACTCGTTCACAGAGACACAGTGAATAGTTGCCCTGGGTTTTATTGTGAGATGCATTTAAGCATACTTTCTTCACTTCAAAACACAAATACTTTCAAATTCTGGGCAAAAAAGCCATATTCATAGCTTTAAAAATTTCTGAAGCCTAAAAGTTATTGAGACAGTGAAACATAGAGCTAATTACACAAATGGAGGTCTAGGGAGCCTGTCGTTGACATATTGGACCAAAATTTAAGTTACTTTGTCACAAGGGACTTTTTGTGATATATTTTCTATGTATCAAAGTTAAATTAACAAAATTTGAGCTGTATATCATTTGTACTGCCTGCCTCGGTAGCGTAGATGGTAGCGTGTCTGCCTCAGGTTCAAAGGGTCCCCAGGTTCGAATCTCGATCAGGGTGAGTTATCTGAAAGAGGTATTTCCGGGGTTTTCCTTTATCCTTAAAGACGAATGTCGGTAGCTCTAAGCTCCATGGACCCACTGGATATATTTGAGCATCATTTCCTGTGTCTGTGCGGTATTACCTTATATCGGTATATATCACATTATTTGAACCTGTGTACTGATAAAGAAGTAAACATAATCCATGGTGTAACAGCACCCTACTGCTGGCCGACCTGAATGCCGGCCTCACTGTCACATAGTAGACAGATGTGGTCAGTATTAGCCGGAAAGTTGACTTTCTAGATCAGGGTTCGCTATCTATCGTAGGTCCTCAATTTCCTCACGTTGAGTGGGCAACTGTCCTATACCTGGGACTTAAAATCCGCACCCTACCAGGGGGGTGGGGGATGGAAGTCGGGCGCATACTGTGGCAGCGAACCAAAGCACTGGGGCAGTCCATTACGCCAGGGAGCAGGACACTGTGTATCGATACTGCCTTAAAATATGTTTTAACACCTTTGTTCCAACTAGACTGTTTTACTGCCTTAATTAGCTCTAGAATAAAAGTGTTTTTACCTTGAGGATCATGAAAAAGTATTTGAAATGTCAAATAGGAATTTAGAGAAACTTTAGAGCCAATATATTCAATAATTAATTTTGCCAACTTATTGTACTGTATTTCCAAATACTTTGTAAATCTCACTTTAATATAAACCGGCGGTGTCCTTATTTTATGTGGTGATGTAAACAAAAGTACGTGTATGTGTGCGACGTCATTAGCTGTTTAGCCATGTAACTCAATGTAAATGAAAAACATAGTTCCATATAATTTCTAAGGACTTGACATCTCATGGAAAATATCTAAACAACATGACATTATTACAAATGAAACAGTCAAACAGTAATTAATTGTTCTATTATTTGGTTAATGTGTCATTTGTGTTTATCAGAGTGCACGCTGCGCTTACGCAGTTCAAAGGGAGAAGGAAGAGAGAATCAGATACACAATAAGGCTGCTTCCGTGCAATATTTAGACATCACAAGTTGTGTTAAATGTACCGGAATTAAGCAATTGAGGACATTGTAAAAAAAATGTAACGTAACAATTGTCACAGTGCTAACAAGGCTGTTAAATTTCTTGCATTTCACCAACCTATTTTCTGAAAATATAACAAACACGTGTTAAAGCCAAGAAACATGTACATATGACACCTATAGAACGCTATGAATGAGTTGTATTTTTCTGAACCTACTGTGATGCGCTTTTTTTTTTTTAATTTTTTGTCTGCACACGGCTAAAAATGGCGGGTAAACATCGTAAACAAAAGCTGAGAGACAAACTTCTATACTGACAACTTCGTCAGTATTACGTAATTATAAAACGAGGAGCGAAGAAGGACAAGTGACGACTGACTTGAATGTTTCACGACAGGAGGTGAACTGGATTATCCACATAATTCAGTGAATTATAAAATCACAAAGTACTCATGTTGTTGAGCGACAACTGCAGAAATGCATACAGCCTTATGAGTTACTGTACAAGTGACACAACGCCCTTCAGAGGTAAATGTCCCTTTATAGTGTTTATTGCATGTAAGTCTGCTAAATATGGAATCAAGATACAGTTAATATGTAATGCAGGTGCAACTAGTAATGCAGCAAATAAATTAGCTTGTGTAGGGAGAGTGCGGGTTTCTGATATTACATCAGAAAATGTGGAAGAATTTTTGCTGTTTGACAGTGATCTGGACATTGATGGCGAGTTTTCAGATTTTGAGGGGTGTGTTGAGGATATAGGTAGCAGTGAGGAGGAAAATGACTCATTTCTGACAGGTGTTCGTGAAGAATCAACATTATGGAGGTGTCAAAATAACTAACACAAATAGACATTCACAAGCACAACCTCTGGTGTACAACCGCATACTCAGCTAACTTCTGACAGCCAACCAATTGACATTTTCACAAAATTTTTCACTTCTGACTTACTGTCTCTCATTGTTTTGAAAACAAATGTATATGCGAGTAGGGTGAAGGAAGACCCGATTGTTGAAGGCAATTTAGGAGCTAAGAGTAGAATTCAGAAGTGGACAGAAGTAACAATGAATGAGATTTACAGACCACTTGGTCTAATTATGCCCATGGGTGTTATTCGTAAAGCTACGCTAGACATGTACTGGTCTACAGATGACATGCTGGCTACCCCATTTTTTGGGAAATGCATGTCAAATAACAGGTTTACTTCCATTTTGCACTTCCTTCATTTCACCTGCACAGAAAATTTAAATGATAAGCTATACAAAACCAGACCAGTTTTTGATTACATTATTTCAAAATTCAAAGAAAATTGTGTGCCTAGTGAAAATATCACTGTTGAAAGACTGATGCTTTGGAAGGGCTGCTTAGGTTGGAAACAATACATCAAAACAAAGAGGGCCAGATTTGGCATAAAGAGTTTTGATGTATGTTGAAATAAAACAGGAGATCTTTACAATAGCTGCATAGACACTGGCCAAGGGACTAATAACACCGGAGAAAAAGATTTGGGGTTATCTGGTTCCATAGTAATGCACCTGGAATCTGTACTTTAGATAATTGGTACAGTTCCCCTAAATTATTCATGGCCTTACACAAAAGAAAAAACAAATGCAATTGGAACAATATGCACAAATCGTATTGGTTTGCCAAAAGATGTGAATACGAAGGTTCTTAGAAGAGGAGAAATGCAGATGCATCAGCTCCCACCCTTGACCTATGTTGCTTGGCAAGACAGGAGGGTTGCTACAGAATTACCCAATTGCAGCTCTAAGATTTTGATGATTGATACTTGAAAAATTTATGTTTGTAACAAAATGTCAATTTTCAAGCCCGATATTATCCAGGAATATAATATGCATATGGGTGGAGTAGATCTAGTAGATCAGTTATTACACACATATACCTCTTTGCGAAAAACAATCAAATGGTATAAAAAAGTATTTTTAAACAAGCTGGATATAACCATATACAATTGTTTAGTAATTTGGAGAGCTCTAAACCCACGGAAAACAATGACATACCTCGACATTCACATATCAATAGCTCGCAGCCTAATTGAGTACTATTAAATTCAGAGGCCTCTCCTTACTGGGGCTAAGAAATCCACCACCTATAGCAAAAAAATCGCATCTGTTTAGAAAATGTCTGGTGTGTCACAAGAAAGGTGTCCGAAAGGAAACTAGTACGATTTGCCGTGAATGTGGAGCTGTGCCCTTGTGTGTTTATCCCTGTTTTGAGGTGTACCATTCAAGAAGAAACTTTTAAAGATAATATATCGAGATTCAACTGTATTGAATTAAAGATAAGCTTTTACTTCTTATAGAATTTATTTAAATTTACTGTAAAACAAAGTTTAAAAGAATTATCATTAAATAAGCATTAAATGCATGTATGCACAGGACGTCTATACACATCCATATCGTGTTTTGGGCTTTTTAACTTGGACGTCTTATGACGTCCATATCGGTGAAAGGGTCAATGATTTCATTTATATATGAACAAGCCATTGGAATTTTAACCTTGTTCACCCTCAGCATGAAAAGTCATTAGCCTCTCACTTTCTGAAACCGGAGCTATGTAACCTAAGTGTTATCAGTACATCGTTTTGGGTTAGTGTGGCTACTGTGTATATTTTTCATCTGTGTAAATAATAAATGATCTTCCCTCTGACTTCCACTTCTGTATGGCCTTTGGATAGTCTTGTTCACAAGTAATGTTTTTCTATCAGCAGTTTTCTTTGGTCTGGTTATTTCCTATTTAAAATTTGGTTCTCTATTCTGTTTAAGGATGACTTTATGCTCTAAAAATTTATGTTTTCTCTTAAATGACATTTGTCGAAATCACCTAGATCTTACTTGTTTTTGGAATGTTCTGCTTTTTGCCTGATGTTCCGAAATCATGTTATAATCATTTTCTTTGCATTTTTAACAATTCTTTTCACTGTTCTTTCTGATACACCTGTGGGTTCTTTAATTAAATTTAAAGGGAGCCAATTAATGACACTAAACGACACTTTTATAAAAAATATGTTTCAGAGACTTTGCCTCTATCCCCAGCCGGTAATCGACTGGTTCTCATTGGTGTAGTTGACGATATTTTGTCTTAGGTCTCCTCTGATGGCAGTTCAAGGAACTTGCTGAAGAAATCTTGGTGGGGGATATCGAAATTGAATACTTTGTTCCTAGTTTTTGAAATGAAGATTTGTTCCCATGTGGATAGTTCTTGTTTTCCTGATGTATGTGTTAGTAGTTTTGGTTCTGGATTTATGTTGTGTTTTTTTTCCCCGAAATGTGTGGCAACTGCTGATTTTTCTAATTGTTTGTTTTATGTTTCTAAAGTGTTCCTTTGCTCTTGTTTCTAAATTTCTTTTGGTTTTTCCAATATAAATTTGACTACAGTCGCTGCATTCAATTTGATATATACCAGGTTTTTTGTTAGATGGAATGGCATCTTTGATGTTTGAGCAAATTAGCTTTTTTAAGGAGTAATGGTTCACTGGAGCTAGTTGAATGTTTTGTTTTTTGAATTTATCATAGGCCCATGGATGGTAAGTGAATTTTTTGAAAATCATATTAGTTTCTGTTGCTGAGAGGGTTGTGGTTTCCTTTAGTAGCTTCTAAGTTTAATTTTTTGTCTACTAATGATTTGGGAAAGTTACTTTTTTTGTGCTCTTTCAATTATTTTCTTGTATTCTGTTTTGTATTCTTCTGTTGTGAGAGGGATGTTCACCAGTCTGTGTGCTAAACTATTGAAGATTGCCTGTTTGTGGGATCTTGGGTTGTAGCCATTAGCTTTTATGTAGTTGTCTGTCTGTGTTGGTATTCTGTAAATGCCAGAGTTTAGTCTGTTAGGATTTAGTTAACGGAATTTTTCTTAGGTTGGATTTATATTTCTTTTTATTTATTTTACTTTTGTTTGTGGTTATGCATATGTACCTTTTGTAAGTTTATTTACACTAGTATAGAGTTTTGGAAAGATTTATATCTCGCTTTTGCCATGACTAGGTTTTTATAGGGCGCTAATGACTGCTGTAGTTGAGCACCCTTATACACATCATCATCATGCTCTATCCATTTCATTTTAAACACTTTTATTAGTTACTATTCATCTGTAATTTCATACTTCAAACCTTGTTTTCAGAGTAAAGCATGTAATTGGATTCAAATTAGCTAATTCTTAAAACTGTCATTCAATTAATGAATATTACATATATGGTTAAACAGATAACTGTAGACATGCACGCAGAGGCTTACAGTGTAGTTTATCCTAATTAATCTGTAAATAGAACTGAATATTACATTTATTTTTACTTTATTATGATTTATCATCCATAATTGTCAAAAATGAACTGGGGTCCTCCTGACCCCACCATACTCTTTGTGCTACAAAAACTGCACCATACCGGTTATGGGTTAAGAAATGTATATATTATAATAGTCCCCGTGCTGTGACCGAGTGGGATGACTCAGGCAGTTTTGTCTGTGGCTCACATTCGTAAGCTCTGGGTTAGATTCCTGTGGGCATTCTAATAGACCCATAGGTTTTTCAATGTTTTTGCAGGTTGCCAGGCGAATGCTGGGTAGTTTAATTCCCCAAATTTCCTGTCCCTTCATTTCATCTCCATATCATTTCACATCATCTCTCATCTGGTCATTTGTTAGGATAGAAGTGTCGGTGGGAGTCTTGGCGCTGCATGGCTGATAAATACTTCCTCCTTTGATAGGACAGTCTCTGGGCCGACCTAATAGACCATTTCTGGACCATGGTGGGTGGGATGCAGTCTATTGGCCAGCCAGGAAGTCCCTGCCCTCTGCATTGGTGTGACTCCTTGGATGGCCACCCTTTTTCTCCCCTTGCCTCATCCTTTCTCCCAGGGATGCCCCACTTGGGTCATAGGTACAACGGTCCATGACTGGAGCTCCAAGCCAAGTTCCCCCATAGCCTAATCCAGTCCCCTAGCTGTGAGAAATAAAGCTTTTTATGTTTTGTCATGGCACTTGTTACTGTAAATCATCAACACCAATTATTCAGTGATAATCTTTTGGAATGTATTTACTGATTTAGTTTTCACTAAGTTAATAGATAAATAAACAAAGCTTTGATTAATAAGCTCGCCAAGAAAGCTTCAAGTCTTGCATTTATTATTGTTGTATATACAATGAAATTCCACATTCATAGTTGCATTTTAGTTGGTCAGTTCTTCTTATAGGGATTAATTCCATTTTTAGGCAAACGAACCGAGGGATTCAAAGAAGTTCTAGAAACAAGTGATTATCTGTAATACCAAGTCAATCCAATTCCTCTCCAATTCTTTGGAATCATTCTATGAAATGAGCCTGCCAAATCGCATAACAAGATTTCTCGTGTAATAATTAATATATATTTTGTATTGCTCTACCGATGTCTTTGTAACTCCCTTGTATTCCATCTGTCTGCTCAGAACGGACGTCAAGAATGAAGTGATCGCATTTGCACTATTTGTACTGTTGTGTTGACTGCAGTGGATAAATGAAACTTGCCTTCAAAGCGTATGAATTTGTGATGACTTTTTTTTTAGTTTAATTTATGAGTCACTATGTTTACACTCAAACTTCACTTGTGTAATTGAAACGTTTACAAGTTCATTCTATATCATCCTCAGCTGTTTGGTGACTAAATGAACATTCTTTTCCTCCACTACTATGGTGCTCTGATCCCTCTGCCATCGGGTGTTAGGGGCACTAAGTTTTAATACTTCATTTAATGACAGGATTTCACAATTTATAATATCATCACGGTTTTTGGTTATGAATATTTTTTCACAAATATCCAATTCTATGGGTGTACTTAAAGATTTTAACAGTTTTATGTTATGGCCAATGTTGTGGTTTTTTGTCCAAAAATGATGTGACACTGCTGATTTTTCTGTTTGTTTCAACTCTATGTTCCTCTGGTGTTCTTTTTGCCTGGTTAACAAGTTTCTCTTAGTTTTTCCTATGTAGCTTTTATCACAAGTTTCACAGTTTATCTGATAAATTTCCGGTTTCAAAGTGTTGGGAATTGAATTTTTTAGCAGTTTACTTAGGTTCTTCAGACTGAATTTGTTTTGGGGCGCTAGTTGTAAGTTTAGTCTTTTGAAGATTCGTTCAAATTTTCTAAAGCCTATGGATGGTAGGTGAATTTTCTATATTGCCAATTTGTGTTTTTAAGTGGTGTGAGAGTGGTATTTTTTGATATTATCTTCAGTTTTTCTTTTCTCTTCATCATGTTCCTTATGATGGCTGGGTTGAATCCATTTAATACCGCTATGTTATGTCTTTTATGTGTTGTTCTTTCAAAAACTCCTCCTTACTCAGTGGGATGTTGTATAGCCGGTGAGTTAGACTTCTAAAGGCAGCTAGTTGATGTGAAACTGGGTTGTACTCATTTTTCTTTATGTAATTATCTATGTGTGTGGGCTTCCTGTATATTCCAAAATCTACACCACGACGATCCCCAGTTATCTTGAGGTCCAAAAAGGGTAGGATGTTGCCTCTTTCTACTTCCATTGTAAACTGGATGTGATTATCTTGCAGGTTCAGTAATTTTAGAGAATCTTCTTTAAGTTTCTCCGTAATGATAGCAGTTGCTATCATAAATAAATAAAGCAGAATAGGTACTTCAAGAACCAAAAGCCTATAAAAATGGCTTAAAAGTTAAAAATGGAGGCAACAGCTCCTCTAACTAGTTCCTCAAAAAATTAAAATGTAAATGACAGAGTGTTAAAAAACCGACTTCAAATAGTTTTCTGAATTAATTTGAACTTAACTGTTACTAAATTTCTTGAAAATGATGTAACAGCCATTAATGTATATATATGAATCTTCTCCATTATTCCCATTTTCGTATAAAGTGACTGGGAGGGATGTTATACAGTTTGATAGGCAATTACCTCATACTTTGTTTTCGACTTACGTTTTGTTATACCTGAATGGACCTTACTCTAAATATGCTCTTCTCTTTTATCAAAATACTCAATATGTGTATTTCCAGTATAACTTGTAGGCTCCAATTTTAGGGAAAATAAGTCAAATATGGGTGCGGTGAATCAGGTACTTCAAGCTTTCCCCTTTTTGCGAAAAACAGTTAAATGTTATCTGAAAGTATTTTTATACCACTGGATGTAACCATTCACAATTGATTAGTGATTTACAGAGGTCTAAATTCATTCAAGTCAACGACCTACCTGGACTTGCACACAACAATAGCTCACAGCCTAATTGAGTACTATAACATTCAGATGCCTATTCATACTGGGAGTAAGAAATCCACCACACAGTTGAAAGAAAACACTTTCCTAAAAGAATATCACTCACACTAAAACAGTTGCGACCGTTTTGAAAATGCCTAGTGTGTCACGAAAAAGAAATTCGCAAGGAAACTTGTAGTATTTGCCATGAATCTGAAGATGTGCCCTGTGTGTTTATCCAAATTTTGAGGCTTACCATTCAAAAATAAATCTTTAAATTTATTGTAAAATAGAAAGCTTAAAACAATGTGTGTTAAATAAGCATTAAATGTATTGTGACTTTGCGGGTTCGTAGAATTAAAAGTCCAAGTTGCAGAAATTCAAAATGTTCTTTATTTCGGTAGAAATACACTCTGTCCACCAGCAGAATTACATAACTTAAATAAAATCTTCCAACACAACAAAGAGCTTACTCAACTTCCACTGTTTACAACAACTCTTTTTACAATTCCTGTTTGCAACTGTCTTCACTGTCCCTTGGCGAGTTGCAACTTTCTTATATATACACCACGACTGATATTATGAGACACTTCTCAAATATTCTTTAACAAACAAGAAATGGAATGTTCTGTTAGACAATCAAAATGCCACTAGAATGTTCCTTTTTTATCTAACTATATCTGCTTTGGCAGATCTTTTATCTCTGCCCTATGTTTATCTGCTTAGGCAAGCTGTTTATCTCCACACTGCGCTATGTCTGTTATGACGCTCTGCGTCGCGCCATCATAAATAATGGGTTCTCGACAGTATGTATGTGCAGGAAGTCCTATATCAGTTTGGGGCATTTTAACTTGGACATCATATGACATTGATATCGATGAAAGGGTAAATGTGATGGATTATTGGAGGGTTTTCAGTAAGCATCTGCATTGTCATTATGGGAGTAGACCTAGCACCACCTGTTATCAATTGTAGAGAGTTGTTTTGAATTTTTACTAATTTATTAAGGATTTTGTTATTGGATGTAACCAGATTACCATATTCTATCATATATTAGAGTAGGTTTAATGTCTGTCTTGTAGGTGTTTGCTAGAGCAGCCCCGCCTTGTTCCTGCAAATCTCTTTAATATATTGCATCTTTTGTTTATTTGTACTGTTATGTTTTTAACATGATATTCCCAAAATAATTTTCTGTCATAGTATATACCCAAGTATTTAAGTTAAACTTGCTGTTGAATGTATTGTCCATTTATTTTAAGGAGAACTCAGGTCCAGTATGTGTTAGGGAAAAAGAAATCTTATGTTCTATTAGTATTCATTTTCATGCAGTTATCTAAACATTATTGTTCTAGGAATTCTATGGCATTCATTTGTGAAGTGAGTTTATGCCAAATATTTTGAGATGGTTCGTCTGCGTAAAGCGTATAATTGTTATTTTTGTGTGGTTCTATTGGTAAATCATTAATCATGATGTTAAGTGTGGGGCAAATTGCTGAGCCTTGACGATGTTCTATTTTCAATTGTTTGTATTTAGAAGTTATTACCCGACCAAGGCCACTGCAGTCCTGCTTAGGGGTGCGCCACTTGTACTTGTTACCGCTAGCCCGCCCTCAGGTACAGTCCGCTTGGCAAAAGGTGAACGTTAACAGATCTCATGCAGATATTTTCACTGTTAGTATAATCATATGCATATTCATATCATAAGCAATGAAATATATTGACAAACGCTTTAAAATACAATGTGAGCATCTCTGTTTTACACACACACACATTCACACACACACACACACACACACACACACACACACACACACACACCCACCTTAAACTGACTTTCTTCCAGGATGTCTCTCTCCCTTGCAGTGTCGGTCTCTAATCTGTTGGTCGTTTCTTCTCCAGACACATCACTGCTCTCCAGTCTTGCATTATTCTTTCCATTTCTTCTTCCAAAAGTGCATCTTTTAGCCAGTATGTTTCTTGAATATCCTTCACCTTCTGAACAGAGTTTTTCCAGTCATTTACTGTAACTGCTCTAATAGCATATGTTAAAGATTTTAGTGTTGACAGAGAAACATGGTCAACATTACCCAAATATAAATATTTGTTTTAAGGCTCCGCTTATCTTAAGAAATTGATGTTGATACTTCTTTCTTCTTTCTAATGGAAATTGATTTCAAAAGCAAATCGCCTTCCTCCTCAGTTCATCAAGAACAAACTCAGTTGTCAGGGAAATCTGTTACCATGTTTTTTCAGCATTACCAACATCTGAAGACAAAATAAACCTAAAAACAGAATCAACTGCTGGTATGTCACAATTCATTACACGATGTTTATTTTTTAAAATGAATATCTGTTCCCAAATAATAAATCTATAAGATGCTGTCCAGGACTGTTATTTGTATACACTCCTGGAACATCGTCACTCTGCCAACACTTGGAAACTGTGTTATGTGTGTGAATCCAGGTTTCTTCCATGTATATCACTGGGTTATTTTCCCCGCATTCTTCTGGATACTCTAAGAAATGATGCTCTTTGAGTCACTATGTTAGGACGTTCGCTCATTATATTCCTTTTATTTTTACACTTTTTGAATTGAAGTCCAGTAGATTTAACTACTTTTCTAGGTTTTTCTTTACCCCCCAATGAAATTCACCTCCTTTTTTATAAAGGTGCAGTGATTTTCGCAGTGTAGGGATTTCCTGTTTATAACCTCATAATACTCCTGTAATTTCTAATGATGCACTTATCCATTTCGTCCAAAACAATTTTATTTGAAGGAGGTTTACCAGTCTTGCGAGGTGATTTATTTTGCTCACTCCACTTTGTTCACACCGGCCCTCCTTTCTAATCTTGCAAATCATTGTCTTGCAGTAGCCAGTAGAAGCGACAGCATATTTGGTGGCATTTGTAATGGGTATTTTCTGATCTTGTTTCTCATCACAAAACAGAATAACATAAATAACTTGCCGAGCTTGCTCATGAATAACAATTTCCTGTACGTTCCATCACTAGCTGTGAATACTACGCTGCACACTAGTAAATCGGACTATACAGAATTTTGTGATGTATACATGTCGTCATTGCGTTAGTTCGCCTGCTTGCAGCTTCCAGTGCAGGACTGCACTGGCCTTGGTCGGGTTATACCATATTTTGTTTCACAAAATCTTTGAGTGTGTAAACTGTAGATCCAACATAACATATTGCCTTTAACATTCAATTTCAGGATTTCTATGCAGAACTTATAATTTCCTAATTGATCGAAGGCATCTTCAAAGTATGTAATTTATTCACATAGAAATTGATACAATTTTTTGCTTCGTCAAGAAAGAAAGAAAAAAAAAACAAGAAAATTATATACTGTGTTATTTACTTTGGAGGTAGGATTATTGTCGACAGATGTGACTACAATTTATGAAACAAGTTTTATTGGAATTTAGGGATACTTGCTGCTACAGCTTGTTGTTAATCGAGAGCATCTGTAGTTTCTTGACTGAATTTCAGAATCTGTTCAGTAGTGGAGTGGCGAGTTCGAAATGTAAGTCTAGACTGAACCAGTCCTTTCATGTCTTTAAGAATATACTTGTCAGTGAAATTGGACAATAGAAAGATGTTCTGCAGGTTTCAGAATTGGAATTATAATGGCTTTTTTCCATGTGGGGGGAGATACTGGAGTTCCATATTTGATCAATAAAGTTTAGGCAAGTAGTTAACACTCTGGTACCTAGATGTTTAAGTAATTCTCCAAAAATGTGGTCAGGACTTGGCTGTAGTTTTTGTAATGTATCTATAGATTTAATTAATTCTTGTATGGTGACATTTGAAATAATAATACCATCTTTTATTGATCATTTTAGTAAATTGTTTCATTCTATTTCTGTTGGTTTTGGAAATTGCATTTTTGTTTGGGATTCTACTGGCTCTATTTCCTGTCTTGCTCTTTCATCATGGCTCATTGCTTTTATAGAAAGGCCTGTAGTTCCGGTAACTTAATCGTAAGTGACCACAACTCCATTTTGTTTTATCTGGTTGTCAACGAATTCAGATCTGCTTGTCCAAAGTGGGTGTTCAATAAAGCAGTTTGATAGCCTTGTTTTGAACATAACCCTCGACAGTAGTGCCATTTTTCCTTGTATTAATATAGGTTTGGAATAAAATCTGATGTAATTGTGGTAAACCTGCCACCACCGCCGCTACCACCACCACCACCACAATAATACTATTTTCACTGTAGTACCCTGCTATTGCCCATTTGGTTTCATTAGCAACTTGCGCCTGTTAACTTTTTGTACAGACAACAAAGACTTGGAAAGCTTCTGTGATAAGCCAGCTGTTCTTTTGAAACTTTCAAGGCCATCACATCTATTCTCACAGGAGCTTATTCCTGCCTGTACTTTTTGAGTGTAGGTGAAACCTTTGTTTCTGGTCTTTTGAAAGGAGAACAGTGTGTCTCAGGACTGCATGTTTAGTGTTATTTTGTTTGCTATGGCCATTATTCATATAGAAGCAAATGTTCCATCGGGCATCACTCTGTTTCTTGTGGTTGACAATTTTGTAATCTGTTGTAGCTCTGGATGAACATGTTTCATTCAAAGCTGCCTTTAGTGTTTTCTCAATATCTTGCACACCTGGAGGGCTAATACTGGGTTTAAATTTTTGTTGGAAAAAGGCATGTCATTTTTTTTCATTTTAAGGAGTTGGTTGTACTCCATCTTCTTGGTGGAGTGAAACAGCCTTTTTTGTTGAATATGTTAGTTAGTTAGTTAGTTTTTATTCATCCTTTTGATCATATTACATGATATAGGACACGTCAAGTACTTATAACTAAAAATTATACAATATACATATATATAACACAAGTTTGGAATGAAAATTCAACTGTATGTACAGTATAATGATAATGATGATAGTAATAATAATAATAATAGTAATAATAATAATAATAATAACAACAATAATAATAATAATAATAATAATAATAATAATAATAATAATAATAATAATAATAATAATAATAATAATAATAATAATAATAATAATAATAATAATAATAATAATAATAATAATAATAATAATAATAATAATAATAATAATAATAATAATAATAATAATAATAATAATAATAATAATAATAATAATAATAATAATAATAATAATAATAATAATAATAATAATAATAATAATAATAATAATAATAATAATAATAATAATAATAATAATAATAATAATAATAATAATAATAATAATAATAATAATAATAATAATAATAATAATAATAATAATAATAATAATAATAATAATAATAATAATAATAATAATAATAATAATAATAATAATAATAATAATAATAATAATAATAATAATAATTCACTTGTAGTTAACATATTCAAACAATTCACCTATACTATAAAACATTAACATCATTAACATTAACAAAATCATTGTCAAAGTAATCATGATAAATATGTCACACTGTATGATAAATATATCACACACAGTTTTTAAAACAAGCTCTGTTGGGAACCCATATTCTACATGACGCTTTCCTTGCTAATGAGCAATTGCTTCACGTTAGCAAGCACTTCCTGGAACTGCCATTTGCAAATTGATGCTGCAGCTCTTAGCAGGCATTAATATTATTGCAAAACCGTATCTACGATCGCGCGGCTTGTTTACACAAAAGGAACTGATAGGTGGTCAGTGTGAAAACCAGGAACCCGCAGACAAAGATAACATACAGATAAGGGTCTGCCGAGGCAAACGAACTGAGATAAATGGAAATTTCTGGACTGATAGAGATTGTTGGGGTTCTGGTGTATTTTCAAATCGTCTAGAAATTCTTAGCAAGATATTTAAGAGATTGACATGCCAGGCTAGTGGCAAGTTGTGAAACAAGAGTTGTAGGACATATAACAAGAGTGAGTGAGTCATTAGCGGTAAGCAGAAAACAGCTGAGAGTGTTGTAAACTGAACGCTGTTGTTGTCATCGACCTCCGAAGATTGTGTTGTGATATAATTTCGCTGCTACGGAGTGTATTTCTATGCAAATAAAGAACATTTAGAATTTCGGCAAAATGGACTTTTAATTCTACGAACCCACAAATATACAATATGTTCAAAATTAGACTGGTTCCATTCTCTGTTCTGTCTAGAGTGGATCCTGTACTTGGTTAGCAGTGGAGGATTTTGTACCTGTCGCATCTGTAGTTTACATGCAGATTTTGGGAAACCGTCATGCTGGATATGTTGACATATGCTTCTTTTTTGTTTTATTACGTTACATGCAATGTTTTCTCCACCTACCTATCCTACATCCTTTGGTACGGATCTCTGCAGGATGTAGGTTTAGAAACCTATTGTCCAAGTTGGGCAGTGCACTTCCTTTAGAGGATTTACTATATCTTCCATTGATACAGTGTGTGTGTGTTTGCCTGCTTTTACTGTATGTGGCACTGCAGACAGTGATGCTGATGATACATTAGATGAACATGGACCACTGATGGAATGAGATTGCAGGGGAAACCAGAGATCCTGGAGAAAACTCGTCTCAGCAGGTTGTAGTCCACAACAAATCTCACTTTGCAGTTGTCTGGGATCGAAACCAGTCCGCCTGGGTGAGAGTCGAAAGGTCTTACCACTCAACCACAGCGTGCCCTTTCCAGTTACAAATGCCAAGTATGAGTCATCTTTATTTTGGTCAGTTACCCAAGGAGACCACTGTCTTTTACTTAATGGATTTGGTAGATTTAAAATCTACTTTCCCAGGTACTATTTTTTGTATGCTTACTGACTCTCTAACAAATCAAGGTATTGGCTGTTCATTCTCATTTCTCTTACTAGAGTTGCTTTCCACTTAGCATTTCTGTTTATACTGTAGAACTATTGCAATTTTCATGCACTTCTTTGACCTCAACCCAGTTTCATCTGTTCTGATTCCCTCATTTAGTTTATAGGTTCCCTATACCCTGCAGCTGCTTATTCAGAAAATCCATGATCAGTTGCTCTCATACATCTTGTTGGCACGGTAATGTGCTCTTAGCAGTGAAGCATTTCCTCACCCAGTGTCAGTTTTTCTCACTATCGAAGGAGCTTTGTTTATCTAACGATTTAGATACTGGTTTAGGTAATGACTTTGTCTCTATTTCCAAACTTCTCCAATATGTTCAATTCACTGGTTTTCTTAAACACTTCAACTTTTGCAGTTTCCCATGTGTTATCAATGTAGAACTCTTCCAGAACTGTCTTAGCTGCTTGTTGGTGAAGGTGTGTTATTGTTTTAACATGAATTGTGGGTTTTTATTAAATATTTATATATTTTTGTTAAATATGTCCACTTTTGTTACATGTTCACTCCTGTACTAGCCTTTTTATAAGCATTAAAAATAGATGCAAAAGAGCTTGGCACCTAGCGGTTTTGTGCTAACCAAATGCTGCTGCTGATATTTCATAGTTGTGGCAATTTAAATATTGTGACTTTGTGGGTGAATGAACAGAAGAGTTCACTTTCAAATCACAGTGCTCGACTCCATTTACGACTGTCCACTCAACTAACTGCGGCTCCCTTTAATACATCCATTCATGGTTCCAGAAGTTTCTGGAATGTTCTCTAAAAATCAAGACGACACTAGCAAGACAAACTTTCCAGTTATCTATCTTTTATCAGTTTTGGCTAGCCTTTTATCTCCGCGATGCAGTATCTGTTGCTTTGTGCGCGCTGGCTGTGTAATGCAATAATTTGACAATATTCAGTATATTTATCATAATGGTTAAGTTTATCATTGTTTATTGCTGATGCTATACATAAATTGAGTCATCCAAATTTATTTTAGAGCAATTAACTTCATAATTGGCACCACAGTCCTGTGTGAGCCTTAGCCTTCTGAAGTGTCCCCATTGTTTCCTGTTAAGTGCAGTGCTTCTCCAGTTGTTGATTCCAATTGTTCTTACATCGTCTCTCAGCCTGTCCTCCCATCTTAACTTTGGTCTTCTAACTTTCTTGGTTCCTTCTGGCACTGCATTAAATATCCTTTTTATCATTCTGTCTTAGGCACACACATGTCCTATTCACTCTAACCTTCTGATTTTTACACAATTAGCAATGTTTGGTTTGCTATATCAATTATACAATTCATAATTATATCTTCTTCTCCAGACACCGTTTTTCTCCGCTTGACCCAAAATTTGCCTCAAAATCTTCCATTTAATATACTAAACCATCTTTCAACTCAGAAACTAGTTAAAACTCACATAAAATAACTAATAATTGTCATCTTTTGTAGGAATACACTATTGAACATTTTAAATAAGTCATAGTGATACTTTATAACCTCACGTGTATTTTGTTTCAGATTTAACATGACTGCTGAACCCCAACCTAACGAACAACTGCTTCCAAGGATTATCGCTTTGGAGGAGAAGATGAATAACATGACTGCTCAACCCCAACCTAACGAACAACTTCTTCCAAGGATTATCGCTCTGGAGGAGAAGATGAGTTTGAACTCTGAGCAAATGTTGACAAATATTGACTTCTCTGTGAAAAGACACCTAGATACCCTGGATGTCAATAAAGAACAAGAGATAATCAAGCTGAAGCAAGAACTTCAGACAGTTAAAAAAATGTATAAAGATTTGGAGGAAAAGTTAAAGAATTCAGAGAAGAGATATGAAGAAATGAAAGTCCAAATGATGACTGGTAACACTGCCAGTAACAGCAATGGTGACGTAAGTAAAATGTACTAACATTCTTTACAATTTGCTGAGATTTTTTATTGTTTATGAATGTTGCATTGTTTTAACTTTGATGTTAGATGGAGTTAAAGTTAAACAAATAATCATAAGTGCATGCATACTTACTTGAAGAAACCAGTTGACACTGTTTCTGATATAAAGTGTGCTGTGAGCAGAAAGAAACTAATGAAATTGGGCAGAGAAGTAACAATACAGATTTCTCAGTATTCTTAGCACTAGATTCATTTAAAGTTATAACAGGTGAGTCTTCTGCCCCTAATGTGAAAACATTGACCCTTTTAATATAAGAGCCGTTACAGCACCTCTGTCCTTGTATTTGGTACTCTAGTCACCCAACATTAGTACTTTTAGTGCTGAATGAGGACCAAGAAGTTGCAAAAAGCTTAAATGATTCTTCATGCATATAGTACTAACAAGGTGATAAAATCTTCCACTGATATTGAAATGAAACACAAACTTTAAGACATATCTGATAAGCCAGAATAAATTGCTGTATAGGTGAGAAAGAAAGTTTTGTTCTACATTAATAATGTTCGTGAAGATCACCGCACATCACCAAAACAATAAACACAAAATTTCTAATCATGCGGCACTTTTGATTTCTGCCATCGTATTCCTGGTAGCCTGAGATGATGAGGTAGCTAAAAAAAAAAAAAACAGAAAAACATTGTTTTTGCATTAATAATTAAGTAACAAGGGTGATGAAACAAATGCTTTTTCGTGTATGTGGTACATAATCTAAAGAATTTAATTACAAATGAAAGTGTATGAAGGTACAATTCAGGTTAAGTTATGATATTATTTGTCGATATTTACCTATATGCTAACATCTTACTTACCAATAGGTCTTTGTTAAAGTCCATTCCCTTCCTTCTTGCTGCTCATATGCCATCACAGGCATTACAAATCTTGCGAATTTTACAAATTAATGGCCAGTTTTCACGTTTAATTTGGCTTTGCTCAGAAACTGTTAACACTGACAGATTTTAAAGTTGGGTGAAGGGAGACATCTGTTGACACCGACAGATTTTAAAGTTGATGTGCAGCACGCAATCTGTCGGACGACAGTTTCGAGAAGCTTAATGTTGATTCAGAGTCTGTATCCCAGTTAACACCCCCTGCCCAGATCCTATCAAAATGATATAATTACACAATGCGCAGGGAAGTCAAATTATATCAGTGTAAAACATGTAATGCAAATACAGCATACCATACCTTGAAGCAATTAACTATTCATGTTACAAGGTGCATTCAAGTTACACCTATTTTTTTTTCAGGACTGTGACCAGATAGAAAGTTGCTCTTTTTTCTTTGTGAATGCATGTCAGATGGCAGCACTGTACAGTGTATAGCACTCTTGTGGTAGTGACGAGAGTAAGGACTGTTTTTGATACTTATTTTGGTGATGTTTTCATTACAAGAACAGCATGTAATCATTCGTTTTCTCCATTTTCTGGTGTGACACCTATTGAAATTCATCACCAGTTGAGTGATGATAGTACCACGAATGTGCCTAATGTGTTCCTGGGTGCAACAGTTCAATGAAGGCAGAACAAATGTGGCAACAAACCAACATCGCCTCCACACAATCCTGCATGCAGATTTGAAAATGCTCAATCAGTGGTCCTCCAAAACGTTCTCCACTCGCTGGATCATGTCAGACCGGCTGGTGCAAGGCCGTGACTCTTGGTTTGTTGTCACAAAATGTTCTGCCATTGTTGAATTGTTGCATTCAGGAACGCACATTAGACACATCCATGTTACCATCACTACATGTCTCACTCAACTGGCGATGAATTTCAGTAGGTGTCACAGCAGAAAATGGAGAAAACGAATGATTACATGCTGTTCTTGCAATGAAAACATCGCCATTTTAAGTATAAAAAACAGTCCTAACTCTTGTCGCTGCCACTAGAGTTCTATGCATTGTACAGTGCTACCATCTGTCACTCAAAAAGTCCAAGTGTATTTTAAAAAAGGTCCAGCGGCTCCTATCTGGTCCCAGTGCTGGGAAAAGAAAATAGGTGTCATAACTTAAATGCAACTCGTACAGTTATCTATAATAAGAATAAATATTAATATAATGTAAGGATAGCTGAAGTTGGTAACAAATGATTAAATTTTATTGTGATATTTGTATTGCTTCGCTGTCAGTAGCTTTAGTTCTTACATCTCACACAGTAATTGATAAGTAACATCTGAAATGCTCTGGTGTTAATTTACATTCAGTATCACTTGAACATATATGTACATTGTTTACTCATGACTTTAACTATAATAATATATAATACTTTATCATCATCTTATGATACAGAAACAGGCGAATCGTCAATTTACACATTTACAGTGCAACAAGCTTTTCATATTTACATATTTACAGTGCTTTAAGCTTCTTGGTCAGTGTAATAATTATACTAAGCTTATTAAACTAATAATTTATAATACAATATACATAATACATGTCATTATTTAAAAGTTGATTGTATTTACATTTTCATTAGTGTTCTAAGTATACTTAACTTATTAATGGCTCAACAACTACTAATATACTTACTTAAAACTTAATTATATTTCCATTTCATTTAGCTAAGAATTCCTCTAAAGAGTAAAATACATTTTTAATTAAATAAGTTTGAAGAGCAGTTTTAAATTCTTTATAATTCTCACATTGCTTTATCTCAGCTGGCAGCCTATTGTACAACTTTGCACCAGCATAACTGGGCAGCTTTTCAAATAGTGTAAGTCTGTGTGTAGTAATGGCAAGGTTACTTTTGTTTCTTGTGTTATGATGCTGGCATTGGAAATTTCTATTTGATCATATATAAAATAGTTTTATACATATACAGGCTTGGTAATGTCATTATTTTTTGTTCTCTGAAGGCTCCCCTACATACATCCAATTGTTTTAAGTTTAATTTTGATGTGTTGCCCCATTCATTGCATTCATTATCAGTGTGTGGAATATGATATTTGATTTCATCTTTTGCAGCTTCGGGTGAATGTACCAAACACAGATGCTACCCAAACTGTTGCTACAAGAGTTGAAGATCTATTTAAGTTTACAATAGATGGAAATTTATCTGAGGTGAAGTCCATCTTAACATTAGGAGCAGATGTGAATGCTGTAGATAATAAGGGTTACCGTCTTCTACATTATGCAGCAGAACATGGGCATGTTGCAGTTTGTGAATATCTTCTGAACAAGGGGGCTCCTGTAAATGTTAAGGATGTTTGGAATAACACTCCGCTACACTGGGCTTGTTATAAAGGACATATTGATATTGCAAAGCTGCTTATTGCTTGTGATGCTTCTGTTAACATAACTTACTTTTATAAATCTACTCCTCTACATTATGCATCAGCACAAGGACATACAGCAATATGTGAATATCTTCTGGACAAGGGGGCACATGTTCATGTTAAGGATGATCAGGGTGCCACTCCCCTACACAACGCTTGTTATAAAGGACATATTGATATTGTGACTTTGTGGGTTCATGAAATGAAAAGTCCAATTACACAAACTCAACAATGTTCTTTATTTCCACCGATTTACAGTTTGATATTTGCCAATTACACAGAATTACGTAATGCACACAATTACGATTCACCAGTTCGTCCGTTACAATTTCACTTGCACTCGTAATTACGTACAATCTTCCGATGCTCTCACACAGTCTTCTCGTTGTACACTAGCACTGCATTCTTACACCAAGAACTCTGACTGACTGACTCACTCCCTTGCACGACGTGTTGCTTATATAGGGTCCGCTTGCCGATCTAGAAGGTTCTCGATTAGATTGAATGTCCCGAGTTTCCAGAACCTAGGAGAAGGGTAAAGAGACGGCTCAGGGGCCCGACATCCCTCTCCTAACCATCCCTTCTTAACGCTATAAGACAAACGAGGGGGCGGGGCGAACGCCGACCCGTCTCCTGTCACCCACTCTATAGGGTGTTCCGATGCTCGCGTGACACTGCTCCCTCCTCAAAGCTGGTCGTCCCGAACAGCACCATCGTAGCGTGCCAGGCGGTCTAGGTGTACCACCAGCATCTGCTCCGAGTCTCAGCCAGAAGTAGCGCTGCCGAAGTTTGTCAATCGTTCGGTTCGCTCCCAGGTGTCCTCCCGAAGTACCGGCGTGCACTTCCTCCAAGACTTCCGGGACCTTACTCCGGGGAAGTACCAACTGTTCTCTCTGCGTCTTCCCATCGGGTGACTCCCATACCCGGAACAGCACGCCCTCTCTGGTCTTCAACGAGTCCCATTGGGCCCAGTACGACTTGTAGGTGGCGCTCCTCGGTGCTATGTCCTCCCAGGTTGGTCTCGTCCCTGCGTCCACTTCCCTCAAGAGTGGCCCCAAGTCTGCGCCGCCAGCTGCTCCCTCCTCAGGCCTGCGCTATCCCGGCCTTCAGCAGGCACTGCCACAACTACTCGGACTGCTGCGGCACGCTCCTTCTCTTCCACTCTTGTGCACTGGCCGCACTCTACTGGACAGAGTCTTCGGGACATGGCGTCTGCGTTACCGTGGCTCTTCCCTCTACGATGTTCCGAGGTGAAGTCGTACTCCTGCAGCCTCTGGACCCAACGTGCTGTCTGGCCTTCCAGGTTCTTAAAGCTCAATAGCCAGGTTAGGGCGGAATGGTCAGTTCTCAGGTGAAATGGCTGACCGTACAGGTACTTGTGGAAGTGCTCCAATGTCTTTACTACCGCCAGTAATTCTCGTCGGGTGACGCAGTAGTTCTTCTCTGCCTTGGATAGCGTCTTGCTGTAGTAGGCTATCACCCGCTCATGGCCGTCCTGGATCTGCGATAGGACACCTCCAATGATATGGTCGCTAGCGTCGGTGTCCACAATGAAGGCACCACCCGGCTGTGGGAAACCCAAAATTGGAGCACTGCACAGGGTCTCCTTTAGGTGCTGGAAAGCGTCTTCGGCGTCCTCCGTCCACATATAAGGTCGGTGTTCCTCTGTCAGGCCGGTGAGGGGCTTGGCGATGTTGTCGGCCTTTTCCTCTAAATCATTAAGGCGGTCGTCTACTTGACCCATCCGCTTGCCCAGATTCGTGACGTCATCCCTCACGCCGGCCAATCGTTCCTCAAATTTGGCGGCGAGAGCCTCGTTCGCCACCTTCATTTCCGTGGCCAGACGGTCGTTCGCTGCTCTCATTTCTGTGGTTAACTCGCTCTTTATTTCTTCCATCTTCTCGGTGATGTTGTCGTTGGCCGTCTTCATTTGTTTCAACTCGGCGGTGATGTTGTCGTTGGCCGTCTTCATTTCTTTCAGTTCCGCTAAAATCTTTTCTAATGCTGCCTCCATTGTGTTATATCCCACTTCTGACACCAATTGTGACTTTGTGGGTTCGTGAAATGAAAGGTCCAATTACACAAACTCAACAATGTTCTTTATTTCCACCGATTTACAGTTTGATACTTGCCAATTACACAGAATTACGTAATGCACACAATTACGATTCACCAGTTCGTCCGTTACAATTTCACTTGCACTCGTAATTACGTACAATCTTCCGATGCTCTCACACAGTCTTCTCGTTGTACACTAGCACTGCATTCTTACACCAAGAACTCTGACTGACTGACTCACTCCCTTGCATGACGTGTTGCTTATATAGGGTCCGCTTGCCGATCTAGAAGGTTCTCGATTAGATTGAATGTCCCGAGTTTCCAGAACCTAGGAGAAGGGTAAAGAGACGGCTCAGGGGCCCAACATCCCTCTCCTAACCATCCCTTCTTAACGCTATAAGACAAACGAGGGGGCGGGGCGAACGACGACCCGTCTCCTGTCGCCCACTCTATAGGGTGTTCCGATGCTCGCGTGACAATATTGTAATTCTGCTTATTGCTTGTGGTGCTTTAGTTACTACACTTGATAGGAACGGCAGAAGCCCTTTGTCATATGCACAAGCACAAGGTCACACATCACTTTGTAAATACCTTGAAGAGGTAGAATATGTACTTGGAATATGTCTCCCTGAGAGAAGTGTCAACCTATACACTCCGCTCTAGGATAACAACCACCATTGCAGCTCCTCTTATATCCGATTATAACTGCCACATAGCACAGCCATTTTATAAACTGAATGTATTACTGATTAAAAACTGTTTCACTTGACACAAACCTCAGGTTTTCATAATGTCATTAACATTAGATATATGTTTATTCTCTGTAACAGACACAAATTCTTTTACTGCAACTTCAAGTGTTTAGTTATGTAATTATTAAAGCAGTGTATTGTCAACTTTATTTGACTCCTGGGTATATTGTATTGTATATATTGGTACATTCTTACTGTAACTCCAAGCATTTAGTAATGTAATTAGAGCACTCTTTAGTAAACTTGATCTGGCATGTGAATATATCAGGCTGAACAGACATTGTATGCTGTGAAAGAATTACAATGGACAGGGTTTTCTTGTCCTTCAACTGAGGACTAGACAATTTAATGTGGCCGAAAGGCATAAGTTGATAAATATGATTAGGTTCTTTATTTTCCAAGCACATGACATTTCCATGAGGATGCAGTACTTGTACTATTCATGTCTTATTTTTTTGTAAATGGATCTAATATTCTCAGTTAAAACAGATGTTCAACAAATTTATAAGTTTAATGTGCATGTATGTTGAATTTCTCCTTATTAGAATGATTTTTTGTACTTTTGTTTAATTGGTAATAATAGCAAGAGGGACAGATACTCCAGCATGTTTATGAAAACCTAATCTTTAATATTTTTGGGGTGGAAGGCTCATTACAACATTTCTGATATGTGTTGATATTTATGCAATGTGTCCTACATTATTCTTAATTGAAGTGCTGTCATTTAGTTTTATGGACCGAATAAAGATTTTCCTGTGTTTTAAGGATGTGTTTGACAGAGTTCTGTTACATCCATTTTGTATTTCCAACAAAATTCCTTATCACAGCTAGTGATACCATAATGTTCATTAATATTAATGGTTAGAAAATAAATATATATAAAAAGTTTATAAAAGCTAGTAAATGACTAGAGAATGTGTAAACATAACTGCTGGAAATACAATTTAATAAGATTGAGAGCTCTTGTGTTCTTATTTGAAAACTGCTTCACATAAGAGCCATATCAATGTTCCCTCCATCTCTTTTGCCAAATTTTTGTTTCCTAACTATTTCTCTGGAGTGTTATGTTCCTTAAAATACAGAGTTATGTTTAATTAATAGGCTCATAATAGTTTCAAGTAAGTTTTTGCTGCTGACGTACCTTAATTTGTGTGGTCAAAAACTGGTGTGTTCTTTGATAAGTCCTCGTTTCTACTTTGACAAAGATATTATTGATAAGATCATGACTAATACAAAAACAGGAAGGCATTGTCTAACATATGTAATGTAAAAAGTTCAAATGCTTAGACATAAACCACTCAAGCATGGTCTCTCCTTGAAGGCCACAGGAGCTTTCATTTTTGTTAGTGCTAGAATACTCAATGCTGTGTATTGTTACTTTTATATTGAATTATTTAAGAGTTGATTTTAAAAACTGATCATTCAAGGAATTCTACATAGCTTTATTCCAAAGCCGCAGGTCTAATTGGCTTCTGAACAAAACTGCAAGATGAAATTTATAAAATTCCTACCTTAATTCAGGATAAAAGTAATACACTTCTTTACTGCAGTCAATATATAAACTGTTTTTAGCAGCATCTGACATTTCAGTCCTGCATTTCAAACTTTTTTTTAAATTAATTTATTCTTATGATTCTGAATTGAATTTGAAAATAATCTCCAATTTCTCCCTTGTCAGGTTTTCAAACAATTCATAAATAACAAATGAAGTGAAAGATTTGTGCAACCTAATAAAATTTACTTTCAACAAGAATTATGTATGAAAAACTAGGCTATAAATATAATTTGTCATATACGTCTAATCAATAATCATAAGCACATTTGTAACCTAACCTCAATACCCTCTTCGATATCGCATGGTTGGAGCTGTCCCTTTTTAACATCCAATAGCAATCATGGCAGTATTCCACTTCCATTGATAACTTTATTTCAATCTTTTTATTGTCGCGGCAACGGGCTAAAATAAGAAAAAAGAACCTAAAAGAACTGGTTTTTCTTTCCTTAATAACTCACCTAAACTGCTTTCAGACATGTTACCTCAGATACCCTTCCCCAGATTTTTATAGCTGACCCACACCATTGTTCCTTTTTTATAAATCTATGGTTATTGGTTATTACTTCTCGTGTTTTTAAAAGTAGCACTTTATTTCCTAATGTGCTGCTAGGAGGCCTCATTTATAAATGCCCTCTTGGAACAAGGAGACAAGCACATTTTGAAACAAGTTGTAGTGTTACCGAGTAGCTGTGCACGTGTTTATTTGCTCGCAACTGACCTGCCCTCCCCTCCAGTTGCAACCGTTCTGAGGTGCACTCGTCCAGATACCACTGTGTATCGCTGTGCACTTTTCAAGATAAAATAATACATCTGTACGTACACCGTCGTCATAATTGGCAGTTTCACCTGCATGTTTCATAAAACGTATCGTCTGAAGATAGTTTGTGTGACTGCGCCAAGAGATAGTTGCAGTTCGACTGTTTTACCTGTAAAACCATTCCTGTACGCAACTTCGGGCATTTGACAGCTTTTCATGAAACAAATATATACTTTAAAAACTTATGCTTTTAGTTTTTCTCTGAACTTTGTGCATTTTACAGTCTATTCTAGTGCAGTCAGATAAATGTTCCTTGGTAAGCGAGAAATTACAAATTCTGCAGAAGTATGGCCCAAATGTCACCCTAAATCAGGATTTTGTAGAATCTTTAGTCTACAATACTACTCGCTCCAGGCTTAAATTGTGAATGCATATAAACATTACGCTATGTATCACTCTATCAGCAAAGACTTATTGTGCTGCGCCGTCAGCTGTTTACCCTGAGTCATAGCAACCGTCACGTTTCACTGCAGCAGTGTAGCGTTAGAAAACACCCATATCTACTAAATAAGGTAATTAACAAAACAGCCACGAAGAATTATGCAATATAATTTTGTGGGTAAAAATTGACTAAGGCAACTACACATCTGTAGTAGGAGGCTCCTTGTTTAAGAAGAAACTATGTACTTTAAAGAAAATGGTGCCCAATTTCACCAACAGATGTTAAGACTTAACACAAGTTTAGCAACATTTAAAACAAAAATTGCATTTCACCAAGTGTTAGCGTAACACATGTGTTAAATTTCTTGTTAAACTATCAAGTAAAATTTCTGATGTTAAGTCCTTAACAATTGGAAATAATCAAGATGACGAGCATGAACTCAGCTGTTGATGTCGATTTGCTATATTTAAGACTGTCTAAATGGCATTCATAATAGTGTACGGCCTCTGAGGAGAAATTATTTTGAGGAGCTATCCGAAGAAAAATTTTTACGGAGGTATAGACTGTCGAAACTTGTTGCTATGAAGGTTACTGCGGAAGTACAAGAGAGGTTAGAACATGCATCGAAAGAAACATGCCGACCTAGCCTAAGCTTCAAGTATTAATAATTTTGTGATTTTATAACTCACTGAATTATGTGTCCACCTTCCGTCTTGAAACATTCAAGTCACTCGTCACTTGCCCTTCTTCGCACCTCGTTTTAATTTTACTAATACTGAGTCAGAACATGCATAGAAAGGAATATGCCGACCTCGCCTAAGCTTCAAGTATTAATAATTTTGTGATTTTATAATTCACTGAATTATGTGTCCACCTTCCGTCTTGAAACATTCAAGTCACTCGTCACTTGCCCTTCTTCGCACCTCGTTTTAAGTTTACTAATATTGAGTTAGAACATGCATCGAAAGAAACATGCCGACCTAGCCTAAGCTTCAAGTATTAATAATTTTGTGATTTTATAACTCACTGAATTATGTGGATAATATACTGTCCACCACCCGCCTCGAAACTTTTAAAGCACTTCCTTCGAATCTCGTTTTAAATATACGTAATACTAACAAAGTTGCATCGTGCTTGTAGTAGTGACTCATGCATTTCAATTAAATTCGTTTCCAATATTTTCCCCGTGACATCTTTCTCTTTAACATTCACCGCATCCGTCCTTATTTTCCACGATATCCTTACACTTCGTTTCCAATTCAATTAGCAATTCTTTCTCCATCGATGAGAAATTTGTTTTACGGCTTTATTTATGATTTTGTTCATCCGCCATTTTTCAGCTTTTGCAGACGAAAATGAAAACAAAAGTGCATCGCAGTACGTTCAGAAAATAATACGACTCATCCATAACCTTCTAGAGTTGTGATATTTACAGGTATTTTGGCGTTAACACAGGTTTGTTAACATTTACAAATACAGGTTGGTGAAACGCAAAAAAAAATTAGCATTATTGTTAGCGCTGTGACAATTAACGTAGATTTTAACCCTTTCACGAATATGGACGTCATATGACATCCAAGTTAAAATTCCCAAAACCGATATGAACGTGTATAGATTACCTGCGCATACATGCATTTAACGCCAATTATTTTAATCTTGCTATTTTACAATAAATTTAAATTAGTTCTATGAGGAATGTAAACGTATCCTTAAAGGTTTCTTTTTGAATTGTACACCTCCAAACCTGGATAAACCCCCCAAGGGCACATCTGCAGATTCACACCAAATAATATTGGTTTCCTTGCGAACTTCTTTTTCGCAACACACTACACATTTTCGAAATGGTTACAAGTTTTTTGGTTGTGGGTGGTATACTTTTAGGAAAGTGTTTGTATGAGGGCTGATGTCTTGGTGAATTTCTTACCCCTTACCTCTGAGTATTATAATACTCAATTAGGTTACGAGCTCTTTTTACGCGCAAGTACAGGTAGATGAATGTCTTTTACAGCTCTGAAAATTACTAAACAACTGTACATAGTTACATCCGGTGGTATAAAAATACTTTTTTTTAACCATTTAACTGTTTTCCGTAAAGAGGGATAGTTAGTAATAACATCCGCATCACCCATATTTGACCCGCCATTTCCCCCAAACAATGGAGTAGCTAACATGCCATCTGTAGACCAGCACACGTCACTGCTACGTAAGTACTAAAGATCTCTTCCATAATCGTACAACAAATCTTCCAGATTTTCTACAGTAATATCAGAAGCCTGTACACATCATACGCAAGGTAATTTATTTGCTACATTACGGGGATAAGCCATGGTTAACACTGAAATTTAATAATTTCAAATGTGTCATTCATTTAGTTCTTGATAGCTACAAGAAATCACTGTGAACACAGAGAGAGTATAAATAACTAAAATACAGAGCGAAAGCTGCTGCATAAGGCTACTAGAAACCTTGGTTGAGTAACACTGTAATAACAGGTGCTGACAGAGTTTTCTTTGCAGTGTGTGTAACGCAATATATTCTCGTATGATTATCGCTTGGTATGGCATAAATAAACTAAACTTGAACCTGAGAAGTCGCTTGCGTAGCTATACATACATACTATGGCTCGTATACACACAAAACAAAATGATTCACACATTAGGCGCGTTCGGCACAAAGAATGGCTTTTTCTACAGTGAAACAAAGTAGTGAAATTTCAACAATTTATTAATGTAGTCTCTACTTTATTGTTACTGTAGATTTATACTGCCTTTAATGAGTTTTAAACCAGTTTTTGTTTCGTTTAAATAACTTAATAAATACGGAAGATACGGAATTGTATTTATGATGCATTTTTACAGCATTTAACAATTTAAATGTCCTGTTCTGTTTATTGGGTATGCATTTCCGGCCCCTGAAGGGTTTAAATGGCCATCGGCGAAGCGGTTAACATCTGTTGGTGAAATCTGGCATAATAGGACTTAGCAAAATCATCTACTTGCTCTGAAACATCAATTAGCATTTCCCTTTTCTTTAACTTCGATTCTCTCTCACCAGTTGCTTCAGACGTTAGTTGAGTTAAGCCTTTCACAGTCCGGGTGTCGTTACGTTGAATCAAGAAGTTCACAGCGTTTAATGCAACAGTCGTTAGAGGTTTTCCACTCTTATGTTTCTGTACACTAATCAGAGGAACTGAGAAGCTCGTCCTACTGACACGCAATACTAATTGGACGAGTGGAAGAGCATCGCTTTACTGCAGTAAACAACGTAATCGGGAGAGCACCAAGTACCACGTGACAATAAGTGAAAGTAAAATATCCGAGCTCATGTTTAAATATTATAGAAGTTCAATTAAGGTATTAACTCACTTCGTTCACTACTTAAGTGTTTCAAATGACCGATAAGTGTAATAAAGAACCATTTCCTCTCATATTTCACTGTTTCGTTCGCTCTGAAAGTTGTGCAAATGCGTAATATTGATATTGGTACACATCCAGGGTCGTATTCCTAACAAAAAAGTGGGTGGAGCACACCTATAAGTTTTTCCAGATGCTGGAGAACCGATCAGAATCCTGCACTTGCAGATTCGACTTCCTGTTTTGGTTGTTCTCAGCATGCATACAACCTTTTATCCGTTCTTTTAGGTAATCCTCTGGGTTCCACATATGTACTGGAGGTCCGTCAATAGTTAAAACGTTATTTGAATGTATATATTTTGTACTTTTGCAGTATTTTGAATGTTAAATTAAGAAAGGCAATGAATTAAAAAGTATAACAAATATCACATCAGTCAGATACATCGAACAACAGTTTTGACAATGAAGTACAAATGGCCGTACAACAATACAGAGGGAAAACTAACTCGTCGTTCTTTATCTAGATGAAATAAAATATTAGTATACAATGTAAATATATTGAAACATGCAGAAGGCGTTTTAGACTAACAATGTTCAGCAGACTAATAATGCCTTAGGGGGTAACATCTTTCTAATTGCAAACGTAACACTTCTCCTTTTATACTGTATGATATTTGTGACGATTTAGATTAACGTTTGCATCTTGTAATGCTTAATAAATGCATGTTGGATGCTCAAGTGTTAGTGTACCTTTGTCTAATTCTTTCCCTTTCCAAAGCAAGCCATGAAGCTCCGGCCGCTGCTAGACCGCCATTATGTTAAATACAAAGGCTGTTCAATAACGAATGATCACTTTTTTGACAACGTACCTTTACTCATCCTCATAATTTTGATGGTCCTTCTCAAAATAATCTCCCCTGAATGCGATGCACTTGTCCCAGCGTTTCTGCCAGTCTTCAAAGACATGCTGGAAACCTTTTTAGAGATATCCTTCGAAATCGCCTCCGCAGCCTTCACTGCTGATGATGGATAATGTCTCCCACGAAGGCATCTTTTCTAGTTAGGGAATAGAAAAAA
This sequence comes from Mantis religiosa, assembly GCA_030765055.1. Classification (NCBI taxonomy): domain Eukaryota; kingdom Metazoa; phylum Arthropoda; class Insecta; order Mantodea; family Mantidae; genus Mantis; species Mantis religiosa. The sequence goes on from CM060956.1 coordinate 157,956,419, forward strand.
GTCACATGGGGCTAAATCCGGACTATAGGGAGAGTGAAGGATGCACTTCACGTTGATTTTTGCAAGATATTCTGCAAAAACATTTGCAATATGCGACCGCGCATTATCGTGGTGCAGCATCCAACCTGCTTCACGGAAATGTGCTCTTTTACACCTGATATGGACTTGCAATGTTTTCAGGACATCCCTGTAGTATTGTCCAGTTAATGATGTGTGTGCAGGTACAACATGCTGATAAACCATTCCATGAATATCAAACAATGAAATGACCACATCTTTCCCTGCAGAAGCAACCACTTTTCCTTTTTTGGGGGTTGGTGATGAAGGAGATTTCCACACTGAGCTTTGCTGTTTGCTCTCAGGATCAAAATGATGTAGTCAAGTTTCATTAGTAGTGATTACGTTTGAAAGAAACTCCGGATCTTCCTCTAACATCAACTTTAACTGCATGCAGACCTGCATGCGAATGTCCTTTTGTTCGGAAATCAACAGTCTTGGAAACCATCGCGCACAAACACGGCTCATGTGTAATGTTTCTGTCACCAACGTGTGGGTGGCACCCAATGAAATGTTCAGTATTTCAGAAAGTGTTCTTAAGGTAATTCGTCGATCCTCTCTCACAATGGCAGCAGCAGTGTTCATGTTTTCTTCCGTAAGAGCAGTAACTGGATCATCAGTTCCACCTTCATTTGAAATTGACTCTCTCCCCTCTTTAAACGTTTTAAACCACCTTTTAGCTGTGCTGTGGTTAAGAACAGAATCTCCATAGACCTCCTGTAACATTTTTTAGGCCTCAACTGAAGATTTGTTGACACGAATGCAGAATTTCCAAGCCGCATATTGTTCCTCGCGTGTTACCTCCATTGAAGCGGTAGGCGATACTGAACGTGCCTGGTTCTCACAGGCAGAAACCAGGAGTACCAACAATGAAACTACTACGGCGTGTTTGTTTCACATTAAGCTAACAGGATATAATAAGATTGAATTTTAGTGCGAAAAATTATGACTGTAAAAAATTATGATCATTCTTTATTGAACATCCCTAGTAATATGACTTAAGCACACTGAATAATATAACTGTACCCTCAACAATCACGTAAAGTCCGCCTCGGTAGCGTGTCTGCCTGACGTTCAAGAGGTCCCGAGTTCGGATCTCGATCGCAGTATTCACTGTATTCTGATATGCCGGTATTTCGACACTTTATTTTAGAATGATCAACATGTGAAGTACATTTAACACAGTATGTTGTACTTCATTATTCGAAAGTTTATATTTAGAGTCACTTGTGATTGAGCATTCATTTTTACTTTCTCTGCAATTTATTTACAGTAAGTAAGAAAAGTATTGCATTTCCCCCTTGATACCGACATTTAGTTGAAACTCGCGTTTTGAGTTCTCCAAATACAAAGGTTATCTTTAGAAAAAGCCGTGTGTGTCCATGTATGTATATAATTAAATGCACATTACAGTGGCCCGCCTCGGTAGCGTGGTGGTAGCATGTTTGCCTCACGTTCAAGGGGTCCCGAGTTAGAATCTCTGTTAGGGCGAGATACCTGGTTAAGGTTTATCCGGGGTTATCCATTATCCTGATTGACGAATGTCGCGTAACTAAGCTCCATTGACCCCGGACTCATTTTCAGCATCATTTCACCAATTTCATCCATCGTCCGATATGGCTTAACGTTGGATGACGTAAATTACCAAATAAAAATGCACATTACAGTGCTAAGAGAATGTGATCAAGACTGCTACAATATCTAAAAGAAAAACTTGCCCGCCTCTGTAGCTTATGTGGTAGAATGTCTGTTAGAGGACCCCATGTGGAATTCCAATCTGGGCGAATCATCTGGATAATGTTTTTTCTTAGCATTTTCCTTATCCTCAAAGATAAACGTGGGATAGCTAAGCGCTATGGACGACGGGCTCATTTCACCGATACCATTCATCGTTGGATTTTTATTTAAAGTTGGAGGATTTTAATTAAATATAAAAATGCTAGTTATACCAAGGACTGATTTGTGGCATTGCTGGATAGTTTTACTCTTGACAATGTAACTATAAATGGTATCGTAGATTCAACAATATATTTTGAAGTTTCTTTGGTTGACAGGATCTAATTTATTTAAAAATTTTTGTGTAAGGCTTCCAAAAACAGGTAATTGCTTCTTTTCATTTTTACTAAGCTTCAATAGAATTACTCAACTCCAATATAGCCAAACCTGAAATCTCTAGATGCTAGCCATCTCATCTGCTTGTTTCATAAAATCGAATATATTTATTTCTCTTGCCAACACAAAGTTCAAAATACTAGATCAGTACAGCAAACATTTTCCTGTTCTTCTAATTCGAGTGCACGTAAGCCACGACGATGCAACCCTTCTTTCGGTCGTTAAGTACATCCAACAAATCACCTACAGTATTGGCGCTATTTCATTTATTCACATCAGAACCTTCAGATACGACCTTAGAATGTTTATTACACAGTTTAAGTTACTATAACTGAAGTTATATTTCAGTAAGATATACCAATGTTAACTCACTGCAGCTTTCGCGGATTCACCACTATTAGTACTGTCACGTGGTCACAGAAAACAGCTGAATGGCTTGGTTTGGTTTGGTTTATTCACTTATAGACATGACATACATGTTTCAAGTTTCGTCGAAAAAGTTTACATATTACAATATTTAGTTACACACATCAAGATTTGCAAATTTTATAGAGCATATACAGAGATTAATAAATAATGTAACTGTCTTTATGGCAAAAAAAAAAGAAAACAATCTTCGGTTTTCCCTTTCTTTGAAGAGGGTCTCGTGGTTCTTCCTGTCCATTGGTCATAAGGTGAAGATCTCAGTAATATGAAACAGAAGATGTAATAAACTCTATTAGTATTTTCTTATTTGTTATATAATGATTGAACATAAATAATAATAGTAATAATAAGAATAATAATTCATAAATATGTACTTATTTACTAATTTCAGGAATATATTTTAAAGATTATACTCACTTGTTGAAAATACTAGACAGATTGACAGTTTGACCTCCCATTTATACCCTCATTGAAATATTTACAAATTACATGGTCAGAAAAAAAATCATTTCAAATTACAATTGCAGATATTCATTTATGTCATAAAAGGCCCTCTCAATTAAGTAATTTTTTTTTAACGTTTATTAAACTTGGAACCAGTTGATTGTATTAACTTCTCTAAATCGGCTTTTGTTTTTTTGCTTTTGGAGTGCTGCTCACAGTCTAATTACCACGTGGCTGGATTAAAGTAAAACAATCACACGTGTAAGTTCGAACAGTGATAAGATGTTTCTTGAACAATTTTATATAATAAGGTAAAGGTTATGTAGTTATAAATTCATCCCGGTATATTGCTCTGTTCCATTTTGAACATAGTGCTTCTTTTTCTTATCGAGTGATAACACGGTACCCTTTTATCCGGTTAAGTGATTGACTTTACATGCCGTCACAAATATTCTTGTGGCATATTTAAATATTAATACAGCAATAAAGAGCTATGATAACAATTTTCTTCATATTACTGTGCTTTTATTTAAGCATTCCTTAGGATTATCAATGACTGCATGCCTCTGACGACACAAGCAGCAAGACACACTATATCTTAGCCACGTATCTCAGGAGACGCTGATGAAACTAGGCGAAGGGCGATGGGTTTTGTTTCGGGCATAAAATCTCTTAGCATGACTTCCTTCCGAACGGAAACAAGGATGTGTTCCCATACCTAATATTTAAAACAAAAGGAACACGACGTCTAATGAAGAGATATCTGAACAGAATTAAGCTGTGTTTCATGTCAAATATGGAATGTGGCACTTATTATGTGTTTCAAATGGGAAGAGTTATCGCCTGTAGCCAATCAGATGCATTAGAGCGTGTACCGTTGGCACCTCATTATCCCCACTCTTTTTATATTTCCCTCTCCCTGGCAAACCTGCGAGTGTTGGTAGCGCTAGACATAAGGGAACACAAAGTGAATTTTCCAAAGTTTTATAATAATGCAGTTGTACTCACAATTCCAACATGAATATTCGTATATTTTGCAAGTGTTTTATATATTAAGTTTAAATTTGATTATAGTTTATGAATAGCTTAGTTTTCTAATCCAACGAAAATACCAGCGGTGCATGCGAATAGATGTGAATGTTACGTTAACAGCTAATTCGTCATTGTCATTGTCTTCAACGTCTGAGTACTGCAAATTTATGATGATAGGTTCGAAAATCTCGTTATGTGCTATTTCTTTCCAAAAGTCGTACTCTTGTAGTTTATCTGATGTCTCACAGTTTTCCCAGCCTTGTTGTGTTCCTTGTCAATTTCTTCGTTCAGTAAGTCAGATTAAAAATATTATTTCTGTTTGCAACATAATTTGAGCCCACATTAACTCTATTGGATAGTTCTAGCAGTAGTAAAGGGAGGATCGTGTCTCATTGATCCAGCTGATACACTTTTTCATGGAAGAGTAACTGAATAATGCTGCTTTGAACTCTCTAAAGTAAATAGAGATTACGAACCATTCATAAACAAAGAGATAATGTGACCAGACACGTTCTGTCAGACTAGCAAGAAGTGTATCGTTTCCTCTCATGGAATTTAACAAACACCTTGTCTTATTCAAAGTTCATATTTCTTTTATCAGGGAATGTCAGATGTTTACGTTTCAGTTCTGAGTAATTTCAAATATACGTTCACGCATACTTGCCAACCAATAATGATATTCATTACAGTGCTTACGTCACAATGCATTGTTATAATATAATGGTATCTACTTTATTTATTTGTATTAAGAAAACTATTTGAGCTAAAAATAATGGCTTTTTACGGTTATGTTAAGTACATTACCCTCTACCTTCTAAATGGATCAGTTTTTGCAAAATCTGAATTTTTGT